>VZTR01027100.1:0-108116 GCA_013400775.1 Chaetops frenatus | reverse complement strand
CCCCGCTACCCCTGCACAGCGACGCGGGGCGTTTCCAGCCAGAGCCCATGGGCAGGAGCCGCGTTCCCCGAGGATGCCGTGGATCCTCACGGGAAGGCAAGGACAGCTATTAGAGAGCTTCCAAAGGAGAGCAACGAATATGGTGAAAGGTCTAGGAGGGAAGCCATACGGATTGAGGTCACTTGGTCTTTTCAGCGGGGGTGACTGAAGGGAGAGCTCACAGCTGGCTGCAACTTCCTCACGAGAGGCTGCGGAGAGGCCGCGGCTGATGCCCTCTCTGGTGACCAGTGACAGGATACGAGAGAACAGCGTAATGCTGCGTCAGGCATTTTAGGTTAGATACCAGGAAAGGATTCTCCCCCTAGAAGGTGTTGGGCACTGGAACAGGCTCCCCAGGAAAATGGTCGCAGGACCAGCCTGACAGAGTTCAGGGAATGTTGGGACAATGTTCTCAGGCACATGGTGGGATTCTTGGGGTAGGGCTGAGTTGGACTCGATGATCCTTCTGGATCCATTACAACTCAGAACATCCTGTGACACCTGGGGGACAGCAGCTGCAAGGCTGCAACTTCCTGGGGCACTTCTCATTGCTTTTCCTGACAAGAAGATAGAGATGAGCTTTAAATAAAATGAGGGGCTTGATTCAGTGTATTCTACAATCCTGTAAAATCTGTGATAATGAGGAATGTAGTTCTGCAGCTGTGGATGGCCCCCAAACTCAGCTGAGTGCTGTTAAAGTCATTCCTCTCTCATCCTTGTGTCCCAGAGCCAGCAGCCCAGTCACTGTCAGGTTGTGTCTGGCAGTCAGAGACCCCATGGGCATCTATGTGCAGGAGACAATACAGCAACCCCAAGGTGCAGGTGTCCTACTGAGGCTGAGGCTGTAGGATTGACAATGATTGATTTCATTTTTCTCTGTGAGGCTTCTCCTTGTGGTGGGAATTTTCTCAAGGCACCTTTGACCATCAAAACCAAGAGTTACACAGCTGAGTAAATTAAATTATGTAAAACAATCATGGAATAATGGAAGAGTTGATTAGAAGAGCAAAACCACAGCTTGCTGCAGGGTTGCTGCTGCCCAGCATGGTGTGACCCTGACATGCTCTCTCAGCTAACATCTTGTCAGGGATTTTCCCTTTGATTTGAAGGACTCAAAACATCTGGTAGCGGTTTGTCTCTAAAAGTGTTGCTGCACAGTAGCAGAAACAGAGCAGTGTATTCAGGGGTTCCTTGTAATGCTTGAAATGATACAGCTGTGTATAGGCAGAGGCTTTTGGGACAGAAGTAAATACACATGTTGAACTGTATTTGGTGTCTAGTGCAAGGACACAGAGATTGAAAAGCTTTATCAGTGCCAGGAAGCCTGTCTGTCTGGGTTTAATTTTGGTGTAAATGATCACCTGCTTTCTGGTGTATAGTAAATGCTTCCTACCATGGGTGGGGGCACACAGTCCTTCAAACTGCCTGGAGCTAGAGCAGTGACCCCAGTGCAGATCTCCCTGGAGCAGGGCAACACAGCCTCCCTCCAGGTTATGCAGAACTGGCACAAATCTCCCATCACTGTCTGCTCTTGCTGGCCTGTGACTTACAGTTTCCAGGGCAGCAGTTTTTCCTCTAAAGGTTTTGTAATCTTTGAAGATGTGATGGATTTCAACACCGTATAATTAAATTGCTCTTGCACTTGCACCAAGTTCATTTTTCGAGGCCGTTGCTGTCACTCTATTGCCCAACAATGTCTAATGTAGAATATGGAATGCAGGTCCATATACTTGTTCAGTTTGGGATGTAAAAATTGCATGTAACAATATGTGAGGTTTATCCAGCCAATGCTATTGCTACACTGTCTCAGTGATTGATTTCACTTTTGTCTGTGAGGTGTCTCCCTCTGGTGAGAATTTTCTCAAGGCACTTTTTGACCATCAAAATCAAGAGCTACACAATTGAGTAAATTAAGGATCTTGCTTTGCTTTCTTATTCACAGTCACTGTTAATGCATTGGAAGGAAAAGACTGCAAGGAATCTGTCAGGCTGATTGCAGAAAGTGCTAATCTCTCAGAAGAGCAACTTGCTTTCCTCATTTCTGGCATGTACACCCTCCTCCAAGAAGCGTTGAGACTCCCCTTATCAACTTTCAAACAAGAAGTAAGTTCTGGGAGTACTTGGAACCCTGATAAGGTAAAAGCTGCATCAGACACAAGTTACTATCTAAATCAAATTTGCCTGGGTGGGAAGCCGCACATAAAAATGGTACTCCCAGTTAAGGTTATTGGAAGAAACTGTTAAAAATCTGGAACTTATTATTTCATTTGTTGGGTAGATTTAGAGTGAGCTTTTCAAAAAAATATTAAAGCTTTAGGAAAAAGATTCCTGTATCTATTTCTGTATCCTATATTCCTGTATCTATTCCTGTATCTATTGTTTACTTTGCATGTTTATTTTCACTCATAAATGAAAACCACCAAAGAAATCATAGCAAAATGTAATTTTTTTAGGCATCAACACTCTCTCTAACTCTAGTTGGGTGTTCACACATAGCGCTCTTTTTTGTCCATGCTTAAATTTTCTGGTATTTGTTTGCCTGCCTTTGTTCATATTTCTGCCATAGAGGAAGGAGGGTCTTATGGCCAGAACAATATAGTGGAATCTGGAAGCAAGTGCAATTTCCACTTACACTGGGGATGTTTGGTGTGAATATGTGTATACCTGCCACGTTCACAACCCCTATCCCTTCTTCATGTCTATTATCTTCATTTTTCATGTTCCTTTACCTTGCATTTTTTCTTTTCTCATTTTTATGTGAGTGAACCACTCTGGATTTCCAGTACCTCTTGTTTAAGATACAGCTTCATATTTACCCAGGCATACTGGGAAAGTTCCCATATTGCAGGAAATGTAGTGAAAGCATGCTTTTAATATTCAGGGCACATAGTTTCTCTAAAAGAAAAATGTTTCTTAATAGCTACATTAAAAAGTGACAGAGACGTTTTGAAAAATAAAGGCTTCCAGGATATTTAGGTTGTTAAATCACAACTTGATTGAACACTTCGGAAAATTCTTCTCAATATATCACCAGTCATTTCAAAACTACTGCTACTGGACACTAAAATTTTTAGGAAGAGATACCAAATAAGTAACACTATTGATTCAGTAGGTAAGAAATTATCATTTAAGGCTATGTCATGTAAAATTTCATCTTCCTTGTCTTTTTAGGTTTTTAAGGAAGATCTGAAGGAGCTCAGGTATGCCTCTTTACATCAGTTCTTTTCATATTCATTTTTTCATGGCTTTTATGTGGCTGCTTCCCCAAATTAAATTTTTACACAAAAAAATTGCTATAAAAATTACCTGTAAATACCACACCTGTTGCCAAACATCACGTAAAGCCAGAGGAAAAAAAAACAGGTGTTGTGTAAGACTTGGTTTGCACTGAACATGAGCAGTTTTATTTCACCTGCTGAGGAGAATGGTCTGATTTAGTCTGTAATGTAGGTTATGCAAATATGAGTGACCTCTCTGCCATCCCCACCTGGCCCTGCAATATATTTTAAAGTAAGACAGTGGTAGCATTTCAGAAGCTAAGAACTGCCCTACTTTTTTCCTTCTTTGAAAGGTCAATGACATAATGCTATGTAGTGGAATAGCTGGACAAAAGGGGCTGTAATATGATTATGATGATACCTACCACAACACCTGCTTGACCCAAGAGCAAGTGTTACTAAAACAGAAGCATTAACACTGCCTTTGAGTTTGCATTGTTTTTGCTGTGCAATGATTTTGCTGGAAATTCCGTTCCTGGCTCAAGCAGCACGTATGAGGCCAGTCACACCCAACACAGATAAGACAGAACATGGCACAGTTCAGCCTGAACTACAGATGGCAATCACTTGTCAATGGAACATTCTGAGGAAGGGACTCAAAGGGCAAGAAATGTGTGGAGATGTCTCAATCACATGTTATTGGCTTGAGTCATAAAGTTATTAAATAACTGCGAGGGAGGGGAAAAAAATCACCCACTATTTAGTGTGAATTTATTCCCACTGCCTTAGCCACTTAAGCTAAGAAATAGAGAATTGCAACTCTTTTAAACAAGTAACATTGATCTAGTTAATCAGAAGTGGGCATGTATTCCAGCCTCTCTCTTCATCAAAACTAGAAACCAAGATCAGGTATCTCACCAGAAAATTGAGATTTACAAGATATGCTACAGGCAGAATTAGCTCAAGCTTCAGATGCACTGAGAGAAACAAAACAGAATGCAAGAAGTGAAAAAAAAAAGGTTACATGGCACAGAGCTCAAACCTTTTAAAAGCAGACGGAATAAAAAAGAAGGATATAGGCCCTTTTTCTGCCTTAAAAGGCAAAGTGCCTGCCCAAACACTGGAGGCCAAAAATGCCAAGACACCACTGTTCAAACAGTGTCATGTTCTTTGTGCACTTGATCACAGGATGGCCACTGCAGCAGGCTAAGTGTCTGAATGTATTTAGTAAGTCCTTTGAAAACAAGCAAGTATTTAAACTCCAAACCCAAGCCCATTGGGAAATGTAGAAAATGACGTTTCCCAGAGGAACTGAAGGGGCTAAAGGAGCTACCAAATTTCTAACTATCACAGCTTGAGAGTAGAATAAGCTATTTAGTCTTCTAAAAGTTTAGCCACAAGGTGAAGACAGCTACTCACAGGAAGTAAGACTGTCAGAGATGGAAGTTAGGAAGAGTCCAAATACTGTGAGAGTAATGGGAGCATAGCAGCAACTAGCAGCACATATAACACTCAAGTTTGTAACCAGCACAAATGCAGTTAGCTAACTATTGCTGCTAAATCAGCCATATTAACTAGAACAATTAGATAAAAAGATTTCTCAAGATATAAAAGATATAAAAAAGATCCTCCAGACTGAAAAGTGTCTGAGTAAAACATATGAATAAACTATTAAGTGAGGAAAAAAAACCCCAAACACAACTACAAAAGCATAAGTCATTGAAGTGTGGTCAAATGACAGTGACGGGGACCTGGGTGTCTGCATTTCTAGACACAGCCAGCCTGGACAGTGACTTCTGACACTCCTATACCAACTTTCTCCACTGCTCAGAAGAGGAATATTCACCCAGCCCCAGAGAATTTGGCATGGAGCTTCTGGTGTTCTTTGTTATTCTGTAATCAAACTTGGCACATTCTGTGTGCACCTCAAAGAACACCAGCTCCCACTGGGTCAAAAGCAATTCATCAGTTTCTTACTAACCTACTTCAACCTGAGTGTGAACTTCATGATGTGGCAGAGGCAGCAGCTTGCATGTGAGCTCTCAAGGCAAAAGGCAGGCTGAACTCCAGCACTGAGCTGCAGACAAAACTGTATCAACTTTCAAGGCACCTTTCACCATGGCCCAAATGAGACCTTTCATTGATGACACCCCGATTACATCTGTTTTAGTTTGCCTGAAGTTGCTCATAAAGTAAATCATGCTTATGACTTAACTGCTTATGAGGAGAAAGCCTCATCACAGGTTAACAGACAAATAAGGATGAAAAAAGATAGAATTAGAAACACATCTACTTCTCCTAGGTAGCAATCAGCATGTTAAAAGAAATGTGTGAAAAAAGTGTTTTAAAATAATTAAAACTTGGTGAGAAGTTTTCTCTACAGAAGAAAACGTCAATTGCTGTTATTCTCTCATTGCTACTGAATATAGAAATAAGGGAAATCCCATAAATATTATTAGCAATTGATATCTAGCTATTAGGATATGATCTCTTCAGAGACACTCATGGAAGACTGATACAGGTTTTGGCAAAGGCTGTAACAAAGGTCATGATTTCTTGGGTAATGGGCAGGAGAAATCATAGCTGAACATGGTGGTAGAGTTTCATGAGCACCAGTCAGTGTCAGGATGTGCTAAATGATACACTTGCATGGAAGTATAAGTAATGTTTGCAGAAATGGTCTTGTCTCTTCTAAAAGACAGACTCTTGCAGCCAAAACACTGTCCTAGTGCTTGCTAAAATGAATTCATTTTTATACAAGCACCATTTAAACATGTGGTTTAACCCCACTTCTTCCTTTATGAATTCAAGCTATAGTAACTGCCATTTCATCTTCCCACTGTGTGAGTTGATGAGTTGCTCTTTCTCTGGTCATCAGACACTGTCAGCTCTTTAGGAGAGATAACTTCCTTGTTTACTTTGATTTTTCTTCAATGCACTGCTGTGTGTCTCAAGTAATGAAATTACTCACCACTGGTGAGTAATGTCTCTGGGCACTGATTCATGGTGAGTGCTGGATTAAACTGTGGCAGCAGCAGCAGTGACTTCTCCCTCTTGTCCAACCTGCCTCTCTGTAGGAGGTTACTGTCCCTGTGGCAAAGACAGCTGAATGGATAGTGTTTGCTCTGTGGTCTTTGCAATTCACAGCCTGATCTATTGAACTGAAAATCAACAGCAGCTTGTTTGTAAGGCAACAGTAGTGTCAGAGGAATGGTGAAGGAGTGAAGAGGTGTAGAGGGGATGGAGTGTGTTAGTCTCTTCAACCAGTCCCCGTGTATGCTCCTTTTGTAAGTAGCCTTGGCTACAAGGCCCTCTGTTTGAATTTTTTGGCAGCATTTCCTTCTGTCTTCATTACACTTGAGGTAAAAGTGAAATGAAACATGTAAGTTTGGGATTTTTGAAAGCATGCATTGCTGGCCTGCCTTCTACACTTGCCAAGAGGCATCAGTAAGATTTTTCTTGACTTTACTGAGAGAAGTTAAGCAAATAACTATGCTCTTTTGAAGTACACTGTTGCTAAACAAGGTAAGATGGAAAGATACAATACAGTTTTTAGGGTTCTTGATATATAAATATAAATATGTCCTTTTGAGAGCCCTGACTGAATCAATGCAGAAGTGCTTATGTAAGAGCTGGCAATTTTAAGCAATGGAAGATGGAAAATGTTGACACATCTTTTGTGTTCTGTAATAGATTTAGGGTATTTTCAGGTAAGGCCACCATATAACTGTGGTTACAAAAAAACCCCTAACTATTTTGTCTTGCTCTTCTCTTTCAGAATACCAGAAGATTTCATTGTGGACTTTTCCAGTGTAGTCTTTGGTAACAGGTTAGTGTGTTCATTGTGCAGACAGCAGGTCTGCACAGAGCTCTGCAGACACAAATCCTTGGTGTATTGAAGTAACAGCAATATTTTCTAAATTAATGAGGACAAGACTTGTCCCACTATTTTGATTCAGCACAATATGATGTCCATCATGCATGGCAATACATGTATTAAGTAGTTTTCTTGCCAATTTTCAGTTTTTCTGCGTTCATCAGTTTTTTTAATGTTCTATAGATTGTGAGGTGGATCAATACCTACAGATGAAAAATGCAGTGCAGAATTACTCATTTTTGCCATCATAATCATTGCAAGTTATAGCAAAAGAGGCAGGCTACATAAGCCCTCTACATACTCTGGTTCATGGCAGCTTTCTCAGATAGCATTTCTCAGGTCTTAATGTACAGTTTAGTTGGGAATTCACACTGGGTGATTTGATGACAACACATATGAGATACCAAGTGCTCTGCCTGCTATAATTCACTTTTTAAGCAACATTCCTCAGTAACTCTAGAGGAAGTTCTAAATCGAGAGCTTTTTGAACAGCCTATCTGTTTTATCCATTCTTGGGATTCCCTTTTTCTAGAAGTTTCTCTACTCAACCATACTTAGCCTATTCTACATCTAGAAATTTCTTGAACATTTTGAATATGCAAAACTTGTGCAGGGCCAGGAGTTGGACTCTGATGGTCATTGTGGGCCCCTTCCAACCCAGGATACTCTCTGATTCCAATTTTCCTTCTTGAAAGTTGAAGTCACACAGCATGTAACATCGCTAACCCAATGCTGCTCCAGTAATCATAGTTGTGGTATTTCAGTTACCCTCAAGGGTCTGAGTCCTGCTACCAAAGTTAAAAATATTTTTAATTTCTTTGATTAAGATCTTGGCTTACAGCTAAGGGTTCTTAGAGTAAAAATAAATTCAGTCTTCTCATCTTTTCTTTCCTCTTCTGTTTGAATTATAGGTGTTAAGAATGCAAAATTCATGGTTGCAAAGTGGAAATATTGTTTGCAGTAGGGAAAGAAGATAAATATAGATGTAATTTGAAGCATGCATGATTGTCTGTTTTCTACTGTGAAATCACGATGCTGGAGAATTTAGCTTTTTCATATTTTTGAAAGCTGTGATTATCCAGTGTAATCTTGCTCTGTGTTTTGAGACCAGAGAAAAACACCTCAGGTTTGATTTTTAGACAGATCAGCTTCTACAATCTTAAATATAAAACTGAATCATACATATGCGTATTGAGTTGTAAATATATATGTTTGTGATGGTAAGAGATGCATTAGCATGTGATCAAAAATTCAGTACTTCAGTATGAGCTAGATAACCCAGAAAAATCCATTTTTCATAGTTTTCTTGATATCTTATCTTATTTTTAGAGCTCTTTTCACTAAATAACAGCTCTGAAGTATTTGGCATTTGTATTTGTGTCCCCACAGTTCCATGAAGTTATGTAGACTGAAAGAAAAACTTGCCACATTGACACCATCAAGTAACTACATGAAATTAAAACTGTTTTTTAAGGGAAACTAACTTCCCCCTCTCTGAATGTTTATAATAAACTGGTTTTTTTTTTTCTAAAGGTGTAGCTTTAGTTTCTACCAGGAGGGTGCATTCTGTGTGCCGTTTGTCAGCATTTGACACGTACCAGTTTGTTCAGCCTTCCAGTTCAGCGGCCTGCTAGGCATGTCTTGTTATGTGCATAGGGAACCATCCAGAACTTGTCTGTAGTTTTGATACTGTTAGATCAGCTGCTGCTGCAAATTCTCTACTCTTTCATTTTCGAGTGCTCTTCTGTTGCATCCTTTAGCAGGTGATGTTCTTGTCTTCAGGTGTATCATCCTTTCCACCACAGCTTGTATGGTCTCTAGGATGGTCTCTACTTGGTCCATGGTCCTATACTTGTTCCGATTTCTGCCTTCTGCACAATGTGCTGACAGTATATTGCAGCTGCTGGCACAGAGTGTTTACAAAATGTAATTATAGGCTATAAGTTTTGGATGTAAGATTCATTGAGTCTTTTCTGCTCCATTTTGCTATTCCTCTCAGAAGTCAATGGCTTGATTAGCAGCCTGTGTAATTTCTGTGTGCATGTTGGCCACTATGCACATTCTGTCATCTTTACAGGATTCTTGCAGTTCCCATTGTGGTCTTGTCCAAGCTGGGGAGGTCCTGACAGAAGCTTAAACTAAGCTGTAGAAGCTGTGACTACAGAAATGCCATCTCTCAATAATATTCAGAAGCTTCCCCTCTGTTTCAGAGGTCACCATTTCTGACCTTTCCTACCACTGCCAAGCAGAGTATCTGTCTGTTTTTAAAACTCCTTTCTTCCCCCAGTGTGTGGTGCTGCATTGAATGAACTGAATTCCATTGATGGGACTTAGCATGTCTTAAGGAAACAGTAGCAGTGTGGCTATTTTTAGGGAGTCCCCAAATTAAGCAATACTCTGGCAGCAGCTCTCGATTGAGGGAAAGGCCAGTTCTTTTTGTTCAATCCTGCTAATGACTGTTCTAGACTCCAGCTCCTCATGGCTGCACCCAGCTGTGGTGACCTACTTCCTATCCAGGAGTTGACAGTGAGTAAGAACCAGCTGATCTACTTTTTTTGCTCATTCCTTTACCAGGCTATTAGGAATGTGTGTCACTTCTGACACCACCCAACCTCCCCCACCAAAGAGAAAAATTCTTTCTTATATCACCTTTGCAAAATGCAGGACAATTGGAGCATCTCAGCCTGTCAGTCCCGTGTACCTTATCAGATCATTAACCTTTCTGGGCAGCTTCTAAAGGCACCAGCCAACTTGCACACAAGAATCTGAGTAGTGATGTTAGACTGCCATTCCTACAGTGCTTCATTTGTTCAGAGAGGATTCCTTTCTGATGAAAAGTCTGTAATAAGATTATGTCTAGCACCATGGCTAAAGGATGTAAGGTTTCTTATCCTGCCTTTAGCGGAAGTACTGGAGTAGCCTTGAAAAGTACCATAAATAACTTCCAGGGACATGGGACACTTAGAGGAGAAAAAGAAAAGTAACACAAGGTCCAGCTCCTGAATGGACCAGCTGAGTGACCTCATTCTGAAATTATTTCTGCATATATATCTAAAAATGAATGGTTATTGTATCAGATTAATTGTTTAGGATGCTGTTAAAATTTTTTAAATTGCCAACCATGTGAAGTTTAATTGCTGTTAACTGTATTTCTGCACAGAAATAAACTAAGGCTTGATCAGCCTGATTCTTCCTGCAGTATGAGTAACAAATGAAATGCTTGGCTTCTTACACATTAGACTAGGCAAAAATCTTGAGGGCTGTGCTGGGGTTGGCAGTGAACGTTATGTAAGGAACTTAAAGTTTGTAAATTGTGTTGGATTAACAAGAACTACTGTGGGATTTTTTAAGTATGCTTCAAAATACTCTCAATATACTAATATTATTAGGTTTTAAAACATTGCTCTTTGCCAATACTAGATGGTTTTTGCTGAAGAAGGACAGTGACCTTATGCAACTGTTTTTCTTAAGTCCCCTGTCATGTCTCTGCTTGCTTGTTCCTGTTGGATTTGCATGAAGGTAAAGATATATTTGCAGATCCCTTTCTATGCCTCACAGTTGCATAAAATTGAAATAATAGGTATGCCAGCCACCACAATGACTCTTACTAAACTTTATAGTGACATCAGTTTACTAGAATTACACTTGGTCTCTTTTTTCAACATGGACCATAGTTAAGCATAGAAAAAGGGGATAATGTGAGCACAGCTGTCTTAAATCCACAAAATCTCCATTTGTTCAGACCTCTAAGTGAGGACAGATAGAGGAGAGAAACAAGTTTCTGGACAGGTTTGTACTGAGGAATCCTATTTTCTCTTTAGATTGTTTCTTCTTTTATGAATTTGTATTCCAGTCTCCTCTTTCTGATTCACTCTTCAGGCGTCCCACTGCTGAAGGCACAGCTCTGATACAAAGGAGTCGACTACCAAGTATCCAAGACTTCAAGTGGAGAGTGGATGTAGCCATATCCACAAGGTATAAAAGAGAATCATGCACATCCCTGGAATCACCTAAGATTAAACTGATTTCTTGTGCTGCTTAAACATTTTAATGGAGTCAAAATGTGCCTTGCTATTAAGGATTGGCAGGTAGCATTAAACATTAAGATACAAGTGGAATTTTCTAAACAGTGTAGAAGTCAGTGTATATATGCTTTACTGCTGGTAACATTTCACTCAAAGTTTGAGTCTCTCATTTTAAAACTTACTGGAGCTGATGCCTTTTGGGGCTACATAAAAACAGAGGCCAGACAAAGGAATAAAAAGTGGTTGTTTTATTGAAGGGCCTTCAGGTACATTTCAGGCAGATGAAGTCCCCCCCAGGGGCTACACCCAGAAATGGACAACAGGTCACAGGTTTTCACACTTATATAAGTTTGGTCCATTTGCACATTGGAAGTTAATCTTCCAATTACAGCTTTAGGTAATGAAGTCATTTACCCCAAGTTTGCTCCCCCTCAACTCACTTTTATTTCTTTTTCTTGGGGCCTGAGACAGTGAGGTGTCCTTGATTCCCAGGCCTAGAGAGGAATTGTTTTGTCTGACCAAAATGGGAAAACAGTAGCTAACACTCCATGTGGAGTTTAGAGTTACACACTAAAGAGTTGCAAGATTACAAATATATGAAAAATATAAAAGCTGATACAGAAAATATTAAGAGCTGATACATATCCTGAGGTCCTGGTGATGATGGTATAAATTAGTTAGACTGAGCCTCAAGCAGCTAGGAAAGCTCTTAGTTTCACTGGAACAGGGGAGGGTATTCATGTATTCAACTTCTCAAGCAGATGATCATTTGTTAATACACATGTTAAATGACTTTCCATCTCTTGTACTCTGCTTCTAGGAAGAGATTTCAGGACAGCACCTTTACACTGCCATAGTTATGTAACTGGTCATTGAACTAGCTCCTAGTTAATTTCACAAAACAGGAGTACAACAAGCCTTTGAGATCATCCTGCCTGTGCCTGCAGTGAACGGCTTCTTACCATCTGCCACAACAGAGGCATCTGGGGGATGGATCTTTGGCTAGAGCCAGAAGGAAACAGAAACCTGTTGTCTGTGCTGTTTGGTCTCTGTCTAGTTCTAAACACGACAGACCAAGCTGAAAGAAATTAGATGATCCAGTCTTTGTTAGTAGTGTAAATTGTTAGCACGAGTGACTTCATGTTGCATGTCTGAATATCTGCATCTGGGAGACAGTTTAGTCTCTTTGCTGCCAGAGTTGAGAAGCCCATGGCTAATCAGGGATTGTCATCCTGAACTCAAGAAAAAAAGGCTTCTAAGAGAAAATTGGGATGGCCACAAGCTACTAGTTCAAGTGACTTTCTGATGAGCAGTACTGTAAGCATCACACAGATATCACTCTGTAGAAAAAAGAATCTGTACTGGTAAGAGAGCAAAATGTCCAGATAAGCATCCTCAGGCACAGTACTTGCAAGCTGAAAGCAAATCCTATGATTTGTTTTCCAAACAACACAGGAGCAATACATTACCTTTTTTTTGTTTTCCTTCCTTATAGTTTTGTTTTCAGTTAATCTTCCCCCTGGGATTTCTTGTTTATCATCCAGCAACAGCCTCTCCAGGGAGGTATGGAGCTTTGAGCTGTAGTGCCTGTCTGTACCTGAGCAGGCTTTGGCAATGTCAGTTGATAGAAGCTGCACAAGAATGACTCATTTCCCTTCTTTGGGTCATCAAACAAAATAACACACGAGTTTAGGATGAAGCCTGGAAAAGGTTGATTGCCCAAATGAGGTGGCAGTTGAACGTATGAAGGGATGGAAATGATTAATACAACATGATGAACTGCCTAAGAAAACTGTGCATCATTATTAGCAGTACTTGGTCAGCTCTTATCCCTATCATAGTTCCACTAAACCAATTATGTAAAAATGAAAATGCTCCTAAACTTGCAGTCTCTAAACTATTAACAAAATGTTAAGTTTCAATACTGAGGTAAATTGGACAGAACTGTTGTGTTCATGTGTTTCCAGCCAGATTCTGTGACTGAAATTACTCATGTTCTGTGTAAAGCCTACATAAACATATAAAATTGTTAATGTGCAGTGCTGTACTCATCACACTGCTGATCTCTACTTCTGTAATATTAATGATGTAAATAATTCCAGTTCACTGGCCCGTGCACTCCAGCCATCCATTCTGATGATGATGAAGCTTTCAGATGGGACAGCTCATCGCTTTGAAGTAAGTCTGATTGCCATAATAGTAGTAAGGAAACCCCTTGAAGTTTTATTTAAAAAGTTAAATTATTACTTAAAACACTAAAGCTTTTGCAAAACATGTGTTACCATTGGTTGCTTTGCTTTGGAATCAACTTTGTGTTCAGTGTAGCCGCATAAAATATTTAATAAAATACCAATCAAAATCATTTCATACCTTGTTCCTACACATGTTCTGCTAAACTGCAATTTATTGGAAGAATATTAATTACTGGAAAGCACTGTTACGTAATATCTGGTTTGATTAAAAGTTATGGGGTTGTTATGAACTGTAACCTTCAGACCTGACGGTGGCTTTTGAGGGCAGGAAAATTACTGGGATAGTTTATGTAATGTATGATACACTTCTAAACCTTCTGCATTTGGCAGAGAATGGTAACATTCTTTTCTGTGGCAGAGGTAGTTTTATTCTTTTCTTTGAGAACTGTTCTGGCTGCTAAAAAGTGAAAAAAAACCTCTTTGCTTGTTACAGGATTAGTCAGTAGCAGTATTTATGACACTGTACCTAAAGGCTTGCCAGAAGATGGCATAAACTCTTCCATAATTTTAACCTTTGAAAAGGAATGCTATTTGTTCTATAAATAACACGGTGGTGCATGCAGGAATTCAGTGCACAGCAGGCATTGTTACATTTGAACTCTGTACAAATTTTGGCTTCAGTTCTCTCATTAGTAGTAGTCTGGAAGAAGCACCAAAGCCCTGTGGGTTGAAAGAGATGGACTGATTTTACTGTTAAATTGTTTTGCAAGAAAGCATCTGTTGAGGAAGGCATAAATCCTGTGCTACATTGCAAACTGTTGAGGGTGTCACTTCACAGGAGATTAAATTTACCCCTTTGGACAGTCCAGCTCAGAACATCCCTTACACTGTATTTGAGGAGTTCCATGAAACTTAAATAATGCCATGGACTTCAGGTTAACCCTTTACAACAGGTTAAGTTTCACTTGTGAGAATAAAATCTAGTTTATATTCTGTTGCCACTTTATTTCCTGGCATATAATGGCAAGTGTTGGTCTTGGTGCCATTGTTTCTGACTGCTTTGGTTTTATTTTAGGGTTTGGTTTTTTTTGTCGTTGTGAGTCTGTGGAAGACCCTTTGTTATTCTGCAGTGGAGGCGTGTTTGTCCAGCACACACAGGAGTGCAGAAATGTGATAACAAATGGTGTGCTTCTCCTAGAATCAGCTCTTTGCTGTTGCTGTTGCTTGCATCTGAGTGCCAAGGATGTGACTGCAAACAGGATTTCTATAACAGGATAAGTGGTCTTCCCATAGTTAGTAGTTCTTTGAGATAAATTTGTGTTTTGGTTCAAGATACCATATGCAAGTAAATGCAGTCCTCAGCTCTTCAGTTTGAACACATTCAGAATGTCCTGCTAACAAACAGGCCTTATGTAAGATGGTAAGTCCAGAAAATAATTCTGTTGTGAACAGTTTTAAAATGTATATAGCACAGGGAGAAGTTACACTTTTTGGTTTCCGTTTGGTATTTTAATCACCGTGTGACTTCTGACTGAAGATATTTTCAAAGGCAGTGGGAATTGCAGCATTTTGAGTCTTGTTGTATATATGTCAAAAGTGAAAAGGACATGGTGCCTTTTTATGCATTTCTGATGTATGTGGGAAATGTAAATCAGATGTAGGATTCCTCTCATAATTGATATGTGTGCTATAGTGGGCAGAAGGATGACAAGGGTCTCTGCCAGAAGAACTGCTGTCTTCAGTGCAGTCAAAGGAGTAAATTAGGCAGTGCTGTGCAGACAGCGTGGGACCAGCCAGACTGCACTGGGCACTCGTGTCAGCGTGTGTTTGTGCACTGCCCTGATGGCACCAGTCAGTGCCTGCACTCAGCTGGGGCTCTGTGTCTTCATCGATAAGGTTTCCATCCACATGGCTTCTCAGGCTTGAAATGGTAAAGGAGAGCCCATGAGTCTCCTGCACAGTTGAAAATGCTTTATATGTTTAACCCAGAATCTTTTGCCCAGTGCCCTTTGACAAGTCTCTTGCTTCAAGTCTCGGTTCCTTTCTCTTGCAAGTTTGGACAAGCAGAGTATCTTGAATTTGTTGCTTGAGAATTCTGTAGTCTCCACAACCTTGCAGATGTCTTTTCTTCTAGTCCTCGACTTTCATATCACCCAAGTGACTCTCAGTTTACATCCTTGAGTATTTCCTTTCTCTCATCAGGCAGTATAGAAAATGTATCACATAGGTGTCATTTCTGTTCTTTCCCACTCTCCTTTTCCACGTGGATTTAGTTGAATTAAATGAATTTTATTAACCTTAAATCCTTTGTCTTAAGTCTGAAAAAAAATAGTGTTTTAAGAGAAATTACTCTTACACCGTGGAATGTTCCATATCCATAGATGCCCTAGTCAAGGTTCCTGAGATGTCTTGTGTTTTCCAACCTGAGTATTCTGTTTCAGGTGCCAGTTGCAAAGTTTCAAGAACTGAGATACAATGTTGCCCTTATACTGAAGGAAATGAATGATTTGGAGAAGAGGAGCATACTGAAGATCCAAGACTGAACACTTCTAGATTGGGAGTTTATGGAAGAGATCTGAAACCCTCAGCATGTTTTGTGAATGGCAAAACAAGGGACCATCACCACTCTGCCTCTATGAACTTCAATGTGGCATTTATGACGTCTGCTGTAAATATTTTTTTTTTTTCAATTCAAGTGTTAAAAGCACAAGCTCTTTTTGTAAGACTTAGGAAAAACAAAACATTTATCTATGAAAAAGTATAATGCTGTTTGTGAACATTTTTGCATGATTCATCAAAACGTTTTTTAAATAACTATCTTAATAGATGGAAGAGTCATTTATTTCTGATTATGATTCATAACTCCTAATTTTTTTTTTGAAAGTGTGCTACCGGAAGCCCTATCAATGTGTATGTATCATAAGAAAGCTCTGCAATATTTCAAATAAAAAATAAAATAACAAACCCACTCCTGCCTTCTAGTATGACAAATGTGATCTTGAGTTTTGCATAAAATTGTTGCCTCATTTCTTACTAAGTGACTAAGGTTTAGCTATGGGTATTTAAAAGCTAATTTGGAAGAAAATTGGAAGTCTGTGGATCAAGAAAGAAGTATCATCTGAGCTTCCAGGACTAATTCCACGGATTTACAGCAGTGGAAAGGTGAAATATATGTGTTTCTATGGTTCATCAAAATGGGCTAAATAGAAGTAATCTTACAGTTTTGTAACTGGAAATGCCTGCCTCCTGTTTCATGTATTGCCTGTGTGTTTGATTCCATAAAATCAGCTGACATGACTAGGCAGAAACCTCTGGCCCTGCAGAGATAGTGAGCAGCAAGAGGCAGTGATCTTGTCACCCACTACAGCTCATGAATCACGCAGGCCAGACCCCAGGAGGAAGGGGTGGCCTGCAGCCTCTGGGATGGAAATCACAGGTATGAGGATATCCAAGCCCCAAGGCTGACAAAGCAGTTTAAGGACAGGCTGAAGTCTCCTGAGTAGCTCAGGCAGTTGGACTGGATGGTCATTGTAGGTCCCTCCCTTTGTACTGGAATAGTCTAAGTTACTCCTTTGGCTCATAAGTTTACCTTGGAAGAATTCCCTTAATGTGGAACATGTTTCAAGTCTCATTTAAATGCTGTGAGACCACATGTATGTCCCTAAGAGCTTTGCAAAAAAAAAATTAATTCCTCAGTCCTTGCTCGAATTAATTTTCCCCAGCAGCAAAGACAGGGAGGCTGTGAGCAATTGCCCAAAGAGCAGGCTCTGGGCTCTAGAACTCAGTTTGTCAGAAGTCAGGTGTACTTCGGAAAGCACATGCCACTGCTACTGTTAAGCATTGACTTATTCCAGCTAAGTGTAGGGTTTCTATCACAGTAATACCACCCATACTTCTATGTTTCATGTTTTGTAATTGTAGAACTTGCCTTTATGTTCCTCACTCCCTGCAGAAAATTACTGACATTAAAACCGTGGATAAAGGAGGCCTTTTACACTCCCACAGATGTTTGTGTAGGAAAGGATGACTTGCTTTTTGGATTTAAAAAAATCACAACAACCATAGTAAAACTTACTTGTCATACTTTTTAAGAGGAGACTTCTTGACAGCAGTTCATACCAATCTAGAGAAAGCTCAATAGCTGTGGTCCAGAAAGCTTTTAAAACCTGTAGTTTCAAATAAACCATCGGCCAGGATTTCAAACTGTTCAAAAGCTTCCTGTTCCATTTGCTTTGTAGCGAACTCATCAATAACTTCCAGCTTTGATCCATACTGCATCTTAGTGTTTTAACTTTCAAGTGGACTGTAGACTGCATTAATCCCACTATGAAGCTTGTTCATCTTCCTTCTGGAATTATATTATCACAGGCTGTGAAACAAAAGGTACATCCTTGTGTTCCTTGTTACATTTCCCTTCTGAATGTTTAGGTTTACATGGTTTCAAACTGGAAATGTATCTCAGCTGAGCCTAAGTGAAGTCTTTTCAGACAAAGAGAATTCTGCTGCATGGAGGTAAAATGGCCTGCTGCTCAAGGCATTTGCAAAGTCATTTTTTACTGGTCAGAGCAGAGGAATCCACTGATACCTTCTAGACAGAATATATTCATTTGGTGGTTCTGTAACAACAGTTGCTCATATTCCTAGCAATGGGAAGGCTTCCTGACCTGATTTGTCATGTTCTCTGGACCACTCAGTCTTGGGTTTGTCTTGCCACATATGATGCAGCAGTTTAGTGTAATTGGAGGTTTACCATGCATGCTGAGGGGTGCTTGAAAACTTGGGGTGTTCATTCCTCTGTACTTAAGAGTTAATTTGGCCTTTCCTCCTGACAGATCAGTAAAGCAGAAGTTGTCACCAAAATGGCTGGTGGGAGTGCATAGTGGATTGTTTCTCAGTTTTGCTAAAATAAGAGTCATCAAAATATTGTCAGGTTTTTCAGAATTTATAGTGAATTACTTGTTAAATATTTGTTCAATGATGAAATATCTTCTTCCTTCATAACCAAAATATCCTGAAATTTAAATTTCACTGAATTTCTGACTAGCCCTTTCATTCCAATGCAAAACAAAAGTAACCTTCTAAGAATCTGGATATGGCTGAACAGAAAATTATTTTATCCAAGTCACTCTAGGTTTGGTTACACTTCAAGGACACATTGTGAATCCCCCTTCCAGTATCATGCAGTGAGAGATACAGCCTGAGTGGGATGCTTGCTTTTTCAGTCCTGAGGTCTTGTCAAGCTGATCACTAGTAAGTCACCAATTAGACAGGCAGGGGTTTGTGTGGGAAGGCACTGGGGTTTTTACTTATTACACAGTTCATGGACCAGTAGGTAACAGAACCTTTTGCAGGCTCTGTTGGTATTTTTCCTTGAAAAACAATCCCCCTTGAGCACATTGCTCTCTCTGTTGGTGCCTTGCATTTATTAAAACTGGATCACATATTTGTGTCTTAATTGTAGTGATTTTGTAACCATGGCATATGAACATAAACTTCTCCATTACTCCTTTTCTTTAATTTCCTAGGACATTATGCCTTTTCTTTCAAGATTAATTAAGTTTAAACAGACTTAAAATACAGCTTGGACTTGATAGTTTCTCAATGTAAATCATATGTGTATGCATAATAATGCACAAGAAGGCACATATCTTCTCCTCTTGTTCCCTATACATAAGTTAGTGCAGCTTCTTGACATAATGGTCAGACCTACTGCTTGGTGCTTTTTTGAAATCGCCTCAACTGCATGGGCCATCAGTCCCAATATATTCTTGCTATGGACTATTGCAGCGTGTGCAGAGCACATGGAAATTAAAAAGTCATCTGTGGTTTTATTTGTGATGTGATTTTTCACATCCCTTCTTCCACTAGAGAAGGAGCTCTGTCAGCGTGACTGGTGGTGTGGAATTTGACACTTGGGTTAGTTGTGTTTGAGAAGGAAAAGAAGCAGGTTTATTGGTGGCTTTTGTGGTCTCAAAGCCTGATGCACTTTTTAGATCCAGAAGAAAGCTGAAGAATGTAGTCATGCTCTCATGCTGCCTGTTATGCCAGCCATTAAGGGCTGGAAGAAAATCAGTATTGTGCTCATTGTCATTAAAAGGAGGAAATTAAGCCTCTCTTTGCAGAAAAATCATACAAGGGAGATGTGCTTTTGCAGAGTGAGTCACCTCCTCACTTTAACTTTTTCTGTTTAAGTAAAGGATAAATCCATTCTTGATCTCATGAACAATGCAGGTAGGCAGGAGGGTGCTTTTTTACCTTTTTCTTTTGCCTTCTAATCAAGTACACCTCATGACCTACTGCTGCTCTAAATCCATGAATATATGTATGAATGTATGAAAACTCTATGCTTTCAGGATGTGTTATGTAAAAACACCCCAGCATATCTAGATTATGTATGATCAATTCACACAGCTGGTTTTCCTAAAAAAAGTCTTTGCAGAGCCAGGCCTGATGCCAGAATCAAATATTTAGTAGTCGTTTGACTTCTAATGAACAGTAAATTAGTATCTTGGCTTTAAAATATTTTGCTGTTAGTGACGGTACAGCTCACTCTGTACCTGTCACACCCCACCAAGTACTAACATTTACCAAACACCACACATACCAGGAACTAGAGAGGCAGAGCCAGCTGGTTTCTCCCCTAAAAAGTCACAGAGTTGTTGCCCATGGGCCATCTGTCATAAGGTCTTAACTATTTGTAGGCTTGGGATAAAGGTCTGTGTTCTGAACCCTCCTAAGCACACAGCTCCCACCACGTGGAGTAGTTCATAAGCACAGCTGCTCTTTTCCCTTGAAATGTTTCAGCCATGTCCTGCTGGTAGAAGAGAATTCCCAGAAGTGCATTTCCCAGTGCCTCTTTTGAGAGTCCTTTCAGTCCAGAGCACTCCGACTGCCAGCCAGCTCTGCAGATGCTTTCATACATTGAGAACAGGAGCTGTGGAAGTTCCTTTCAGAGCATAAATGCTGATTGCATTTCCTATGATAAATCTATTCCCCTTCCCTATCTTGAATTCATGTGCTGCTAGAAACCCTCTCTTTATATCATGATTTACCTCTTTAAGTGTCTGCTATGTAACTATGTAAATACTGGTGGCGTATCTCTGATAGAGATTGTCACTGCATTGCTACTGGTAACCAGTGGTTATGTCACTTTCCCTCGCTTGAATAGGCTTTGACTCATAGTGGTTTTCAGGACAATGGTTATAAAATAACACACTGAGGGCTTGCTGAGACTATAGTTTTGCAACAGAGAAAACTGTCGACCTAAAGGCTACAAGAAAGCATTTTTCTTCTTTTTCTTAAGGGCTTTCTTTTATAGCATGAGATTTTTTTGCATGGAAGTTTGGAAAACAAGGAGTCTTAGCAAGCTGGAGCTTGGAGGGAAAACCCCACACTCCTGAGCACAAATGTTCATTCTTTCAAACTCTTCTGAACCACTGCTTAACTGAAACTTTAAGTGCTTCAGTTGTCTCACCTTTGTTTGGGTTACTTGCTAGCAGACGGTGCCATACTTTGGCTTATTGTGTGATTTAAGCGATGGCAGAAAGAAGTACTGAAACCAGTGGTTATTCAATTCTTTTTCTAATTAAAATACTTGCTTGAGAACAACAGCCAGATATTAAACTTTTTTCTTTTTTTCTTTAAGATTCAAGAACCCAAGAAACAAGGGCCAAATTTTTGGCAGATGCAGAATATCTTCACACCACAGAAATCAAAAGACAATTGAAGGATATGATGACTGGCTTCTGTTTCCAGGCACATATCTGATTTTATGTATAAACATAATGTTGCCTACACATGGAGACATAAATATCACAAAATTAGCCCTTATTATTAATTCAAAATATGTAGCATTGAAAGTTAAAATCCAGATTTTAAGCAACTTTGAAATCTCTTTAAATTTAAGATCATCTGAATTTTCTCAAGTATCTTCCCTAAACAAGGTCCTGCAAAACTCAGGTTACCTCTCCTTTCTTTCATCTTTTCTCCTGTCCATTCAAGCTCCACAGGCAGGGCTTGTCCCTTAATACCTGCTTAGCTCATGCAGTCTGAACTAGAGAGACCAGACGCTTCTGTAAGTAAGAAAATGGAAATTAATTCCTTCATCCCCTCTCTTGAGCTTTGTGAGGAGGCTGATTATATCAGTAATAGGATATCATCAGAAATTTCAAATTCTGCAGTGGATTTTAAGACTGTGAAAAATGCTCTATATTTTTAGAATATAAGTGTATGTATACATAACATGGACATTTCTGGTAACTGTAAATATGCATAAAGCTGCAAACAAAAAGCATTACACAACTTCTTTTAGAAGAACAGCTTTTTTTCTGTAGTAGCACAGGTGATTTTCTCTCTAGACTACATTTAGCACAGACAGTTACACAACTAGTGCAACTCTCTCATCTAACAAGAATTGGTGGGAACATGCAGATTGAAACGGTCAACAGAGTTGCTCTTAAATAAAACAAAGATATATCTGAAAGCATGTGCTTTTCATCCAAAATCTGGCAAGGACAGGTAGAGCAGTGCAACATGCCACATTGTAAAACTAAATAAACACATTTTGCTTCTAATGTTTTCCTTAGTTGTTCTAAAACCAGGAGCACCTGACATTAAAATAGCTTCAGTACTACGTAGATTCCCTGAAAGAGAATGATTAACTGTGTAGCTACAAAGCCTCACGATTCCAGTTCTAGCAGGAAATGGCATTCTCGTTTTTGAAAAACACTTCGAGCCGATGTTTCTTTCGCATTACCGGAGGTACCAAAACACCGGACCCAGAAGCGAATTCCTTGTCTCACCACGGCGCCGGTGCAGACCAGCGAGTCAAACCGAACTCCGCGCACGGCGTGCCCGGTGGGCAGCGCTTCACAGCCCGGCGCCTCAGCTCTCCGCACGGCTCAAACGCCCCCGCGCCGGGGGCAGCGCCGCCGGGAGAGGGTGTCCGAGGGGGCAGAGGAGCCGTCCCAGGGAGCGGCGGGCACCGGGGCCGGAGCGGAGCGGCCCCTCCCGGTGCGGGCCGGGCCCAGCGCGTTACAAAACCGCCTGGTTTTGTAACAACCTGCGGGCTCTGCCCAATGAGCGCCGCCGCCGCCGTCACGTGNCTAGAGCCGCCGCCATGGGCTCGCACCTGCCGCCGCGCCCCGAGCCCCAGCTGGTGCTGCAGCTGGCGGCCGGGGCCCTGCAGGCGCAGAACTTGGAGGCGCCGGGCGGCGGCCTGGGGCCCGAGTGGCAGGGGCTGCTCGGGCGGGCGGACGCGCTGGCCTTCGGCGGGCGGCTGCACGAGGCGCTGCCGCTGTACCAGCTGGCGTCCCGCCACCAGCAGCTGCGCGCCGAGCAGCTGGAGAAGCTGGTGGAGTGCCTGGCGCAGAGCGTCCGGATCAAAGAGGGGCTGCCGGCCGCCGGCCAGCCCGCGGCACACCGCGAGTGGGACGTCTTCAGGTGCCGCAAATGCCAGGGCTTCCTCTTCGAGCCCGTTTCCTTGCCTTGCGGACACACCTTCTGCAAAAAGTGCCTGGAGAGGGACCGGGCGCCCGAGTCCCGCTGCGTCCTGTGCAAGGAGGCGGGCGGCGCGGCGGCCGGGCAGCTCCTGCGGGTCAATGTCATCCTCAGCAACCTGCTGACCAAGTGGTTCCCCTGCCAAGTGAAGGCTTCGCAGCTCCGGCACGAAGGGAACCTCCTCTACAAGGAGAAGAAGCTCCAAGCCGCCCTGCAGAAGTACAACGAAGCGGTCAGCCTAGGTAAGGGCTCTCCCTCCCCGGTGCTGGTCCCCGGCTCCGCGCCGCGGGAGAGAACTTTCCACCGGGCAGGGCTCGCTGGCGGCCTCTCCGGCGCCTCTAGTCCCGCCGAGCCCTGGCTCGGCCGGGGATACACCGGTGTCCGGGAGTGTACCGGGGACGCGCTCCCGCTCGCCGCCGGCTCCCCGGGCCGGGTCCTGGGGCGGGTGTCGGGAAAGCCCTGGAGGGAAGCCCCAGGGAGGGGTCGCGGCTCTTCAGCCCGCGGTGAAACTGGGTCAGGAGAGCAGCGGTTGCGTAAGCCCGAGCCTGCGGTCCGGCTGGGCTCCCCCCGGCCGGCGCCGTTGTGTAACCGGCGGAGCCGGCGGGGAGCGGAGCGCCGCGCCCTGGGCATCCCGCCGCGCCCCGGGAAGGGCTCTGGGCACGGGCGATCCCCGCCGACCACCCCCGGGCGCCGAGGAGCCGCTCGTGGCCGAGCGCGAAGGCAGCGGCGGGGATGCATGTACGGGAGGCGGGCGTGGCCCGCACCCCCGGCCGGCCTGGCCCGGCCCGGCTCTCCCATCGCCGGGAAGCGCCTGCGGGGCCGTGCACGGAGAACTTCTGATACAGTCCTTTTCATGCAGTTTGAGGAAAAGTGACTCACGCTGCAAGCACTAAGTGGAAGTTAAAGGCAAGATATTACAGGGAAGCGTTTCACTTAAATGAAAGTGTTCCCAAGAAAAGTACCAGCCTTCCTCCAGCACACGCTGTGTCTCGGTGATACAGTAACTCGGTGATCCGTATAGCGCTACCTGATTCTTCATGCTTCTTTTTTTGTGTTTTGAGCTCTGGCATGAAAAGACCCTTATTTATCACTTAAAAACTTTGATGCTTCAAATTTTTAAACTCCTCTCTACAGTGTGACAGCATTCCTCTTGCTGTGTTAAATGTCTTCTGTGAGTCTCTACCAACAATCTGATCCTCAGTCAGTGCTGGTAATTTATTGTGTGAACGTCTCAGCATTTATTTATGCAATGTTCTCTGCAGTTATGTAATACATAGCTGGCATTTTGTCTGGAGTTGCCCCAAAGAGGTTTCCAGATTTAATTTAGTACATAGTTATTTAAAAACTGGATATTTCATGGGTTTGTTCAACTTGGAAGCACCAACATGTGTTTAAAAAAAAAGGAAAATTAAGGAATATAGCTTACATAACTCATTTCTTTTTACCTAATCAACCACTTTTTCTATTTCCTACAGCTCCAAATGACCACTTACTATATAGCAACCGGTCCCAAATTAATTCTACTTTGAAAGCTTGTGAAGATGCGTTGCACGATGCAGAAACAGCGTGCAGGCTTCAGCCATACTGGTTGAAAGTAAGTTCTGACTCCAGCTGTACTTTTTAAAAACCTTGTTACTGCCATAATAGAAAACATTTAGAATGGTCAGACAGTGGAATCTGAGGGAGCCTTTGAGTCCTGTAACTTCTTGGGCTCCTGCCATTTACAGACATTTAACCATGATATTCTTGAGCTTCCTGGGGTGAAGGAAGAGAGTGTTAGTCCTGGAGAATAAGCTAAGGCTATTACTTTGACTTTGATGAATATCAGTTTTGTGAACTTCCTAAAAATTGAATCCTATGCTTATATCATTCTCTAAGGACAAAATGACTATTTTAGAAAGTGGATGTAGGGGGAGTAGATGTTTCCAAGATCAGTTGGGTTCAGGTGCTGTGAGAATCATACTTGCGTGAGTGGGAGAATATCCTATTTATCCTTGTCATTTTCAGGACTGTTGTGTTTAGAAACCCAGACACTGGTGGTGTCTAGGTGTAAGACATGGTTATACTGATTTTTTGTGTCTAGCTTTTCCTTCTTCAGAAAGATTTTTTGCACTCTCACTGTGGTTTTATTGCATATTGTCTTGACAAAAGCTGCAGCTGTGGATGTGTTTCCTTACAGGGTCACCTAAGGAAAGGACAAGCATTAGCTAATCTGGGGAAAACAGAAGAAGCTTTAAGGGAGTTTCTATTCTGCCTTGCTCTAGATACTGGGAACAAGATGGCAAAGTCTGAGGCACAGAAGGTGAGTTCCCTGAATGATCTGGAACTGCATAATTGTTTTCAGTGTCCTCTCATAAAGGAGGATAAGATTTTTTCTTTTCCTTTCTGTCATTACTGCAGAGAGCTGGGTGGAGCTCGTTGTTCACATTTGAGTAGTGTATTGCTGATCTGAAGATAGGAAGGTAGTGAGAAAATATGCTCAGCAGCCACTCAGTGGAAGCAGTTACAGCGTTAGCATCAACAAATTTGAAGGAAAACTGAATTGTTAATAATTGCCACCCACAGACTATTTTGATTTCTAATCTGATTCGTAGCCTGGCAATCTATTACCAATGATGGAGTGCAGAAGAGGAGGAGTTGCTATTGCATGATCTATTGGGCCACTGACCTGGCAGAACACAACAAGCAGCACTCATCTAACTCCACTTGGGAGCAGCAGCTTTCTTCCTACTGCCAGTCGTGCTGCCCAAGTGTCAGTGTGTGCAGGAGGTGTGAAAGAAGAAGCAGTCAACAAAGGAAGAGCAGTTTTAAAATGATTTTTTAGAGTTGCTAATCATTTATGCTAAAAAGGCAAAAAAATGAATCTGCAGTGAGGCTTTTTTCAGTTGCAGCCTGGAATGTGTGTGAATTCTTATATGGCTTTCGTGAATGTTGCTGTTTTGGTCACCTCTCAAATCTGTTATCTTGTAAATCAGTATTTTGCCATTTGACCACATTTTTTGTTATTGTCATAGATAAAAGGGTCAGTGTTGCCGTGATTACTTATGACAATAAAAATACAGTTTTATTTTCCTTTATGGAAGTGTATTTATGCCATTCTCAATCACTGGTGGGATGGAAACATTAGGGTTTCTATGTGCTGTAGTACATAAGGTTCTCTTATGAAGCACTGTGGAATTCTTAGAGTAAAACTCTATTCATGAAGGTACCAGAGTATAATCTGAATGGCTGTAGTGAAATCAAATTTCTATCTCATTTCATATATGGCTGTGATTTCAGCCTCCTTTGAGGATTTTTTTGTCACTGATGTTTGAGGGTTTTGTTTGCTTTTCCCCCAAGTGGGTTCCATGCAGTCTTTCATTGTCATTATGTCATGATTTGTGCTTACAGTCATGCTGGGAGAGTTTCTGTGCACTAGAGCAAAAAGACCAGAAACAAACAGATATGTTTCTAAATTCTGACTCCAAATAGCCGTTTCCAAGACATTTAATTTCTGAGGAAAACTAGGCTTCTTATGACTGAAAGAATTACGTGTGCACTCATCAGACACAGAGTTCATCCATGATGCAATATTTTACTGGGTCATTTCCAAGGCTGTTTGCATAACAATGACATACTATGTTTTACCAAATTCTTTGGGTGCAGTTGTGATATTCTGCTTGTATTAACTGTCTGCCTGTGTTAGTTTGGACATAGTGTGATCCTGTGAAATCCTTTTTGGCTTTAAATAGAAATCTCAGCTGTCATGTGGCTTCCTCAGGCATCAGTAGGATCACCTCAGTAGTATGTTGAAATTAGTTTTTGAAGTGTGACTCTTCTATTCAGCTGTTTCTTTCCTTAAATAATCATCTGATTATCTATGCCATACAAGGGGCTGCAAGCTGCTCCTTGAAACAGATTCACTTATTTTCTTATTGCAAATGAAAATTTTTCTACTGCCTACCTTTTTGTATTCTCCCATAAGTGAATTAAAAATAGCTGCAGTTTACAATATCAGACACATTTACCTAACTGATCTTGGATTAAGCCTGTGAGATGAGTGCTTTCTGTACTAACAAACTAGTGAAAGGTGATGTGCAGCAAAAAAAACCAAACAAAAACCACAAATAAACAAACAAACAAAAAAAACACTTCAGAGAGATGTTAACTTTTGGTGAGCCCTGAACTGCAGGACAAGGAGGACAAAGGCATGTGTGGGTCACGTCACAGAGAATGGTTAATAACTCTGTGGGCTTGTTTAACTCTAAAAATATTTCTTGCTGTCTGTTTGGCCTGTATTGCATTAGCTCTTGCACTTTTTGTTCCTCTCCTAGTTTAAAGGGCTCTTTAAATGGTTTTAACAAAGTCATGGATGCTTCTTTCAGCTATTCCCTTACTTGCTTTTTCATTTAGAGATTGCAGGGAAGGAACTAAGCAGTGAAGTGTTCTGTTTTATATCACAGCTTCTACTTAGTTTGTTTTCACTCATCCCGGGAAATGCTCAGGAACACTTACCCGATATCCTGCAGCTGTTGTCACATCACTCTAGATTAAAGGGGAATCTCCTAAATTCAGTGGGATCTGGAGGCACCAGCCATAACCTACAAAGGTTGCTCAAGGTAAAGACCAAGTCTGATGTGTGGTTCTTAATTTGTTGTGTGTTTTATGTTCACATTGGGAAGCCTTCTCTCCTTTTTGCCTCTGGGAGATTGGAGGATACATTTTCTCAGAGTTTTAATCAGTGTCAGAACATACAAAACAGTGTTACCTTACTGTTGAGTTTTTTCTTTAATAGAAATCTTCTGTTGTTATGATAAATTTTGTGTCAGAATTGAATGGGTTTTACTCTTGTCATTGTCTTTAGGCCTTTCAAGTAGTTGGTAGTGGAAAAGGGCTTCTGTAGATTTGATTTAGATACCCTCAAAAACTGTTAAATGCTAAAATCTAGAGCTTCAACTTGAGCTATAAATGGTGATGCCAGTAACAAAGACATTCTATACTCAGTTTGTATTATATTTAGAGGTTATTGTAGAGCTGCATAAGATATATTAGCTACTTCATAACCTTGGTTTTGCAGCTGTAGTTCTGTAAATGGCTGTAGAGGTTTACAGTCATATGTTTGTAAAGATCACTTCTGCTTCACTGAAACCTGAACTTTGGGATGGGGTTTGCATATATTTATATTTAAGTGAAAACTTGGCTATTCCTTACCAACAAAAGTGGTAGATTTTGAGCTGCGTTGTTGAGACTGATAAGAACCAATCAGTGACATTGCCCTCTGGAAAGGCTGTTAGGATATTCTGACAAGAAACACTTTTGCATGTCTCTTTCACAAAGCCATTTGAGGGAGAGTTTGCTCATCTTTCTGCATGTTACACATCACACTCCACAGTGTCTGTTTTCGGGTCCATCCAGGGAGGTGATGTTACAAAGATGAGAGGTGATGTCCTGTGGCCATAACAGGATAAACCCTGAGTGGTTTATCCTCTGGGAAAGGAATCTGCCTTGCAAGAGGAAGCTCTGGGCATTTTCTCTCTTATAAATTTTGTGTGTTTTTACTGCTTCATTAAAATAAACTGACATTGTTTTGTTTGTTCTGTTGGTTGATACCATGATATAAACAATATGCATTTTCCCATAGGTTCAGTGATAACAATATATTTAATATGAGATCTAGCCATGTTTCTGCCTGAGTCCAGTTTCATGACCTTCAAGCTTTAAAGCCACATACAAGGGCTGGAAATACTCAATGGTGGGGAGGGGAAATCGGGTTTTTTGGTTGCTTGCTTTCTGAGGTTTGGGTTTTTTTTAATTAGGATTAGCAATTCTTAAACTCTTGCTTCTTGGCCTACAAAGTCCTTCCTGGTGATTCATAATATTAAAGATTTTTGACAGGTTGAGTTTTCTCCTTACCAAGTTGTTGGAAGATTGGTCTAATGTCATTCCTCTCTTCACACAGGTCAATGTGGAACAGAAAAAGGGTTTTTCCATTCAAGAGGAACCAAATGTAACTACTTCTGGTAGTTTGAGGAAATCTATACAAATTACAGAGAGCAAAAAGGACTGCTCAGAGGAGGAGAACAAATTCACCTCCATGCCAGAGTCTACTTTTCTCCTCTCTGAGAAGTGCAGCCTCCTGAAAAGGAAGTGCTGCTCAGAGGAGATGCGAAATGCTGAGATGCCTTGCAAACTGATGAAGAAAGGTATGTTTAATTACACACAGGGACAGGTTCCATGGCATGCAAATCATGGAAACTTTTCTTTTGTAAGATTCAGACAAAGAGGGACTAAATTACACCCTGCTTTTTATATTTTCGTTTTTGCCTAATCAAGGCATGAATGTTGTGGAATCATTCCTGTGTGTAGGGAGAAAAAAAGTCTAAAAATGGGCAAAAAAGGTTGGGTCGTATGCTTTTCACAGCAGAGCTCTGAATCTTCAAGAACATCAATGTTGCACATGGCCTTAGCACTTTCCATAACAATTTTTAAAGTTTAAAAGCACAAACTCTATTTGTTCTTGATATCTGACTTTGTTTTTAGGCTGTGGGATGTATTTACAATGGTGTAAGGGAAGACTTTGTCTCACGTTAGACTTTCAGCACTAACAAAAAGTGTTTTGACATTGATTGCTAGTGCAAGGCCACATCGAGCCCTCTGTAAGTGGGTATAATGTGACCACAATTAAGGGGAGATGTGCTGATTTGTGCCAAGGCTGAATTTGAAGCTTTGCATAGAAATTACTGTAACGATGCTTCATGGTTCACTAAGTTGCAAGTATATACAGCATATTTTAATATACAGATTTAAATATCAGATGCTGGTGTAAATACATGAGATAGCATTGTGCTTGCATAGTTCTGTTAAATTACTTTTTTTTTCTTATTGAAAGACACAGTTGATACTAAAGAAAATAGTACTGGACAACATATTCCATTTGAAGTTGTGGATCCATCAGATTTGGACTGCTCCCTGTGTATGAGGTGTGTTCTTTTCTCACAGATATCTATAGCTTTCCATCTGTATCTTCCTCCCTTTTATGACCTAGAGATTTTCTAGCTTAGTTGGTACTTATTTTTGCCTGTGACATGAAATTAGCTTTTACTGTGATTGTTACTGCAGTGATGCATTTCTAGAGCTTTGGTTCTGAGCGCTGTTGATGCATGGGGACTCTTTGGTCTTCTCTGGGCTAGTGATTGCTTTGGAAAGGGCACACAAAGTCACATGAGGGTTAAGCATGTTAGTGAAGGTGTCTGAAAGATTTGCTCTCAGCACTGACACCCACCCAGCCACTGGTACAGTGCACAAACCCACAGTTTGTCATCTGGGAATTTGTAGAGCTGTTAGTCACAAGAAGCACAAAATACCTGAAGAGACCACATCCAATGAATATTCTGAGTTATCATGTGAAGTACTGTGCTGCTGCTGTTGCAATAGGAGGATCTTGTGAGTAAACAAGGGTATGTTTTAACTCTCTTGCTTAAGAGATGTGTTCCTCTCTTTACTGATGCAGTCAGTCCATTTGCTTGAAGATTTCTTCCAGTTAAACAACAGTTATTCTTGGGAACAGCAATAACTTGGTAAAACAAGTAGGAGTTGTCAACTGCATCTGTTTTACTACTTGTTTTGTACAAAACATTTTAACATTGGCAAATACATTACGTGGGGGGTTTTTTACTGACTTAGAAATATTGGGAAGGTGTTTCACTCACTGCAGTGAGTGTTGCTTAGGTTGTTTGGTTTTTTTAATTACCCAGATTTATCTCTAATTCATGTTGGGGTTAGTTTTGCACAATATTTAATTCTTAAAAAGCAGATAGCCTCTTTAGGGATTTACTTTCTGAAGGTCTGTGTTTTGAGAAATCTGGATTTTGTTGTTTGTATGCAGAAGAGGAGGTTTCAATTTGTTTCAGACAAGCTTAAATCTTTGAGAACTGACTACTGTATTGTCTGATTTGGTTCTGCTTACAATAAATCAGATCTGCCCCTTCTCTATCTGCTTGTCTACAGCTAAAATATGTTCCGAAAGTTTATGCAGTTGTCAAAACACTTAACCGTGCAAAGAGCAAAACTTTCCTCTAACAGAAAGCCACACAATTAGTCTTAGATGGTTTAGTGATTCTGCTTTTTTTATCATCATGTCCACAAAGCATTTTTCAGATGTTTTAAATAAAATTAATTAGTCCTACTTTCTCATCCTCTATGTTAAATCCGAAACAGCCAGACTGCAATACAGACTACAATAAGGATTACTGATTCCCTTACAGTGTAGAGGATGGTATAGGTGCTGCACTTGGAATTGCAGTCCCAAATCCAGGCCTTGCCTTCAGAAGGATGTTAGCTTTGTAACATCACTGCACAAGGAAGACTTGTGCTCGGGAAAGTTCTCCTAAGATCTTTCTTGTTATTTATGCAGACTGATTATAGTTATTTCCTGCCATGTTCTTCAGAAGTGTTTTGGAGATTTAGTTCCTGAGATACTTTGAACTAATTACCTAGTAACCTACTGACCTGTTCACAATTAACTGCAGGAGCTGTTATTAACCTATTTGTCTGATGGAGTGGCCAAAATGTTATTGATCTACCTTTGCTCCAGCAGCAAGCAGAAAATACTAAATAGTCAAAGCAACATAGTGGTAAGAAAAGAAGGAGCATTTTTCTGCAGCAATTTAGATTCTGCTGTTACAGTAGCTCAAAATAATGTCATGAGAAGTCTTGGTGTGTAGTATTTCTTTCTGCAAGGCATAGAGCTTGTCCAGGTCCTCTTAGAGTTGTTAGGGAAAGCTGCTGCTGGCTTTTGTGAGAGCTAGGGCAGACTCGGGAATCTCGACAGGAGTATCTTGTCTTTGTGCTACGTTTCAGATGAAGTCGGTCCCTACCAAGTAATTACATATGCACTGCAGTGCTTACTGGAACATGGGATAGAATTTGGTGGTTCACAAAGTTTAAGTGAGGTTTCTGTTCATGAAACAATTAACAAGTGTTTTCAGTTACACCATCAAGTTGCAATAAGATAGGTGTGGCATTTTAGATACTATTTCATTTCATTGCTTAAATGTCAATGTTTTTAGTAACTAATGACATTTAATAAGCTCTCTACAACAGTCTTGTTAAAACCAATTGCATTCTTAAATACACTCATCTTGTCAAAGATGCTAATAAACGTGGGTTTACGTATTTTAATTTCCTCATGTTTAATAGGACATAGTGTACTGTTTTGATAAACTAATACTTTAAAGAAAAATTATTTCACTTAAATTATAATGAGACTAGTATTTAAGACCTGAAAATGCTTAGACAGTATGTTGTAAACAACAGTATATTCCAGACAATTCAGTTTCTAGTTTTGAATATTTTCTATTTTTTTTTTAAATTCTGTATTATTTAAATCTCCTTAAGGTCTTTATTGATAAGGAAACACAACTTTGCAATATCACATCATTGTAATAAGGAAAAAATCTTTACATGAAAATAAATGTCATAGAGGTACTTGAAATGGGTGAAGACTAGGTACCATGATACTTTGAAGACCTGGCCTTATATATTCAAATATTCTTCCAGATGAAACATGAACCTCCTGCCACTGATTTTCCAGAAAAGCAGTCACTTCAAGGTTAAAAACTCTATTCCAAAAAAAAAAAAAAAAAAAAAAAAATNTATATCCATTAGAGCTGGCAATCGTAGAAGCATCAAATTGGTTAAGTTGGAAAGGACCAGTAGGATCTTTAAGTTCCACCATTTATTCCAGAGCTGCCAAGTCCCAGTTTATTGCAATTACTGATATGGGCTATTACTCCAAATAGGTATTTTGTGCTTAGCTCTACACATACAAGTAATCACAAAATTTCAGTAATAGTTGTGCAAGTATTGCTCAATTTCATTAGTAAGGTCAGATGGTCCAACTTCTGGTTTTGTTTATTGCTCACACAGAGGAAAATTAAATGCTGGCTTGTTGGAAGTTTGTGACAATATTGTCCCTCACATTCACTGAAGTCAGAGTTCATGGGCTGCCTTTCATGTTGGGTGGCAATAAAAAAGTCTGTAAGCTGAATAAATACAGAAGTTGGTTGAAGAAATTAAAAGCAAGAAGCAGAATTTTATCCCTGTAGTAGTCAGTAGTTAAGTTAGTGAATGACTTCAGCTTTCTTTGGTAGCAACATTTTTCTTTTACTTTAGTACACGATATTGTTGTCTTTTTGCTCTTGGATTTTCCAATCCAGGCTCTTCTATGAACCTGTCACTACACCTTGTGGACACACCTTCTGTCTCAAATGTCTGGAGAGATGCCTGGATCACAACCCAAAATGTCCCCTGTGCAAGGAAGGGCTCTCAGAGGTAATCCTTGGATTTTTTTCAGCATAAGTTCGAGTGCAAGTGATAGGAGCAACTTCACCTTCAGACAGCCTTGATATTTCCCAACACGAAAGAAATATTACATAACTCAGGAAGAATGTGACTTTTAAACTGCTCTTGTGAGTTGCCAAGCATGGCTAGTCTCTGTTCAAACCTTAGGACCAGGCCTGTGCTTAAAAAAATCTGTAGGTGGTTTTTACTTTGCAGAGTTTCTAAGTAAATGTCTGTAACACAGGGAATAGTTAAAAAAACCACTCTTCAGTGTCAAGTTTAACAGGTTATAGAATCACAGACATCAGAAAATGGGGGTAATGGATAATGCCCTTTGCACAAACATCATACACTGTGAAGTGCTGGATGTTCTAACTGCTTGTGTGTGTTCTTACTGCAGTGCTTGGCTATGAGGAAATACTGTAAAACAGTGCTAATGGAGGAGCTAATAGCCAGATATCTTCCAGAAGAACTCACTGAAAGGAGAAAGATTTATGAAGAGGAAATAGCAGAGCTTTCCAAGTATGTAATCCGTTTATGTAAAATCCCATCTCTAATTCTGCTGCTGTTAGCTGTGAATGGCTCTGGCTGCTGTGGAACACGAGCTGAGATGCTGATGGATCTTCTTTCTCTGTATCATGTGATTTCAGAGAACAGGGTCCAGGTGAAACTGTGCTTGAGTGAACATAAAAATTAGACACTGTGCTAAACAATAAAGAGAAGTAGAAGAAATTCAGAAAGTTGCTTTATAAACAAATTACAAAGCCATGTGTCTGCTTTCAGTGAGCCTCTATGAAAGGCAGAGAGTGAGACTATAGGTAGAAGTCTGATAAGAAGGGGTTTGGAATATACTGGATAGGGAAGAAATAGAATTAAAGGAAATAAAATAAATAAAAGCAATACTAGAGATACAATAATGCTTTCACTAGACAATCCAGAAAGCTTAATGAAAAATTTGTCTGCTATGAAGTGGTGTATAATTTTCAGGAGTATTTAGTCAATTAAAGGGAAAATAATTTTAGCTTTTACTTACTCCATTAAGAATTTCATTCTAAAGATGTTATAATTTCTATTTAAAGATATCATAGTTTTAAAGAATATGTTACTACATGTGTCAGCAGTTTGGTAAAACATCATATCTGATTTTTCCTTCCTTTCTTACAGCCTAAATAAGAATGTTCCCATATTTGTGTGCACAATGGCTTATCCTACAGTCCCATGTCCTTTGCACATCTTCGAGCCGTGTTACCGGCTGATGATCCGGAGGTGCATGGAGACTGGCACCAAACAGTTTGGGATGTGCATCAGTGACCCTGTCAAGGGGTGAGTGAAGAGCTTGGACCATGCAAGGTACCCCTCTGGAGCCAGTGGAGAGGTGCAGAAAGGTCCACCATGGCTGTAATATCTGTGGTAGTTTTCCAGTACAGATAGTTTCTTCCTAATCATGCAGGTTAAAGACATTGAGGAGACGGAAATTTTTCTCTTGGGCACCTGGATTTTGACTAAATGATGGTCTGTTAACTCAAAACACCCATAGTTGAACATGTGTAACATGACTGAGCTGCAGACCTCCTATAATACATAAAAAGAAAGTGTATTTTTCTCCTGCTTTCAATTCTGCTGAATGTTTTGGCACAAAAAACCAAAATGGCAGTAAGGTGTGTTCTTGGGCCAGATTTCCTTAAATTATGGGATATGTTTGTATCCTCACTGTTCTGAATATAGTGGAAGCTGCAGAGGTATAACAGGACCTTCATAAGGACTGGCTGAGCATTTACATTGAGCCATTTACAGTCTGTTTTAGGTAATTTGACTTCAGTGTCTGACTCTCTATTTAGCTTTCCTCCCTTCTTTTTATGGTACTGGGTATGTATACACTGTAAAAATTATGATTTGCAGAAAATACCCACCTGCAAAGTAAAATCTGCTGAAATTGTGCAGAAACCTTTTTTCTTCATAGATTTCCTAGTCCTTCCATAGTGCTAATATTCTGAATTGCACTTGTCCTTCTATACAAATTGACTGAACATATTAGGACTATGGAGAAAGTTTGTTTCTGATCTGTATAACTTCCAGTTTCATAAGATGTTCCCTGTATTCCAAAACATCCAGTTAGCATTAATCAGATTAGACAGTCTGAATCTTCCTGATAGTTTTGCAAACAATTGTGGAATAATTTGAACTACAGCAGGTCAGTGCTATGAACAATAGAAATGAGCTGACATTGGTAAATACCTTTGTGGTAGGGACTGGCTGTATAGCAGCTCTGTGAACTCAGGGTGGAGAGAATAAGACTTGTTTACTTGCTTTTGTTCTGATTTCAATAGGTTTGCAGATTATGGCTGCATTCTGGAGATAAGAAATGTTGAATTCTTTGCTGATGGTCGCTCTGTTGTAGACAGCATTGGCAAGAGGAGATTTAAGGTGATCCAGCACAGCCAGCGTGATGGATATAATACAGCAGATATTGAGTACATTGAGGATCAAAAGGTAAATTTAGAAATATTTCATTTAAACTGTATTACATGTGAAATTCTAAGCATGTATGTTTTTAGTGAGTTCTTTCTTTGTAGGAGTTTCTAATAAAACAAATTTGTGGTATTTAATAACTGCTCATGATTAAGGTGGATGGAACACATAATAGTTAGCACAAGCATGCACACACACTGCCCATGTACTGATGAGTGTTTCCTGGAGGTACTTATCAGAGGACAAGACTAAGTGAATCCAGGATGAGTTCTTACTTCTCTTCTAGACAGAGTCACTGCAGTTTATAAGAGGGTGGAGGGGGAACCTTACACCATTTACCATTTGTATGGAAGCCAGTTAGAAAACTCCCATTCAGGTAAGAAGCAGCAGGATTGAGTGCACCATAACCTTCAAAATTGCTTGCATTAATTCTTAAGAGCTTTTGGTATGTAATGGGAAGATAAAATGTCTACTCTGAGACTCTACTGATTTTATTTAGAAAAAAACTTTACATAATCTTTTTTTTCATTTTTTTGTGATGTTTGTGTAAAGGTTCTTTCATACAACAATCCAGAAAGTGCAAATTCTACAAATAGATATTTTTGGTTTAGAATACAGGCAAAGTGAAGAATTTTGATAAGGAGGAGCATCAGAAGGGGAAACATCAAATGAGCTTTCAGTATTTATCCCAGAATTCTTTAGGCATGCTTTTTCTTTCTTTTCCTTTCTCCTAACCACCCCAGAAAATCCTAAAAATGCTATGCCTTCCCCAACATGCAGATTGAACTAACAGTAACCTTCCCCCTCTCATTTCTCATTCCAGGTGCAAGGACAAGAGTATGCTGCGTTACTTGTTCTCCATGACTCTGTCTATGATCAGTCTTATATGTGGTTTAACTCCCTCAAGCAAGCACTCAAAAGTCGAATTCTCAGTCATTTTGGTCCAATGCCAGCTAAGGATCCTGACCCACAGGTATCCAGAATCAGTGGCTTATGTAACTTCTAGAGACAGAAATAGCAGGGATATCCGATAAGCTGGCAGGCATTGTGTTTTAAGATGAAAATATGAATACTCTGCATTTACTTCATGTATGCTCAGCCTCTAAATTCTGTTGCCACACACCAGTGGTAGCACAGTTACAAAGAAAAAAGCTCATATTTAATATTGATAACTTTGTGATACTATTTATCTCACTGCATTAATCCCAGGATACTGAACTGCCTTTTTTGGCTGGTCTACTTCCCCAGTTAAATGTCTGAGAGTAAATAGACAACTGGAAACTTGTTAGTTTTGTCAGAGGACTGCAAATGGTGGGGTCCTAAAATAACAGACTATAACAACAAGAGCTAAATATGAAGTAGTGTCATGAAATATGGAGAAGGAAGGCAGGAATCCTAAAGAGCTGGGTCAGTAATAACATGGGGAAAAAATATGTTGAAAAAAATCTAGAAGGCCCAGCCTATAAATTGTTGCAAGTAATAGAAATGCCTTTAACATCCTATTTTTAGGAAAGGTGCCACTTGTTTGTAATCTGTTTCAGGCCAACCTGAAATTGTGATTCAGTAATCACAAGCCATTAGGCTGGCAATGAAATGATCTGCTCTACTACATTGCTATCAAAAACTGTGTTTTCAGAGTTAAATCCTCAAAAAGAGGGCCTTATCAGCTGTATGAATCCTGACTTGTGATTTTTTTTTTTCTTTTCCCCTGACTGCAGGCTAACCCAAATGGGCCAGCCTGGTGCTGGTGGGTCCTGGCTGTCCTTCCACTTGAGAACAGAGCTCAGCTCCCGTTCCTCGCCATGAAATCCCTCAAAGACCGCTTGAACGGCATCAGACGCGTGCTCTCCTTCATGTCTCGGACGAGGTCACGGTGATGGTGAGGAGCAGAGCTGGGGAGCCTCCCACAGTCCTTGACTGCAGACTGTCTCTTGTAACTTCATCTAACTGCAATAATATCCTACAGATTTGAGTGTCAGGATGTTTCAAGCCTGAATTTCAAAGAGAATGAGTTATAAAGAGCAGGGGATGTTTATGGATACTTCAGTAGTTTCCATTTGGAACTGAGACAAGTATTCAATCACTGCACTGCTAAATTAATAACAAATGTGATAGAACAAAAAGTGATCTTGTTTGCCATAAACCTTTTAAAAATCTTAAGGGTTTTTTAATTTATTTTATTTTTATTTTTTAGCGGATAAAGGATAAACTGTGCAGTTTAATGTGAAGCAGAAATAATAAGGCTAATGCATTATTTCAGTGAACTGCAAAGTCTTTTATTCAAATGGTTCAGGTTTTATATAGCATTGTGTAAAATAATGTTCACAACTTCTGTTTGATAATTTATTTTTGCACTATGATTTTTTTTGTTTCAAAATGTATATTATGTGTTCATTCACTAAAGGAAAGTGAGCTGCTCTATTTATAGTGTTTTTACCTTGTATTTATGACTGAGGGCAAAAAGGATGATTCTAGCAGTGCACAAGTAACTGCTTTGATAATTTTTCAGTTATTTGTGTTCAAATATTTCGAATGTTTTTTTACTCATCCCCAGTTCTACTGTAGCTTAAGGATGCCCCCAAAACATCCTGCCTTGAAGTCTTTGAATACACAGATTGTCTGAGTTAATTCAAGCACAGCTGTTGAAGGTTCATCCTATGCTTGTGGTGAGGTTCCTGATACGACCAAACAGTCAAGCACCTGCTTAAGTGCTTGGGTAAATTCAAGTACTGATGGTTGATGTCAGTGGGAATTGACCATAGTGGTGACAGAAGGATCTATCCCCTAATATTTCACAGAACAGAATAACTTGAAGTTGAATTTATAACTGAACTCTTTCTTGCAAGAATGGACAATGGCTGCAAACAACTGCGAAGAAAGAGCTGCAATATATGGAAAGTGGCTTATCCTAGAGAAAACTGGAAGTACTGGTGTCATTTCATTGAAGGTTAATACATAGATTTTTTTTTTTCCCCCCTCATCAACTCTTGTTGCTGTTAAAATGAGTTTTATTTCTTTTAATTGTTTGGTGGGATTTGGCTTTGGAGTGTGTGTATGGGAGGGGGAGGGGGGAGTTATTTTGAACTGTAGGACTCAGAGGGTAGTTTGTGTCACATAAGAAGGAATATATTGTAATAAATGCTATTTATTTCACCCCAATCTTCAGGTTTCTGTTAGCTTCAAATCTCTACCCAGACATTGCTTTTCTCTTAAGAGATTGGGTAGTGTTGCTAATAATAGTTATCTCCCAAGGAAAGCAAGTCAATTTTAGTGTGATTACTTCTAGCACGTAAAAATAGGGCAGAAATTAGAACAGGAAGTATCTTGGTTTTGATTTTTTTTTTTAAAAATCAACAGTTCATATACTTGTTTTGCTGCTTTTATTGCTTACTGTGTACCACTTTCTGGGACTGCTCTTACCTCCACTGATTTTGACTTTCACTGATCTCAATGTGAGCAAAGCTGGGCCTTTTATTCTAAGCTACTGTTTTCCTTTTCAGTGGCAAAAACTAGAATGAAGTGAGAATGTTATGGAATGCTATAAATTTCTTTGGTTTTTTTACACAGGATAACACTCTGCCATTTCATGCCTTTATGGAAAAAAATGCAGTAGAATTTAATGTCATTTTTCTGTGTGTTTTTCCATTATCTCATCAGAAGTATTTATTAGTTAAGAGTAGTTTTCATAAAGCTACCTTTGTTCCCCTTTTGTTAAATTCTGTAGAACTTTTTTATAAGGGTACCAAAGAAACAAATGGAAGACAAACATGTTTCACCCTTGTGGTGCACATGGAATATGTATCCTGTTTGCATTGAGCTACTTTAGAAATGCTGTAACTTCCCTCCATACTGCTGGATTGCTGCACTTTCTCTATGAGTGGTACTTGGCATGCTGTAAACAATGTGTAAAAACACCTACATGTTCTGAACAGTACCAAGTGGTGGTGGCTGACACCTGCTATGGCATTTTGTCTTCATAAATTGACAACAAAGTGATTTCTACTTGTCTGGAAGTGAAGCTGCATTAAATGCAATTCTTCCACAAACCATTATGTACTATTGTAGGGCATAAGTGAATTATATTGCTCCCACAGGAAGAAAGTTTCCACTTTTGTAACTCTTATCTGTGAGGAAAGGACCCTAAACACCTAATTTAAACTGTTTTCTCACTAATGTCCTATTTTTTTAATCCTGCATGCTGTGTCTTCTGCATACTCATTCTATTTTGTTGTTTTAGAAACTGTCATGGAAAGCATCCTTGATTTCTAAAATGAATATTGTCTTTTCTGCTAGCCTTGAGTAAAGCTGCCAGAATTTCCTAAGCAGAGACTTGTGTACATGCCCTTCATCGTGAATATCCAGTGCATTTGTTGCAACCTGGAAACACTGGACCTACTGCATGTAATGCAAACAAGTGATCTCCATATGCACAACAAATCAAGTTCTGTCTGGGGCTGCTCTATGGCCACACATCCTAGATTAATGGCTAAAGTCTGCAAATTCCATCAGAAATGAAAAACAATACTGAGAAAGACATTTACTAGAGAACACAAACCTGTCCAGGAAAAACTGGACAAGGGGTATCCTTAGCCTTCATTATGCTGAGATGGTAAAGTTTCAGTAATGATGTTTAAAACCAAAAAAAATCTAGGTATGTCACACTATCACTGATTTTTTCAGTTGCATAAATAAGTCCAAGGATGTAAGTGCAACATTTATCACAGGCATGAATAAACAGCTGAACAGATTTAAAAATACCTTCAGTTTAATTATGGAAGAAGCATTGATCAGATAAAATACTAATTGGGGGAGTATTTTATTTAAACTGCTTACATTTTTCTAGACACCAAACCCAGTTTTATAACCAGTCTTGCTCATCTGCTAAAAGCAAAAAAACCAACAACCAAATCACGACTCAAACTTGCATTTCCTGTGTGGTCAGAAGTATTGATTAATCGTTGTGGGGGCATAAGTAAATGCATAAGCTGCTTAGACAGTAGTTCAGTAGTTTTAATAATGAAATGATAAAATGGTGTGATAGGCCTTTATGCTAAGTCTTAAGTGACTTTCTAGTGTTAGTTGTAAAAGTTTCTCTTGCATTTTTTTCTGTAATTACTCTAAGTGCTGGTATCTTCCATTACATTGTAGCAATAAGAGATAGCAGCTGTCAGACTGAATGGCCGGTGTTGCTCAGCCCGTCCTTCTGTCCTGTATGACTGCTGACTGACAGAACACCTCAACCATGGATTTATTAATCCAAAGATTGTTTTAATCTAAAGAGAACCCCAAACCAGTGGATTTGGATGTAGCAGGTCTGTCTTAATCTGTGCTGTAGAAAAAGAGCTTCATAGAGTTGAGTTCTGTTTTAGATGGTCTTTTCACAGAATCATAGAATCCCAGATTGGAAGGAACCTCAAGGATCTGCTAGTCTGACTTTTCTTGGCAAAAGTATGGTCTAGACAAGATGGTCCAGCAGGCTCTCCAGCCAAATCTTACAAGTGTCCAATGTTGGGAAATCCAACACTTCCCTGGGAAGATTATTCCAATGGCTGATTGTTCTCATTGTGAAAAATTTTCTTTTTAATGATTTCTACTTGGTGCTGAAGTTGTACTGGTGTTTAAATCAATGAGAGGAGTTGTATTTAAATGCAATGTTTAGGAATGGAGAACATGTTCACAAACACTTATTTAAAAAAGAAAGTGAAAATTAACTATAGGGGGTTTGTGCATAGAAATCCAGTGGACCTATATGCACTTAGGGTAGTGCTCCCCATTTCCCCCGAGTCCTACATCAGACAGACACAATCCCTCTGTTCAACCCCTGCTTAGTTCTCATTTAATTCACAACTGAAACTGTAACTAGTGCAGCATGGTAGTTTAGGAGCTGGGGTTTATTTCCAAACCCCAGTAAATCACTGAAAGTCTTATGGCTGTAGAAAAATGGTAGTCTGAGCAAAGTCACTCTCTTGAAACACTTTGCTAAATAAATATTGTCTGAAAGAAGAAAGAAGCTAATCTGCTTAGACAGGATTAAAATGGTGGATAATAAAAACCTGAACTATTACATTGACTTACTCATCCAGGTATCATGTGAAGTGCTTACTAATGTTGGATTTTTCATAAGGTCTAAAGTAACCCTCACATAGAAGTGCCTGTATTCTGTTATTGCCATTCTTGAGCTTTTTAATAGTCATAGCCATATATTTTATAAATATAAAACATATGCACCTTTTAATCTTTACATTCAATTTGCAGAACAAAGGTTTACAGAGCAGAAGTGTAGCAAAAACAATGTAATAGCTTCTATAATTCCCTGATGAGGAACGGGAGAAGTACAAAAATGAGGAGCAAAAGACTATCTGTTTAAGATGTCTTAATTTGGAACCATATACTTGTCCAATTTAATTCCATCAAGCTATGTGGTTACAAGAGTGCCAGAAATATATCTATCAAGCCATTTTAAATAAAACGTTTTGTGGACTTGTATATTCCATTTGTTTGTAAAACATCCTTTTGTGCACTGTAATGAACTTGAAATGAAACTTAAGTTATACTCTCATATCACTGGACAGAGTACTGTTCAGCTACCTCTACATAAGTTTGAAGTAATTTGTTTTTTTTCCGAATTTGTTTGCATTGTCATATAAAATATATTTTAAAAAAATCATAGTCCAAAGAACCTGTATGTGTTTGTAGATGTACTTATAACTATGTTGTACCAACAAAGTCTGTGTGGAGAGTTGTTTCCTAATTAAAATTTTTGTCTTCTTTACTCTTTGGCTTGCATAACAACTACAGAGGTGAACAAAAAATTACGCGGGAGTTGCTTTTTGTAGGTGTTTTAGATAAAGGAACAAAGAGCAACTCCTAGATCCTGCAGTCACACAACAACACTTTGAAGTGAAGAAGCCAAAACATAGAAATTAAGTTGTTCAAACCTCAGATGTTGTACAAGAGGACAGCATGTGCTGCTGCTTTTTGGGGGGGCTTTTTGGGTTTGGTTTTATTTCCCCTCCTCTCTTGCTTTGTTGCTGTGGTAAAGTAAAAAGAATGGGAGCTGAAGAAGGCCTGGCTTGCTGCACTACCCTGCACTTCTCTTGGCTTTGGTTCCTTGGATGCATTACTATTTGCTTTACAGGTTGCTGTGATTTAAGCCTATGACCCAGGATACATTTTCATTTGCAGTCTCAGGCAAGAATGCATCCCAGCCACATTGAAGCTGTGTCAGTGTGGTGATGAAAGGATTGTTTTCAGTGATGACCACTTGAAAAGGGCTTTCAAACTCAACTTCACAGAGAAAGCTAGAGAATACCTTTATTCATAAACCTAATATTAAGAGTTTATTCTATTTTTAAAAAAAATTTGAAATTTTTTTGCAAGTTACATATGTGTGGGCTGCTTCTTTAGCCTTGTCATTAAAGCAAAATGTAACACACCCATGGCTTGCTGCCTAAGCCCCAGCCACTGCTGGGGTCAGAGTTTGCCTTGCTGGCCTCTTATGCAAGCTTGTGCAGGCTCTGCATTTACTTTAGAATCCAGGGCACAGGCTAAGGCCTATAGTGAGCCTACAACTCCTTATGTCCAGGCCTCTGTTATCTGTAACAAAATATACTTGTGTCTCAGAGGAAGGTTTGGTTGAAGTGTATTTTCATCAGGAAGTAGTAAATAGTCAAAACTGAAGCTTTTCTTGGGAATGTGTTGATGAAAACAATAGTTTAAAAGTCATAAGGTTAGTTTTGAAAGCTTTAAGAGTGGTTATAAAAAAGAGGGGTTTAGATGCAATATGAAACAGAATTTAACCCAAATATAGGACAGCAAAATATTTCCCAACTACTTTCTACTATGGCCACATTTTATAACAGTGTACCTACACAGATTGATTCAAATGATATTTGAAATATGCTAAAGTCATCTACACTTGTATAATGCTTCATATTAAAATGGTCATTAGTAATTTTGGATGATTTCTATCCTGTAAAGCAGTTAAATGAAAACCACTGCTTCCAGTCAGCCTTTGCTCCCCAGTTCCCTGACAAGACCTTGTTCTGACTTTGCTGTGCAGGGGATCAGGACCCTGTGCCATGCTGGGCAAAGGGAAGGCCATGCCATGGGACAGCTCTTGGCTGGGACCTGCCACAGCTTCAAAATGTTGTCAGTAATATGCTTTTATTCTGTGGATGAGATGCCACAAAATCCTGGAACATCTCTTAATGTGCCATGGTTCTCTATGTGACTGGGTGAAAGGTACAATGGCAACAGTTTTTATCGTCAAAAGCGGTGCTGGCTTCTTCTGTTCAACAGCTCTTTAGCCTCTACTGTAGGAACCATGGATTGCCTGGTCTTTGCTCCATACTACTCACAACCAAGGACAAGGTAAGGAATGCCATCTCTCACCCTCTTGGCCACATGTACAGATGAAAGATGCTTTACTAAACTATGGCAGGGCTAGTATGGGTTTTTAAAGGTCTTTCTGATTTTCAAAGTCTTTTATTGTCAGTCACTAATATCAAGTTCTCTAAAACCTACACAACAGAACTGGTTACACCATGCTTACTAGACAAGAGTAATGTTATATTTTAACTACATGGATAAATAGTATATTGATGCCAAAAATTAATATACAGAGGCTACTGGAAAACTAATGTAAGGCGAGGCTTTGCTATGAAGACCACCCTTCAGCTGACACATACTAAATACTTTACTTCTAAGGATAGGATGATTTTCAAGTTGTTAAAGCCCAAAAATCACTGGCTGAAAGAATCTATATAATGAAAGTATGCACATGCTGTCAATACCGGTTTTATGCCAGTGTAACATCTTTTGTTTCAGTAGATCTGCTCTTGATTTATAATTCCTTATAAATGAAAGGAGAATTAAGCTATTTATGTAAGTGACTTTATTTATATAACTGACTTATGCTGTATTATGTGATGGCAAAGAAAACCAAGCACATGTCTCTCTTGTGTTTTCTATGAGCTACAGAAAGATTTCATAAAAGTAATGCTAGCAATAAACAGTTTTCTCTGTGTGATATTAGAAATTCATTCTCATCCAGAGGGAGGTTTTATCATGAGTAGAATACAGGGTAATAGATGATACGACAATGTGGAAGGATTTTAGCAAGTCTGCAGACAGCCTAGAAAATGTGAAAGCTGCACATCACAATTTAGACTGCAAATCAGTTCAACAAAGCAATTGTTATTCAGGCTCTTCCTTGGATGAGTCAATGATTTGTACTGTGACTATTAGTACTGAATGTACCATCTAAAATTCATTTTGAAAGATTACTGAAGCATTAATGATTTTAAAATTGGTTCTACAAGTATTTTTTTTATCAATGAGAAGTCCAAACACTGTCAAGGCTAGAGAGCATACACAAGGATTTTCAACACAGCGGAATTAGAGGGTTTTTTTCACATAGTTTTACATTGTTTTTTACTCCTTAGTGAACAATGACTATATAACATTTAGGAAATCAGGGTCAGTAGAGTAAATGTTTCTGTAACAATGTGGCAGACACACCTTTCATAACTCATAAAGTCACTACTGGAAAGGCACAACTGGGTCACAGAAGTGCATGGTGGGATGCTGCTTTCCAGTTATGCAACCAGGGTAACTAAAGGTTAGAGCAAGTACTTGAATAACGAGCTTTTTGCCAGAAAGAGTGGAACAGAAAAACAGTGTTTTTAAATGCTGGCTTCTGAGCAGCAGCCGCCTAACGTGTCTAGTTAGGAGTCATCAAACCAAAATAGAACCGGATGCGTCAGAACTTTGAAGAATGGCAGTTCAACATCCCAAAAGAAAAATACATCTGCTTGTATTCCAAAAGCAGATTCTACCGCTTCTCTCTTTCCCACAGATGATACTAGAGACATTTGCAGCATGCTGCTCCACTTTTTCTCCTGCCTCACTGTAACTGACTTTATCACTCATCTCATCTCTTTACTTTCTCCATTATCCGGCAACATTTCCAACTTCAAGGAATTCCAGTTTGCCCCATTCTCTTTCCTCCTTCTATGCATATGTTGCTGGATTACTTCTAGTAAATATAATGAGAGCAGAATTCTTGCCTAACTTCTGACAGAAGAAAGAAGAGAGAAAGGAAATTTTGCTTCCACACTACAACAATTTTCTGAGGTTTGGAGGACTAGGACCATAGCCCAAGGGCACAAATTATGACATAACCAGCAACTTACTCCCATCATGTTCAAAGATATTAGTTACAAAAACTGAAGGCTATTGCAAAGAGACTAAAGAAAATTGTGATCTTTTAATCACAATTACGTGTCCTGTTACAGCTGCACGTCAGATAAATATATTAATCAAAAAGACCTGGTTTTAGGCATGCGTAGCAGTGTGTTATATAACCATGTTAAGTATGCTATTTTATTTTCCTCCCGCCACGGAGAAATGGTGTTTGTCTCACAAGAGTTCCAAATAAGTCTGGTTATAAAGTGATGGAGAAAAGAACAGGAGGGAGAGACAAAAGTGAAAGCATTAATAAGCAAAATGACTCATTTCCCAAGTGCAGAGTTGATGTTACACTCCATTTCTATCTCACGAGCTCTGTAGGAAACTAATGTTGTCATCAGCAGTCTCAGCATTCCTAACATGCCCAGTATTTCTCAGGATGGAAAAACAGATGTGTGACAAGGATGGAAACCACGTCTTTTGAGACTTCATTGGTTCACAGCATTCCTGATTTGTTTTCAAAGCTGTTTTTGAAGGCTGCCTCCATAAACAAGGATTTTGCAGAATCCCTTTCACCCTTTTTGTTGCTCACTTCTTTGGTGAAAAGTGGCATTCAATTAATTCTTTTCTAGTGCTCCTAATGATGCTTTAAACAAGCTCAAAAACACGCTTAAAAGTAGAATACATCCCCCCACACACAACAAGGCTGAGGTTTGACTAGATTCATACTGCACTACAGAAAAAAGGACCAAGAGGCGTACATTTTTGCAATATAAGATCACTCAGCCAGAGAACTCTGATAAGTGCTGAAAATGTGAAAAACAAATGGCAGGGTATGCATTTCCCGTTTGCTCAATACACACACATAAAAGAAACACTGTGTAGGCTTCACTGCAGCATACCAGTGCGTCCAAAACTCAAAGGTTAGTTACATAAATGATAAGGCGTGGGCTTAAATGCTTCATTCAGCTTGTTAATTACTTGCTTTGTGGCCTGAGCCAATGTTCTGAAGCAGGTTCATCCAATATTGTGCTGCTTCCTCTGAATTTCCATTTACTGTATTAAGCTGAAGTGCTGGGAACAATTTGTTGCAATACCTAGGAAGAGTCTGTTTTCTTTTTGGGCAATTCACAGAACAAACTTACTCAGACTAATCCACAAATGCTCTTTAAATGTCCTTGCTATTTCAGAAAATTATGAAATTTAATTCTTTGGGTATTTTCCTTAAACAAGGGAACTGCTGGCTGCATAAATATGCATGAGTTATTGGAGTATGTTCGAGGGTTCCTTTTTTGTGTTCTGTTCAATCTACAGATCCAATGTGGGGAAATGAATGGCAATGTGTTAGAAAACTCTCAAAGTGCTTATTATGTCCCTGGCAGAATACAATAAGCTACATTTTAGTAGCAGATGGAAATATTTCCACCTTCAATTCAGTTAACTGGGATGTTGATAAGGCTCTTTAATGCCATGGCTATGAACAAGACCTCATTATTGAACAGCCCATCCCAAGCCAGACAAGCCAACTATTTCCTGAGATGTGCAGGCAGAAACTGGAGTTTAGAATTCCTTACCTCAGTGGTAATAAATCATATTGTGTTCAGAGCAAACTGTAATTTTACCTGAAGACCTCTCCTCAAGTTTGCACCTGGGAAACCTGAGATTTACATCAAACAACAGAATTTGTTTTAAAATTAAAACTTCCTAATCTGCTTTGTTTTAAGCACTGTCTACTTACAGACAGCTTGATCTGCAACTCAGATATGGGCTAAGAAGCCTATGGAGACCTTGAATTTAACAGTTACAATTATGTGGAAGCAAATTGAACACAAACATCTCAGAAATTTTTGACTACCTGCATTCTAAAAATTAAGAAACATCCTTCAAACATCACCTTCCTATTTCTACATGAAGGCTCCATCTTTTCTTTCTTTGGTAAGGATGTCACTTAGAGATTTCTGAGTCACAAATGCAGATTAGCATTTGGATTTGAATTACATGTCAAAAAAAGGAGGTTGACTGAAACAGAAACCTCATCCAGTCCATTATATGGACCAACTCAAAACACAGATCACAGCTGCAAATCTTGGCTGAAGTCATCTGGCTTTATGGACTGCTGAAGGAAATGATGATATTATCATGTTGCCAGCCTATGTAAAACCTTCTTTCTGTATCATTCTCCAGACTTTTCAGGAGTATTAATTTCTAAGTTGCTCATTCCTTTTAGTTCTTCATTTCATATTATTTTCCCTACTTCTACTGGCTTGCTTTATTTTGCATATTTCCTGCCCATGGGTCATATCACATCATTTCATCAATATTTCATCAGAATTACTTCCTACCTGAATCAGTACAGATTTCTGCTTAAAAATTGATGCTTCAATATGGCCCCACATTTCTGTCCTTGTGCACCTGTTCCTCTTGAGTTGCAATCTCTCCATGTCTTAATACTTTCATTCTTCACATTGTTCCAAATAGCAGAGTAGTCTTAACGGTATTTAAACTACCAAGTGAATAAAATTTCTAAGTTGAAACATGTATAAAAATGCCTTTTCCATTAGCAAGTGAGACTCAGCCACACTATTTAGCTGATTTCACTCCACAGATCACTTTTGTCTTCAGGCTAAACATTGTTTCTTCAAATTGAAGATGAAAACTGCAATTAAATATAGGCCACAGATGTTCAGAATGCAGAGGACAAAAATACAGGTTTCATAACTCGACAGTTATGCAACCAGTTGCTTTTCACAAATCAAAATGAACATTTAATTTTATGATCTTATTTACCCTTAATCTAAACACAAATAAACCTGTAAGGAGTGGTGAGGCTTAAAGGAAGATGTTTCTCAACTATTTTAATCCTTGATAGTACTTTCCTGAAGATGTTCATTACTTTCTGTTTTAACTTGTGTCCCTAAATACTCAGACATCCAGTTCTCCATTGCATTAATGAGACACCTAAATAACTTTGAGGATTTCAGTCTTAATTTGGTCACATATCTGTCAAAGGCTAGACTGTTTTAAAATAATGTCTATTATATATAGATGTTATTTACCTTATCTACTACACTTTACTTAAAGCATCTACCCTGACACTGGAAGTCCTCTCTGGGACTGGCTGCATGACACCCTGCAGCAGTGAAAACTTCATCTAGTAAAGCACAGTCACACATGCAAGAGACAACTTTTTTATATAGCAGCTGAATCTAGAATGAAATGGAATTCAATTCTGTAGCAGATAAAAATGGTCAGGGGAATAAGCACTTTCTGTACTTACTTAAAAATCCCTTTCTTCAACTTAGCTTCCCTCTAAAAAATCACACAGATTAATTCCCCCACACAAAAATAAAGAAGCAAACAAAATAAGTTTGGTAGATGGAGACAACGTAAAAATGAGAGAATGTTCTTACAACTATTTATACTTTTAGCCTAAGTTTATACAGAACTTCACTTACAATATGGTCCTGGCGTGTCCATCATGTCTGAGAAGTTTCGAATAAGGGGGCTGACTTTTAACCAAATTTTTTGACATTTCTACCACCTCCTTTCAAATTTCAACCTGCCAGCCAATCACTCAACATACAGGTGCACACAGAGAGAAAGTGGTGAACTTCCAAGTGGCCCTGGACTGTCTGCAAGGTGGAGTGGAGAATAGAAGGGATGAGGAGCAATGTGGTGGGAAATACGGAAGAAAAGATACACAACTCTGTACAAGAGAAAACTCCTTCAGTGTCAGTATTCACAGAATTAACTTCTTAATTATTCAGGAGACACTTGAATATTTTAGCAGTATGAGCACAGTGCCCAGAATGAGGACTGAGCCTTGCCAGGTATTTCACAAGTTTTTTAAACTAAGGCCACAAAGCCCTTTCTTAATAATAATGACAACCAAAAGCAGAATAGGAAGACAGAATGTTTGCCCAGAGTCAATAAAAGCACTCATTCTCACAACAAGTCATTTTTTGTGATCAACAAAATAGGTTCTGTAGATATGTCAATCTGCATTTTACACTAGTGTGGATATCCAGAGGTAGTACACTTTTATTTTTAAGCCAAAGAAGTTTAGTTCAGACACAACACAGAGCCTCACAATGCCATTTTTGCAGCATAATTGCACTCTGAAGAATGCAAATGAGACAAACTAGGAGTCTAAGATTTCTTAGAATAAAATCCATGTAAACATCTAGGAGAGCTCTTGACCATTTTGCAATGTATGAGGAACTGGAAAGCTACACAAAAAAACCCACTTAATAAATCCAAATAGGAGCTTCTGATATAAAAACCTAATGTGTGCATCTGTTCATTCTGGGTCCCCACAGCCTCACAAAGGCAGAATCAGCTGTTCTCAACCCCTGAAGAAAATCTTCATTAATCTCTTCTAAGAGTCTGACACAGGTTGGTTGGGTCTGTCAGGTTCAGCCAAGCTGCATGAGTCAGGTCACACGAGTCAAGAACAGAGTTTTTCTGGTAACTTGGAAAGAGAGAGACAGAGAGATGGTTGTTTTAAAGACCCTATCATAGCCAGTCTGAATCTGGCAGGCCAGTTCCTCTCCACAGCACAAAGCATGCTTCTCACAGTTTCTAAATGAAGCACAAAGTCCTTAATGCAGTTACTAAATGAGAAGTGGCATCTCAGTGGGCTGCCTCAGTGGATTAATTTTAAATGCATAATTCAATATAGACCCACATAAACCTTTATGAATAGAAATAGAGGTTATATAAGCATGTTCTTACAGCATATATTGCAAATTTAAAGGCCAGTTTGAGTATAAATCAACTCTCTTTTATTAATATTTTCACCTTCCCATTGGTTCATTTCTCTAGCAAATGTGCTAATCAGATTACTTCCTCACTCATACATTGAGATGCCTAAAATAAAAACAGCATTTCATTGCCAGAGACCAACTTTTTTCCTCAATCCTTTAAGAAAAGTTTACACTGGGCTCATTCTGTGGAGGGAGTTTGCTTCAGTGGTAGTTCAGCAAAGGCACTGAACGTTGGTCAAAGTCAATAATTCACAAGTCCTGCAGGCACCTGCAGGTCTCACAAAGCCTTGTCTCACCAGAGCATAAAAGATGCAGGACAAGTTTCCATAGCAAACCAGTGGTAGAAGGTAAATTTGCAGAACATATTCCATGACATAGGTATCAGGCAAGAGTGAAGTGGGACATCCTGTAGAAAATGGGCAAAAGCTCTGTCTACTCCCTGCCTTCTTTGGAGCCAAAACACACACACTCTTCAGGGAAACCAGAATAGGAACCAGCTTTCTGTGACAATAAATGGTCACAGGTCATTCAGTTTAGCTCTCATTTCTGTGCTTTAAGTACACGGCTGTTAACTCATCAAAGACTTCAGAAAGCAAAAATAAACTAAGACCTACCACAAAACTGTTTTTCATGCTGTAGACAGACTGTTTCCCATAAATTGATTTCTATCAATGCATCTCACTGCACTACAAAGAATACAGGAGAAAAAAAAAAAGAAAAAAAAAGAAAAAAAATATAAGTTTGATGATTCCAGAAATACAAAGATAGTCATCTATTTAGCCAGGGATTAATACTGCCTTCAAGCAAGGGGAATCCCTAGCCCAGTGAATCCCACTTTAGCAAAACTGATTAGCAACCTCACCAGTTAAAAAATATGTCCAAAGCATTACTACAATTTATTATTAAGCATAATAAGATTAATTAGAGTCAGAATATCAGACTTGGGCTATTAGCAGAAATATTTATGATTATGTGATGATAGCAGCAGCTATTCTGCTATTAGGCTATATTATTAATAGAGTGAGTCCAAAATTAACACTGTTTGTAAGAACAAGAAAATTGTATGGGTTTAAAAACAAAAACAATCCTCCAAATACCCCCACGCTTTGAGGGAGTTCAGATCCAAACTTGGACCAGAGCAGTGTATCTGAATTACAGTTCCACAATACACAGAACCAAAACCTCAATTTGGCTGTTGTCAGCCTGTGAATTCTCCCTCCTTGGGACAGCTCAGGGGAAGGAATGTCTGCAGTGACATGGAGGAAGTCTAAGAAGCCAACAAAAGAGTTTCTAGTAAGAGACTAGAACTATTCATTACAAGTCAGATTCTGAAAGGGCTACCTAGGAAACATAGATGTATATTCAGCCATTTTTTACCCTGTAGACTATCAGGCAGTGTGAATCTGAGGCAATTTCCCCCAATTTCAAAATATTTCTGGCATAGCTAGGAGGAGACTTGTCCTCAGGTTGTTTACTGGGGTTTATTTTTGAGCAATGCAGGAACAGAAAGGCCCAATTATAATCTTATTTAGACCAAACTAATTCCATTGGCTTTAGAAGATTTGTTCCTGTCTGACAGAGCTGTTCCTCAGATCTGAAAGAAAGCCCGAAGAGCCACTTAGCACTGAAATCCTTCTTGTTATTTTACATTTCTTTGGAAAATTGCATAAAGGCTGTTGCTGTTATGTCACTCCCTAAAATAAAAAATCTTTACTGCAGTGCTGTGGTTAGAGACCCATACTGTTAATAAAAACAAATGCAAAAGTCTAGCAGAAGTATGAGTTCTGTCTGGAAAATTGTTGGTTTTATCTGCTCAGTCAATATAAAAGTGTGTGCACACACTTCTGGAATTCCCATTATGAAGCAGAGTGAGAGGACTGAGAAGCTGCTTGTCCGAGGCCAAGGAATCAGATGTTCCAGCAGCTCTGGCTGCGGACACGGCCAGCACTGCTGGCTCCACTCCTCCCTCATGGCAGAAGCTAGGAGAAAGCAGTTTTGAAGACTAAGTTATTATGCAACGGCCTTGGTTACATCAGCGCAGCGAGGGAAACACTGGGGGAGAGTAAATAAAGGCCGGGGCTTTGGTCCTGCGAGCCGCAGCCGCCCTGCAGAGCCCCCGCAGGGAGCCGAGGCNCCCGGCCCCGGCCCAGCCCCGGCCCAGGCCCAGCCCCGGCCCCGGCCCCGGGCGCTCACACCGAGGGACTCCAGTGCCCAGGGCAGGGATGGGCCGCCTCACTCCGGCCTCCTGCTTCACCGCACTACTCCCGAGCCAGGTCCCAGGCTGCTGACCAGGCACAGAAGGTCAGGCAGGGAGGGGAATAGGCTCTGTCACACCCTAAGTCTCCACAGAGGGGTCCAAGCATCCCACCATCCCACCCCAGCTCCTGCTGCTCTGTCATCAGCTGTCGAGAGATACAAACGGCCCTTCTAAAGGCGTGGCATGCTCTAAAAACGTCAGAGCAGTGTGTCTGCATACTCTCACTTTTGAGTCACTGCCTTCAAAGGTGAAATCCATAAGAAAAGGATGGAATAAGATATAAACCAGCAGAAACAGATTACATTCACTCGATTCCTGCAAATTCCAGTGATTTTGGTGAAATTGCAAAGGACACTGTTGCTGCATGTAAACTGAGAGCACTGGGCCAAATCAGTGGCTTGCAGTCATAAAGACACCAGTACTGTAGGAAACCCACTGAGCCAGACTAAGCAAACATGCCATGGAACACACCTGTCTGGGTAAGGACTGGCCACAGCTCTCTCAAGAGAGCCCCTACACTGAAGCTGCACAAACAGCTCCCCTGCTGTGTGGCACAGCCACAAAACCACATCAGCCTGGTTACCAGGCTTGGATTCCCAGGAGTAAGTGGTAAGACCCAACTTCTCCCCCATCCAAGTATGGCTGGACTCTAGATTGCAACATCACACTTTGTCACATCAGCCCATGCCATATCAACCCCTGAGTTACATTGTTTGAATTTGCATGACGTGGTTCACTATTAAAAAAATAACACACATTTCTGAAAGATTTTGCTCCACTTTGCTTAAACATCTCCTAAAATGGGCCAAATCCAATTTGCACTCTGTCCAGTGAATAGCAGGACTAGACCCACAATCTACCTTTGGACAGGTGAGTCCAAGCCCCAGCCCACACTGAACTATGATGGAGTACTTTGCAGAATTTGAGTTTTAGTAGCAAGTCATGTCTGAAATTATTAAATAAACAGCAAATAAGAACAGATATTGATTCTTCTAGCATTTTACATGCAATTATTTTGTGATTATTCTACCACAATATGTAGTACATCTCATAGCCAAAGCTCTTATTTTATAAACAGTGCAAAGTAAGGCGACAGTTATTTTTTTTAATAGGGATCATAACACTAAGGATGCTTATGTAATGAATTGTTCTGTCAAAGTGGAAGAAAAACCCCCATAAAACGAGGCTCTGTTCTGAATTCTTTTAATGCAACTACAGATGAGGTCACTCATCTTTGGGTAGAACTCCCTTTATGAATTAAATGTTGTACTAAAACATATATTTATTCCTCCTCTTTGAAATATGTATGACTCAGGATCCAAACTGAGTACATGCCTCTCGTGTTTAAAACATAGCTCTGGTTTAATGTAGATATCTCCTAATTTGTACATCTAGCTGTGAAAGAAATGTCACTTTATTTACTCCTGTATGAATAAAACATATTTCTACGGCTCACAAAGTCCAGTGAAGTTATTTCATCCCACAGGCACAGCTGGTAAATCTGCACCTTTGGGGTGCAAGTCACCCCTGCACTGCTGCTCAGTGGCTGTCACTTTACCCCCCTTGCCCACGGCCCCAGTGATGCAGACGTTCAGCACAGCCTGTGTGTCACCCACGAGGAGCCAACCTGTGACATCCCCTCCTGCCTTGTCAGCTGTCAGCACTGCCAGCGACACCATCAGGGGAGGCTGCTGCTTGCGATTTAAACTCTATGGAAACACAACACAGCCCCAGGACTTCGACCTTTCCCCATACATTGCTGCAGTTGCTACATTGAACTTCTTGTGTAACTTGGAAGAAGTCACCTCAATGCCAACAGCAACATATTCCTAAGCAATGTGGAAAGGCTCTAATTTTAAAGCAGTCAACCCCACTGTGTTGGAAAAATACCTGTACATCAAAACTAATTTGGTGTCAGAATGGTATAATAGGGAAAATGCAATGAAGCATTAGCTTAACCACGTAGATTTGGGTGAATTTTGAACAAGGGTTGCCAGTATTGACAGGTATGTGATCCTGGGTTTGCCAGCTTTTCATCCAAATTCTGTAAAATAGAACTGACTACAAAACAGGTTAAGTAAAAATTGGGTTTGATCTCATAAATGAAAAGTAAGAATGCTTAGAGAGGGAAGCAATATATTCTGAGGCAGAGAGAAGAAAGGCTGGAATGAGTCTTCCAGGTACCAAACAACATTTTCCATGTAGGTTATTTATGTCAATCAATCTCCTCCTCTGTCTTTCTATTTCTACATCATAGAAAATTATATAAATTAAATATTCTGCACTTCATCCATTTCCATACCTGCTTCTTGTTTAGTGACTAACTTGGCTTATCAAGTTCAGCAAGATCAGCCCAAGAATTGACAGTTAATAATCCTGTTTAAATAATCTGCCTCTAGATTTTTCTTCTTTGAACTGCCTCTAAAAAATAAACAGCTATTAAAGTAGCTTCTTTTTAAATCACTCCAAGCACAATGAGAATAAAAATAGCATCTCACATTTTCCATAGTCAATAATCTGCCCCTCAAGTCAGAGGAAGCTGCTAAACTTTGGCTTAGCTCACTCCTGAGCAGTTGCATTTTTAATGCACAGATCATAGAGCAATTCCATTTAAAGTGCTGCACTACTGTGGACTTGATGAGCCCTTCACAACAGTTTTTGATTTGCAGTGGAGTTATGATGCTCACCTACTTAACGTGGTCTGGTATCCCTCATGTACAGAGAGAAATGCAGGAAAAGCCACTATTTAGAGGTCCCCTTCAGTGCCCTTCCTTGGGTTTAGATCCATCTCACTATGGAAGAGTAATTTGAATTGTAGCTTCCCACTCTAAATCTTTCATTTCTTGAGCTGAACTTTCATTCATCATTGAGCCATGCCCCTTCAACTATCCAGCTGGAAACACCTAAGTAACATTTTTGTTCTGGGCAGATGCATAGGTTTGTGTTCCAAGTTCAGAATTTACCATTTATTTCACCTGCCTACTTCCATAAAAGGCATAAAAAGTTGTTTTGAATGGAAAACAGATTTTTCAGTGAACCTCTGCACCAAGAACTATCCCAGGTTGGAGCCTGTAAGAAATACTGGTATTTTGGGTGCAATACTCCCTAAGAACATAGAAGAGATAGAACTATATAGTATAGCAAGCAAATCAAGGACAGAATCTTAAACAGATGCTCCGATTCCCTGGGAGGGAAATTAAAAACATCATCATTACATTTTGGTGATGACTGATGTGACAAATTTGTCAAATCCTATAACCAGGATAAATTTCTAAAAAAAAATTGTAGGTAGGCTAACAAACACTGGAGGAAAAGACAAAGAGACAGGTTTGCCTTTTTTATTAGTCTGCTAATCACATCTCTCATTACTATCTGTATGGTTCAGATCTATCCTCTTCCAGGAACTGTTCTAAAGGACAGAGTCTCACAGGGTAATATCCTTCCTGTATTGATCTGAAAAGCACTTAGGAGAGAGCAGGTGGCACATGCTCAGGAACTGCAGCTTTTCTGAGCTGAGGATTGCTACTGTAATACTCCAAAACACATTACATCTTTTATTTTAGACAACAGCCCTTAAAAACACATAATAGAATACATTTGGGGGGCCATCTCTCTAACTGCTACATGAGAAGGTGAGTGTTTAGTGCTTTCCTCTCAGTGAGTGTAACAGTGCACATACAAACATACACTGAAATCCTCCTCCTGTGCTGCTCAGGGATGGCACCAGCACCCTCTGCTGTCACACAGAGCCCAGTCCCAAGCACAGGGAATTCCAGAGACGGCTTCCTACATCCTCCACTACAGATTCTGAGTCACAAAACCATACAGTGACATTCTGCAACGAGCTCTGCACTTCAATACAGCTTATTTTCAAAGACAGTGACACTTTCTAGAAAAATGACCCAAAATGAGCTTATTATATTAGTTATTTTTACTCATTGAACACCTAAAAACTACATTAGGACAACAAGAAATCAAAACTATGTTAAGAGAGCTACCAACTTCTGTAAATGAAACAATAAATCACTGATATTTCAACACGTGTTTTACATTCCCATCTTCTAATCCCCTGTGATTACATGAGACTCCATTTGGATGTTTTCTCTAAATGCTTTTTGTTCTCTTAGTTCACAGAGAGACTTGAAAACATTAACTGCAGAAATCCAGAATGCAAGTGAATTTCAAATATACTTCACATGACTCTCTTGTGTTTTCCCTCTTTGTTAAAGCACTCCAGAAGTGTCCTAGAGCAGCTTCTTTGAACACATGCAAACAAGTATTTCCAAGGCTTCCTATGACCATGAGTGCTTGTCTTCAAACCAACCCTGCACTGAAGGAGCAATAACTCCAGAACAACAGGAGAGCCATCACCTCTCTCATGATGTTTCAAACCTAGATTTAGAAAAGTTCCTTAGTCTGATCAGCTGTGTTGATTAGTCTGAAGTCACACAAAATCATCTTAAAACAAAATCTGTGCAGTTTATCCATTTATAGAGTCAATATTGACCAAAAACTTCCTTTTATTTCTTCCTTAATGAATGAGAGCCATCCATCCCTCTTCCTTTCCCAGAAATGATATCATCACCACTGGAAACAGCATTTAATAGTAAACCAAATATGGGAATGGAATACAAAAGGGGTTCCTTCAAGACAAGGATTACAAAAACATATATACATACCAAACATAAAAGACAGGAACAATATGAAGATCAAAAGGAAACACAGGGAAAGAGAGATTATAGTATCCATTGCAGTCCTTTGGGTGAAGAATCACAATCCACATTAACAGAATGAGAGGAGGTCAGTAAGCTGACACAGGGTCAGTAAGCTTATGGTGGGATGACAGCTGTACAACATTTCAGGAACCAAAGATGAATATATTAATTTACATTACACCCAAAAGTTTCAGAGAAATACAAATGGTTCCGTTCATTGTAAGGAAAGATAAGCTTCCTATAGCAGAGAAAAACAAGTTACAAAATAGGCATTGATTACCAAGCCCACGTGAAACTCCTAATCTTCATGGTGTTAGTCCAGAATAAATAGTATTTATAGATTCTGAGCCTTCTTGGGCAAGCAAGTTTTCACCTATATAAAAAAAAAATTAAAATCACAGTCTAGCTCCTAATTAATACTGTTTTCAAATTGCAAAAGTTACATGTTAAATTCAAGCCAATACTGGAAGATTAAAGTCTTGCTTGAGCTGATCTAAAACCAAATATTTTTGGTTTGCAGTTAATCCTATTGATAGATAATATCTTTCTTTAAAAATTCTGACCAACTTTCCAGCTAAAAACAGTCTATCAGCCAAGTCAGACTTCAAATTCTGCACTGACTGTAAACAAAAACCACATACACATGCAACACTGCAGGAACTGGAAGGACCAGTAAGTGCCACTGTCTCTTAAGACATCAACATCATTTCACAAAGCTTACTTTTCAAATGTCTGCATCCTTCAAAGTCAATAGCAAAATTTTTGTGAGTTTAAGTGACTGCAAGACCAGGCCCTGAGAGAATAATCCTGCTCCAGCTGCACATTCTCAGACTGATGTTGAGTTAATGGCTAAAGACTGATGAGACAAGAAGGAAAGCAGATGCCCCTTTCATGACTGACATTAGATACAATTGACTAAATATACATCCTTATGAACATGGAGAGTGGCATTTCTTGAAAACAAGTTATCCCCCAAACATACTCTTTAAGAGAGACTATTGGCTGAGGAATCTCACCCGAAAAATCACCATTCGCCATGACTAAAGAAAGGAAGGATTTTTTTTTAGTAGAATGTTTAATTTACCCAGGTTTCTAAAGGTATAACTAAAAGCAGACTATGTGCTACAGTGTGGTGGTTTCCCAGTGCACGGGAGAGAATGGGTGTGCAGCTCTGGGCCGTTCCCATGGGCATCTGTGAGCAAAGCAGAAGACCAACAGCACCGTGACTTCAAACCCCACAGCAGCCAGAATCACTCCAACTGGCAATGTGTTTAGATCTTACAGCTATCACAAAACAGATCCATTAACAACCTGAAGCAGAGCCAGGCTGCCCATTGCAGAGCACTAGAGAAAGAAGTGTGATGACATCAATGTCCATGACTCACCATGCGTCAGTGCCCAGCATTTTATCTATTTTAAAGCATACATTAATTTCTTAGCTCAAAGCCAAACTGTACAAAACACTGTATGGTCTTTTTAAAAGAATTAGTTTCTTTAAAAGAAACTTTAAAAACATATTTTGCTAGAGAAATGTTTCAAAAGCCTGAAGCATGTCTTCTTAGAACATCACCATCAGATGAGTAAGCATATAAAAATTAATCAAATTTTCCTGGTGTTTGGTACTAGGAAATGCTCAGCTTCCTAATACATCAAATTAAGCCCACAATGGCATTTCTTCATTGTGTGTATTTACATACAACAGTCTGATCAAAAGTTTTAAGGCTCTTATTNAAAAAAAAGAAAAAAAAGGTCACAGTAAAGAAGGGATTAAATTGAGTTAACACAGCTATTGGCAAAGCAAAGAAGGATGCTCATGTCATTTGCTGTTGTACAATCTGGGGCATTTCACTCCATGCTTTGGCTTTCTTCTTGGCCAGGGACAGCCAGGGAGGTTCAGCAGGGCTGCAGGGTGGCATTGGCAGGTTAGAGGGGTGCCTTGCTTCCTTTCCAACAGCAGGAACCACAGATGCTTCCTGAGAAACAGGTCCAACTTTACCTGCCCATGAGAAGATATACATCACTCATCAGAACTCTAGAGTTAAAAACTCAATTTCTGTCAATAATATTTTCTTCTCTCAAAAGAAACTGTTTTTAGAGCCCAAAATGCTTGTGACTCACCAATAAGTCAAAGGAATTTTTAATTGGCTATTGCTGGCACTCTCTGGTCCAGCTACAACAATCACTCATTATTGCAACAGGAAAATTGATACTAAACAGTGAGTAATGTGTCCATAAAAAAATCTCCTCAGTCCAAACAGCAAGTGTCTAAGCCTAGATAAATGAAGGAAATTTTTCAAAATTCTTCAAGCATGTTAAGACTATAGCCCCAGTCATTTGTCTAATTCATATACTTGGTTAATTCATTTCTTAATTTTCCAAACTCTTGATTTCTAATAAAGTGCACAGCAAGGAGTTCCACAGGCTAATTCTGCTCTGTGAGAGCAAGAAAATGTAAGAATAAGACTCTTGTGTATGCAGGAAAACAGAACAGCTGCAGGATAAGGATTACCCCCAAGCTTGCTGTGGAGTTAGAATCTATGTTTTCCAATACTGAGAATACCTAAAGATTTTTTTTGTCTTCACTGCCAACACAAATATTGCTCCAGCAATATTATTAAATATTAGGTAGGAATCAAACCACTGCTTTATGTACTTTTACTTGTAAGCTATGATGGTGGGATTCTGGTTGTACAAGGTGTTCCTCTTGATGCAGCCTAACAGACACCTACTCACAAAGGATGTAGGAATACAGACAATGATTCTTTGATGGTTTCGAGTTCCTATTTAGAGAAGGCCAACTCCATTCACCTTGTTTGAAATTTTTCAAAATTAATGTCCAAGCCGTGTTAAGTACAAGAAGCTTGATCTTGCTTGCGCTGAACTCAGTGGAAAATATCCAGCAGCTCCATTAGTCACACTCCATGAGCAGAGCTAAAGTAGCTCCCTAGTTTTACTCAGGAGGTCTCTGGTCTTTTAAAAGTTCTGGCTGGTTGGTAGTTCTTGCAGGATGCAAACTGTACTTAAGAATACTGGAGGAAGTATACTGTCCATTAAACAGGCTGCAGCTCTACATACACAAGAAATTTTCAGAAGTATCTAAGATGAGGTTGGAATTCAAGTGTTACTGAAATTTTTATTTTGAAAACTAATTTCCACATTTTGGGAGAGAACCTTCTTCGTAATAAGCACAACAATCCAGATAAATAACTCCTCTGGATATTAACCCTACACCCTTTCCACCACCAGCAGTTTCAACTAGACAAAGTCCTGGTTGGGCTAAGGGGAACCAAATCAGAGAAGAGAAGAGTTTACATTTGGGATTCCAGATTTCCTACTCATGTGTAGACAGTGCTGAACATTTCCTAAACAAGAGGGTCTGGCTTTCTGAGCAGCAGAAGAGCAGTGTTTTCCTTAAACATCAGCACTAGTCAGAGCTTTTTGTGATGTTCCAGTTGCAGGACACAAAATATGCCAATAAATGCTACCTCTGGAGGCGAGAAAACAGGAACAGGGATCAGGAAACTAGGCCAATTCTGGGAAAGAGGTAACACACAAAAACTTGTAATTCTGCTGTAAGCATCACAAAGACTTGCAAGTTCTAGTGAACAAGCAGCAGAGTAATTTGTGAAGTTCTGAATTTTGACCAAAGGCTGCTGATCTTCCAAGGATAATGCAATATATAGAAATCCAGTCAGCCTTTCAAAGGAAGACCTCATCTGAGCCAAAATCTTGGCCTGTTCATGTCCCATCTCTCACTTAGCACCTAAAACCATAAGACAAGGCTGGCCCGTAACAGAAGCCTTTTTCAAAGCTGTGGTATTTCAATCACACACACACACACAAATGTTGGCTGCAAACAACATCCGAGCCCTGAGCCAGTCACCTGCTGTTGTAAGGGAGAAAGCTGATTTTGTAGAACCTACAGATTCAGAAATGGTTAACAGCTCTAGCAACAGCTACTATAAAGGTACTCCCAAGTATCTCTAGTAAAACAACTCTGGGTCCTGCTGGATTACACAGGGAAAAGGGCCAGGTGCACGGGCTCCCTCTAGACAGCAACTCTTACTGTGTCAGCTACAGCAATCTGCATTGGAAAAGCCACGGCTCTGACACAGTGCTGCATTTCTTATCTACTTAGGCAGTATCTGCAATCAATAGCTTTCAGCTAGCACAGTATGCTTTTACAGCTGAAGGACTGGCTTATCTGTATCTAGCTGGAGTGTGTCTCTGAGGTTTGGCACCACCCTGAGTAAGCAGGGAGGGAGAAGCTGCAGCCCAGCAGAAGCCTTGGAAGAGGTAATCTGAGTCACACTCTTCCCCTGCATCTTTAATATAGAGAAACACAGCTAAGAGTTCAGGAGAGGGGCCATCCAGCCTCCGTGTTCACCTGAGGGTGAAACTGACTCTACCTAAATTATTCTTGATACATGTTTATCTATTCAACACATCCGGCCATGGAAACTGCACACTCTCACTATGCAAGCCACACACACTCTTCTGCACCTCACTGCTCTTATTGTTAGAGAGTATTTCCTAACATCTAAGCTAAACATCTCCTGGTGCATTTTAAGTTCATACTGGCCATAAAAACTAGTCTTGTCCTCTGCAGAAAATTTAGTTGTCTTTTCTAGACTAAACAACTCCACTCCTATCAGTATTTCCTGGCTGGCTGGAGATTTAGAAGACCTGACCTTTTTTGCTGCTCTCTTCTGGACACACTCCAGCTTCAACTGCTATTCTTTAGTACTGACCTTGGCCAGTAATAAATCACCAGACTGTTTATAAGTCATTTCATGAACTGGCAGTGGAGATAAGAGTTCCTCACTTGCTTTCTCTGCTGAGTGAACAAGCCATTGTGTTGACTTATACACAAACCACGGTCTGAATAGGCCTTATATACAGTGTGCTGATTATAAAAATGGTCTCTCTTCCCCCATCACCTGCCACCCACACCACTTACTGGTGCAGACTGTAGCCACTATGTAAAGGAAAAGAATACCTGCTGCTGCAGACACACCAGTCCTCATTTGTGTTTTCTCATCCTGAGAGCTGGAAGGCATATTCCTCTTCAGTGTGTTCTCGCCAGCACAGATCTCTTGCTACAGTGTGAGGAGAGAAGAAAAGAATGCAACTAACTGCCAGCCATGGGCACTCATAAAGCTCACCCAGGCAACCTCTCCAACCTGGCTGAGGAAATGCAGCAAAAGCCAGGCAAGGATGGTTGGGAACATCCTGTGGGAGGGAGGGAGAAGGCAGTGAGGAAGCTAATGCAACTCAAAGCAGCTACATAAAAATGCTCTGGGTAAAAAGAAAGCTCTGAAAAGGTTCAGGTTTGAGCAGTGTGAAGGAACATATAGGATGATGCAGCTCTGAAACAGTGACAGTGTAGTCACAGGCATTTGCTCACTTGCACAAGTTGTCTGTCTCAGTGTTTTAGAGGCCAGGCCTGCAAAGCTCTCTCTGGGTAGTGTTCACAACACACCTTCCAGGAGGACATTACTGAACAGTTTGCAAAAGTACCCACAGGTGACCTGGGGCAGGATTCACACCCATGAAATATTATTTGGTACTTACCTCCCCTTGATCTACTTTGGTCAAAGCTTTGTCTTCATCTTTATGTTCTCTGGCAAGAGGATGGTCCTGAAAACCCTTTTGTTTTAGCTTTGCCATGGAGACCCAAGCTGGTTCAGAGGAAGCAGTTTCCAAATATGGAGAGACTTTTTCTACAAAAGAAGCATTTTTTAAGTAAAGAAGGGATTTAGGTCAAGTCAGCCTAAAGCTAGTGCTTCATGTTTTAAATCCTTCAGCAGCTGTAATACCCTTTGAACATGGTGGAGATAAAATTACCTTCCCTGATGATTTTGTCCTTGGCAATAACTGTTTTTTCTGTTTATTCTGGAGTTTTTTACCCAACTCTGCTTCTATCTAAGTCAATGGCAGATGTCCCATTGAGATCATTGTGAACCGGATTTTGCCTTTGAAACAACATCCTTCCATTGCAGATTAAATGAGTATGACAATAATGGTTTTTTTCATGTATGCAGTAAAATACAGGCTGCCTTGTCACTTCTTAAATATTTTAAATTAAATAATTGTTAAAAAAAGAAAAATCACAGCTAATGCAATTCTTAGCTAAGGTTTGAGCAGCTGCATTCAGAATTTTTAACTGCAAAACAGCAGCAAATTTCAAAAAGCTATGTTAAAACTCCAACAATATGCACAAATACCCTGTATCAGAAATGTTTCAGAGGCATTTAAGCTATTATTCTGTTGTTATTCTTGCCAGAATAAAGATCTTAATTAAGATAAGCCAAGAATTCCCTTGACTGGCCAAATCATCAAGCCAATTAAATTATAGTGCTGATGAACTCAAGGTTCAATTTGATTCTCAGACAAGAGGATTTTTTTTTTGTGCCACTCTGCCAAGACTCTTTACATGACCACTGTTTTCTACAATGTTTGGATACAAATACAGCATGAATACCTGAAGGTTTATGACCATTTTGCTTCTTTGCCACTTCTTCTGATCTTGCCTTGGCAGGACTTTTGTCTTCTAGGAGATCTGCTTTTTTAACAACTGATTTTGTGTTGACAGGAAGGCTTGGAGGTGGCTTCTCAGTGGACATCAATTTCTGATCCTCCTTGACTGAAGCAGAAGAAGCAATTGGAACAGCTGAGGGAATCAGCTTTGGAGGCTCTACATGGCTTACATTCTGGTATTTTAGTAAAGATGAGGTTCGTCTTAGTCTGACCCCAAATGGGCTCTCAAGATTTTGTGCTTCATGGTCAGCCCACTCCATAAAAGAATTCAAATGCAGATCTCTGTCCTTACAATCTCGATCAAACCTATCTGAGTTGGTTTTTGCTGATTCGTGGATAACTCCATCAAAACGTGTGTGTTCTTTTGTCATTCCTTCAAAGAACTCTGGTCTTATAGGGGATGTTGGAGAGCTTCTGGAATAGGAATCTTCCTTTGAATTTGAACCCCCTGAGAGAGATCTTTGCCATGCTGGTGCAATGGTAAATCTGACTGGTTTAGCAGAAGCAGTTTTCAGTGGACTTTTTACATTTCCATCTGATGACTGATTTCCTTCTGTTGTTTTTCTGTGAGAAGCTGCACTGCCTGTCTGGTTCTCCTTACTGTCAGCATCAGAAGACAGACTACTCTTCAAGCCAGCCAAACTTGAAGAGGCAAGACACCCAATGGAAAGTTTATCAGAAATGTATGATGTGTTGGCCTGTTGACTGCCTTGGCTACCCTTTGAAACAGGAAGAGTTTCTGCTTTAAAACATACTTCCAATTTACTGCAAGGTGCCCCACAAACTGCTTCTGAGACATTTGCAGCAGTGTCTATTTTTTTTTCTACACTGTCCTTGGATAACTGAAATTCCATAATTTCACAAGTTTCTTTGTCATTTTCTGCTACTGAACTCTTTTCAGACCTCAAAACAGCCACTGTCTTGATGTCAGAACCAGACTCTGAGTCAGCTACAGCAACCTGTGGAGTGCTCAGTGCAGTATCTGAGACAGCAGGGTTGGAATGATTCCCAGTAGTACCAAAGTGGAGTTCTTCTTTGCCAGTAAACAGTGGGTCCTCCTTTTCCTGGGCTTTAAGGTTTGGATCCACAAAATTTACTGAGGAACTTAGTGCAACATCTGGCAATAAATGCATGCCCACTGTTTCCACACCACTGCTAAACAAGTCAGCTGCTGGTACATCTGGAGACACAACAGCTTCTCCTGCAAGTTGTTGCAATTGTGGAAGTGCAGGTACTTCAGCACTGGCACTTTGCTGAGGTACTTTTGATTCATTAGCAGACTCATCTGCAGAGTACAACACTTTTGCACTGTGGTGTTCTTCCAGGTTTCCTGGAGAAGGCTCAGGGCTCAGAAGGAGTGTGGCTGCTTTACAGTGATGGTCCACATCAGGAAGGCATCTCTCCTCTTGCAGCAAAGCACAGGGGTCTTCTACCACAAGTGTGGAATCACAAGAGTCAGGAGCAGCATCAGTGGGAGTTTTTACACCTGGTGTCTCCTTAAAGCCACCTCCCTTTGCATGGTGTCCCACCTGGGCTGATAATCCTATATTAAAAAGAGGAATAGAGTGTACACTTAAAAGTTACAATTCAAACATCATCTATTATGACTAATTCATTTCAGATAGTGCAGTCCTTTAACATGAATGCCCCATGTCTGGGCACTGCTGACTGATAAAAAACCTTGTTCAGAGCCTGTTTAGAAATGGGCTGTCCAAGTGAAAGACTAAAAAAGTTCTAGTTTGAACATACCTTATCCAGGGAACGACTGAGGTTGCTGTCTGTTGCAGGTGTATCACATTAGTTGCTGTTTAGTTGTTTCCTGTGCATACCCTTAGTTGTAAGACTACTAGACAGATTTCCCTAGACATTTCTTCATGTGTGCACCTAGAAAAGCCATCTATAATGACCTGGAAATCTCTCTCTTGGTGAGTGGCAAAGGAAGATGCAGTAAACAGAAGCCAATCAAAGTCATCTGACACACACATAACATACAATGCTGAGGTTAAGGTTTTTCTGAGTGTCAAGGAACTCAGTTTCACTTTCACCGAGGTCCAGCCAGCTGTGTAGGGCAGGTACTTCTGAACATGGTGCTTTCACCTCATGTGTTTTTTAATGCTGCCCTCAAAGTTCACCACTTCATCATCTTTGTTGAGTGTACTTGACTTTTACCATCACAACAATTTAGCAGACAGGATTGGGTCTATGCTATAGAACCAAAAGATGCCTACTTTGAGAGGGCTTACAATCAGTCAGTGTTATGCAGAAGAGTTCAAGCACCCAAAGTAGCAATACCTATGTCTTCATTACCTTCCCAATTGCTTTTATATTTGTCACTCTCAAGTAATTCCATAGAATTTCCCCTCCTTTCTGGAGTTGCAGGAAGACATGCTTCATTTTCCAGCTGTCCAACCTAAACAAGTGAAGATGTTTCAATTAAAGAATCATGCACAAAAACTGTACTCTACACATGCATTTTTATGAATACTCAAATCATAGACACAAAACCTTCATCCTGTAATTTACCAATACTGTGGGTAATGTACTATTCCAGTTAAGAACTAGACTTGCAAAAATAGACCTAGGCCTCTTTAAAAATGACATTTAGCTTTTCAAACACCAGAAGTATTTCTACAAATTAAGCATAACCCACAATTTTTGGCTAAACAATGAAAACCAAAAATTGGAGTTTTCTTCAGTTTCCATGATATTGAAGTTTCCAGAGTTGTTTTTGGTTGGTTGGTTGGTTCAAAAGAGGTGTTTTGTCTTCTTCGAATGGAAGCAGTGAGGGAATGTGAATCGGAAAGAAAAAAGAAATTAAAATATTTAAAATAATAATTTAAAACTCACACTTATTTTTCTTCTGCTCAGTGATTCTTTTCCAGAAAACACCTACCTGGAGGGGTAGCTGATGCTTGTTGGTAAAGCCTTTCTGTTTCCGAGGGTTGATGGCAATCCTGTGCCTGGCTGCTGAGGTGTCCAGGCAGCCAAGGGGACTGGCAGGGGTGGTAAAATCAACAGGAAGGAAGCTGCTGCCTCGTGAGATGGGTGTCCCCAGAGTGGCAGGGGATAAAGGACTGATGGGCCTGGAGGAAGCTCCAGAAGGTATCTGTAAAACAGAAATACAGTGCTGTGTATATTTTGCTTTACTTCCCCACATCTCTGGAACAGCTCCTTTGTTAGCTCATCCCATTTCAGAAGCTTGAAATGGCTGTATTTTTGGACATGAACCCTCATTTTAAAATGCATGTGTAAAGTCCTCTCTGCAGAGAGGTTACTCGATTCTGTGTGTTCAAGTGTATGGAACACAAAAGGAGAAATACCTGTCTCTGCTGCAGTAAAAGCCTCAGCTTGTCCCCAGCCCGGTTCTTATCTGCAAACCCACAGGCAGTATGTGCACACACCAGCAGGAGACACTGCTGCCGTTTGTATAGCTGCCTTTTCATCCCAGTAACGCGACCCAGTGCAGAAATACATTATTAAAAAGCCACAGAAGTAGCACGGATGCTTGCTCCTCATTATCTCTAAGAAAGCTGCCATAGCCACTTTTCTCTTTCAATACCCACTGTCAGGAAAATCAAACACTTCTCAGCACAACAGAACCACCTTCCAGACAGTGATATGGATCTCATCCTCACAGCAGCACTGCTCTGGGGAACTGAGCAGCAGTAACCTTAGATTGTACTATCCAAATAAAGAGTTTACAGAAATATTTGTAGAAAAGCCCCTAAACATTTAAGTTTGAGTGGTTTTGCCACTGTTTCGAAATACAGACCAAACTTTCTGGAACACTTGCAGAATGTCACAGACATGCCAAACAAGCTTCATTCATAAAGCTGGGTGACACACAGCCATTGCACTGCCTGGCATTCACAATTTAGTTTTGTTTAAGCTTAGGATACAACACAGCATTTCAAACAGGTGTGCTGATGAAGTTTTAAAGATCATTAAAACATATTCACATCTCATCTACAAAAACTATCAAAGTACATCAAAAATATGACCTCTGAACACCTTTCCAATCTGGTCAAGGACTGTGTTGTTCTGAGAGCAGAACCTGCTGCTTCTCATGGTCATTTATCATCCAAAGAAAATTGCAAATTAAAACACACCCTTTCCTTTGGAATACCTGGCATTCAGGAAAGGTTGGTCCTGCAATCATTTCCCATGGTAAGAGAGATACAGGGCATTGCTCACAAGCCACTGCTGATGGGAAGGTATGATTATTTGGTATTGGGGCCCTGGGACATGGAAGCAAAATTGAAGTGCTTTGCCTGGCCCAGTTTTTTGTGTAACTTTACAGATTCATACTGTGTCACAGAGCTGCCTTTGTGCTGTTCATACAACCCACTTACCAGTAGACTTCTGCCTGTCTTTATTTCTTATTCAAAACCCTGAGAGGTACATTTTAAGTATCATTTGCCTCACTCTGGACTCTTAAAGGATTGTTTCCTAGGATACATTGTACCCAGAATAAATTTTAAAAAATAAAATTACTGTACTGGCTCCATGTATGCCATATCAGGGAAGCTTATTAGCAGGAAAAGGAGCTATTTACCTGTTCATCTTCACTGTCTGTCCCGCCTAAACTCAAAGAGCTATGACGCTGAACAGGGTTGGACGACTGTGGGATAAAATGAGGAAGAGGATAAGTCAAGGGAAGTATCCCACTAAATTATCTTGAGCTGGATATCCAGTGCTAATTATGAGAAAATACAAGAGGAAAAAGAAAGGAAAGGTCACTGGGTCCCTGCCTTACACAGCAGGTTTAATTTCTTCATCGGCATAAAACATAAAGTAGGGAAGATTTCTCCTGCATTGAGGTATGCCAGGAAGGTTGGCCACAGGAGGCTGTATATTTCATAAAGTTATTTCGAGTTATTGTTTTAAAATAATCAGATTTACAAATTCTCACAAGTTCACTGAAGTCTAAAATCATGCATTTGCTAATGACAGAGGTCCCAGTCCTGGTCTACATAAAAGCATTGAAAATTGTACCCAAAAAGGGTATTTGTAGGGTCACTTTCTAGTTATACCTCAGAGTGACAAGTCCATAATACACCTAGGTAATTTCTTCTGGTTCTTACTGACCTGTACCATCATGTTTTATCACAAGCAAGTAAAAAGGCCTTCCCCCTTCTCTAGGCAGATTTTATCTTTTCTGTATGGATGATCACCGAGGTGACATGACAATTATACCTTGTTTGGTGAATCTGTCAGAACTTCATGAAGGGTTGAAATTTCAGGAGGGCTTCTAGGTAAACCATCATCTTCAGAAACAGCACCTGCATCTTCCAGTTTTTTCCCAGTTATAACAAGAGGAGGTGATCCAAATCTGATGTTCTGCTGCAGCTGAAGCTGTGGTTGAAATTCAGAATATAGACTTTCAATGGTAAAATTTAAAGGAGATGTTCTGGACATTTTAACCCAGATGCTTCTATCAGATATGCAGAATCTTTTAGTTAACAGAAAAACTTGAAGTAACAGACTATTTATAGAAAAGAGCCATTAATAAAATTTTATTCAGCTACATTCATCAAGAACTCATCATTAAAACTTCCATTGGTATAAAATTAAAATCAAAATCAGTTTTATTCAGCAGGTTACCAAAGGAATACAGGAATTTCACCAGTCCAGAAAATTTAACTACAGTTTAACTCCATTTAAATTAAAAACTTTCAACACTCTAGATTTTATTCTATAGTCACATAAATTTAAGTATTTAGTTACACAAAGTATTGCCAGGTTTATGTAGTCACCTTTCCCTCACAAAGCCCTTCCAAATTTAAGAGTTTGTTACAGCCCTCTCCCACACAAGTAGCTGAGTCACAGTTTTTATACAATACCAGTTTAATTTCATTTCTGGTCCACCCTAATGAATTGCTTATTAATTTTCCTCATCATCACATCTTGGTCGTGTCTACAGCAAGAATGGTAACAGCAGCCAGGAACAACTTTGTTTCTAAAGGAGTTTGGGGATTCTTTTCCAGGATTGCACAAAAGAATGCTCTGGCAGGCCCTGACCCTAGAAAAATACAACAAAGTCTGCAAACTCACAAGCAGCCAGATGTTCCCTCAAACTAAAAATGTTCAGATCTCAGGAAACACCATTACTAAGATTCTTGGCTTAAGTCTGTCAGCTGTGGCAATGCTGGAATAGAAACGAGGTCTGAACACAAACTTTGTCCTTCAACTGGAAACATCTCAACAGAATATTCCCAAGATAAACATGCAGACTTATTTTTTCTGTTTCTTTGCTTATTAAACCATATTGGGTAATTCTAAGCCCAGATTTGTGTTTTCCTGCAATCTATGCATTCATTTACACCTCTGCAAAATAGACCTAAATAGCTGCAATTCTTATTCAGAAAGATTCATTTGCAATACTATTCCTATAGATCTAACTGCCAGGCAGGGTAGCACAATGTCTAGAACACCAGTCTCCCAGTTCAAACAGCTTTCTTTTGCAAGTTATGGGCAATATATTGCAATAATGTGATATATGGGCAACACAAGGCATTCAACATAAGTGTGCACTTAACGGGAAGGAAAAGACAGAAAGTCAGTTTTGCTTTGGTCTCTTTTCACTACCTCCTGTCTTAGATTTATTAAATTTATTACATGCAGACAGCAAAGTGGTGTGGGAGAAACTGAGTTTGCATTCTGTCTTCCATTGGTAGTAGTTAATTTACATTGCTAAGAAAGTAACTTCTTTTATTAGTGCTTGGCTTTTACCCTGACAAGAGTCAAGCTCACAGAAAAAGCCTGTCTGTTAGAGCTACAAAAATAGTGCTGGCAGTATTACATTACTATGCAGGATAATGGATGAGGAGAGGACACAGTGGACTGCAAACAGCATGAAAAGAGCTTTTTCCCCCCAACAATGTTCTGTAATATACAAACATGATTCCTTCTGCTACTCCTTTTGTTATGCAACAACCAGCTTCACCTATTTTGCAGTCTCAGAGAGGAAAAAGTCCCTCTGTGCATCTTCTATTACTTAACATGTGACTCAATTGTGTTTTGCAACATGAAGCTCACACTGAGCAAAGGAAGAATTTCAATGACCTTTGGTTCCTTTATCAACCATTTGTATTCAGTCTCTGGAAAAACCTTAAACATTTATCTGAGTGTTCCAAGCTGGGTAGTTAGTGAAATGCAACTAATATTATCAACAGTTCATAAGGGAGCTATCAAGGAGGGTTTAGTACTGCCTTGGAAGAAGGAAATGACCCAGCAGAATATAGTAGCTTTTGCTGGTAGAGATCAGAAGAATAATTATATAAATAACGCTGTCAGAACACCCTGACATATGCATCATCCCACACACTTACACAGCCACTGGTACTACCATGTATAGTGAAAACATCTGAGCCAGGACTGCCAAAAAGAGTAACACAAATAATATTTAAAGAATAACAGTGTAAGGGACACACTACATATAAATAAATGGCCTTAACCCAAAAGCAGTAGCTATAAAGTAAAGAACATAAATCCCATTGGAAGAGGACACGCTTAATGAGGAAAGTTTCCAAGAGTTCATGAACTGGATTCACATCACACAATATGAGACCTGGGCAAGGCTGAAAGCACCAGGAATGCTCAAAAAATTCAGCTTCCAAGAGGCAGAATAGATCCAAAAGTAGCAAATTTGGCTTTGGACACTTCAGTCAGTAAAATCCTAAGGCACACAGCCAAAGAATCGAGCAACAGACTTTCCTGGAGTAAACACTACAGATGAAGCAGCACTACTGATGAAGGGATGATGTTCTCACCTGCAAAGTTTTCACTCTTCCAGGTACGTTTTCCTGAGACAAGATGTCACCTGCCACATTTCCTGGTGCAGACTCAAAAATGAAGACACTGTCATGGGACAGGGCTTTGTTTCCCATGCTACCCTTGGGCCTGGAAAGGAAGGCAGGAAGAGTGGTCAGTGCAGTGGGTACATTCCCCACACCACCAGGGCAGAAGGATGATGAAGAGGCCAGACTGGGATGCATCATGCCTAACTTCAGATTTGTGCATGTTTAAGATAGTCACTGTTAGATTCTTTTATACTCAAAAGGGAGGAGAAACACTCCTTAGGATGCTGATCAAATGCACTCATCATCAGCATTGAACACACAGGTCAGTCTGCAGACTAGAGAGGGAGTCCAGCCTGATTAGGTCTGATGTTAGGAGTTAGGTGGATGCAAACCACCCTGAGAAAGGTCTACAGCACAGAAAGGGACAACAGGAATCCCCTGTCCTCCTTTGATGGCAGCATGCCCAGCATGAGACCTTCAGGATACAACTTTTGCAGCCTGGTGTGTGTCATACCTGCCAAAGATGGTGGATTGTTTTTTTCTTTCTTGACATGTGGGCAGAAAATTTAACTTTGCTGTATTAAAAAATTTTATTCAAATCCTCTTATGTCCAGCAATAAAGCCAGTTGTATTCACCCATATCCTAAATATGATCAGATCCCAAGCATATTTAAAAAAGTAGATGGAACAAGGGTCCGTGGCTACAGTTACAGACCTATCCATGGCCAGGTTAAAGTGCCTAGGAAAAAAATTCCTGCTCTGTTTCTGGGCTCATTGTGTGTTCATGTCAGTAAAGCAATGATGAGTTCCCACAACAGCTGTTAACTGAGTTGTAATTAACTGAGATTGATTTAGCTTGGGCTATTAAGTTATGCAGGGCAAATTTTGCACTTGAGTGGCACAACAAGGAAGGCTCCACATCATTTGTTAACCAAGTTCCACCAGCATAGGCAGGCAGTATTTTTACATTACTTTGTCAAAAGACAACAAGAATATCCTCTACCAGGATTTCATCCTAGTCTTGAACTGGAAAACATAGAATATTCTCTCATTGTTGGCCATGAGACTACTAACAAATATAAATTACAAGGATTCCTTAGTTCAGATGCTGTGCAGGCAATGCTTTGCCTCTGAAAGTTTGACTCTGGGGAACAAAGAATGATTAGGAACACAATTCTGACAAGAAAACTCAGTATGTCAAAGAAGGAAATCAAATAGAAGAGGTCTCTGCTATTTGCCTAACCATATTATCTCTTTATTTAGAGGAAAGGCTTGAAAGACCGTGTACGTTCATTAAGTAAATACACTATGTAAAAAAACCCAAACAAATTACTGGTTTTCCTCCTGCATCTCCCTTCTTAGCATCTCCAGAGACATCTCCTCTAGCTGCTGGACTAACCCTTCTGTTGGCCCAAAGGTGTAGTCAGTCAGTCTACAGTTATACACAGCCTCTCAATAGGGCAAAGTAAATTTGCTCTAAGTTTATGTTGTGTCAAAGGCAATCAGAGCTGTTTCTCTCACAGCACAGGTCAGAGTCTGTGCTTCCTCCCTTTAAATGTCACGGTTAATGTCTGTGTTATAGAACAGCAGTTCTACACACAAGCACGGCACTTGCCTTATTTAATCATTAATGAAGCCATCCCATCCTTTTGTGTTTGATTTTATTGTCCCTTCTAGCATGAGAGGTGCTCCAGATGGGCAAGACATAATTTTACTGTATTAAGAAAAATAGTCATGCAGCTTTTATCTACTGTAATGTATATTCACTATTAGTTGGCATATTTTATTTATTGCAAAGAATGCATGTGCATTACGATGTATTTACCTTTCTAACAGGGGAATTCTTTACCCATAAGGGCTGAGGTCTCCTTATTCCTGAGACTGCCAGTACAAGATCTGTGTCTTGCCTTCTCTCTCTGCATATGTATCATATGTATTTGCAAGGGAACTACTGTATTTTCTTCTGGCAGTCACGAAAAAAGCATAGGATTAAACATAGAATTAACTGCAGTTTTAGTACAGATCAGTCTCTTATGTGCAAATCTACATGCCTCTGTAATTCCAGGCAGTATGTTTATATTTATGCTTGTATTTATATTTGTGCTAAAGATAAACTAACTAAAGGCCAGATGTTTCAGTCATTGTATGTCCACACTGATTTCCCTATATAAATTCTCAGTTCATCCACATGTACCAACATTTAAGCTGCCCACCAAAGCAGAGGAAATGATGGGACTCTACAGACAGCCACAAGGCTCCTAAACCACCATGGCTTATGCCATCTTCCATTTCTTGTTGCTGCAACCCCACTCCTTTTATTAGTGTTCGAAGCAGGGAGACAAACAGTGATGGTAGTTGCTGAGTGATCTCTCCCTGTCCTTATCTTGATCCACAAACCTTTTAATTAACTTTTCTCTCCCGTGTCCAGCTGATGATGGGAGTGACAGAGCAGCTTTGGTAGGCACCTGGTGTCCAGCAGGGTCAGCCTACCAGACATGGTTTAAGAAAAAAGGAGGAAAAAAGAAGAAAAAAGAAAACCACTTCTTCTGCCTAAAGAACAAGCAAACAGCAGCATTGTTCTGGAATTGGGTTTTATATTCTGCATGCCAGAAATTGCAAAGCTCAGGGTCCTGCTATAAACCCTTCACAAGTTGCATTTCCAGTGGCTTTCAGGATCAGGTTTTCTAGAGGATTATGTAGTTCAGTCTCTTTAAGTACTTATGAAGTGTATTTATCTGTACAGACAGAATCTGTACATGACAGGGTTTTCAAGTAGCACAAATATATCCCTAAGCCTTTTGGGTAGTCCCTCTTATCCTATCTCTAAGGGGGGAAAAAAAAAAAGAGTTTTACTCACTTCCTGATCTCTGATCTTGCAAAACAGTTCATAATCACTCGAGGATAGCAGTGAGGTAAACAGCAGTTGGGCTTGAAATACTTGGTTAAGGGCAAGAGAAATAGTTCTCACCCACGGTGCCTCTGGAGCAGGCAGCTGATTTTAAGCCAGATCCCTCCTATGGGCTGACTGGGGCAAGCTCAGATGTTCCTAAGCTTTTTGGGCTGGGCTGACCCTTATTTGTCTTGCCCCAGGAGACTGGTTGTGTGGTCACTTACTCTGTTGCTGTTATGCTAACAAACAAAATGAATAGATTGTTGTTGCATTCCCAAATCATTTCCATGACACACAGAGCAAGTGGGGAGAGGTGGGGCAAGGAGGGACGAGCACTCATGAGAAAGTGACATCTACAAGTTTTCCACCAGAGAAACGCAATGTCCAGCTCCACCAAATGCCTTGTTTAACAGAAAGCATCTGGCAGCAGTGCTGATTTCAGCATGTCCCTCTCTAGTCACCTATTCATGCCCTCTGCTAGTGTCACCTCCATCCAGGGTCTCCTTCAGCAAAACACTGCAAACCATTGGACACGGCCGGTGTTCTCTCACACTTTGTGTGTGTTGGCTCCACAACCCAAGGCCTAGAGCAATCCAGGGAAAGGCCTGGCTGAGTGGCTAACAAAGGAGGATGAGGAGGGTGGGGAGCTGGAGAACAGCCAAATCACAGGTTACCTGATACCATTCCATGCCACCCCTGCAAAGAGACATGGCAATGCTCAGGGGGCCGTTCCAGGCCAGAGTCAGAGATTTGCAATGGAAGTGTTGTGTAGTTTGATGGTCTAAAGATTATCAGTAAAGCAGTGTTTTCAGTGCAAACTGATAGCTTGTATTACACTGACTGAAAAAAGGACATGGTTTTGGACTAACACCCTTCAGAGAGCTGAGAAATGCTCTTATGGATTTGCAAACCTCACTTACATGCACAGCCCTCCAGGCATGGCTGACACAAAATCACGGGCCTTCAGTTGTTATCTCTGCCTAAAGGGCTAGGTAAGAAAGTTAAAGAAGCAATCACACACTGATAATATACCAGAAAATACCAGAAATACTTTTCTCTTCACTGCAGCCATGAGAGAGGGCATCACTGATGCTGAAAAACAACCACGCAGCTTCACACGTGTTCTCTGTACTAGCAGTACTCAGCCATCATCCTCTTCTTGTAAAGTTGCTGCTGATCAGACCTTCCTAGACAGATTTCAAACACTACAAACAATCAAAGCAATCTGAGCTATCTGCAGTCTTATACTAAGAGGTTGGATCACCCCTGCCCTCGGCTGCCCTCCCCCTCCTTTCCAGGCTGACTCTTCAAGCACTAGCAAAGAAAGAGGAAATTCCTGGAATTCCTTCATCAGCATTAGGGCTTGTTTTGCACAAATTTGGACAGAGGCTGCTCCTAAGGGGCCAACTCATGCTTTCATCCTACTGCTATGAGAGGTTCACTTGTATTTATTTTCCTTCCCTGCCAGCTTACCCAGCCTCCTCCGGTGAATGAAGTGCAGTAGTGTTGAGCACAGCGATGCTGACATCGCTGCTGGACTGGCAAGGTTTTAAATTACTCTCTCCCCTGGGAGGTGGTGGTTCTCTCCTTTTCTTCTTGGCAAAGAAGTTCTTGAAAGTCTGAAATTTGGATTTTTTCTTTCCTGCAACATGAGAAAAATGAAAATTCGTGAAAGTTGGTGGTATTGCTTAGCTTAAGCAAAGTTATCTTAAATTCTGGAGGAAGCCTCAAAGCTAGAGCAGCCCATTCAGTTTTAGTCAGCTCCTTAGTAAATAATTCAGTGCTGGAGTCCACTGAAAGGTGAAGCTTCAATTCTTACACTTGGCTCCTATAAAGCAACACTGACATTAAGCTGACAATAGTGGTGCCTACCTAGGTTCCAGTCTATTCAAAAATATACCTTACGTAAAGAATGTATCTATCTACAACTGAACAGTGGTCAAACTTGGTATATTTTCCATAAAAATTGCTGTCAATGCTCAATGCTGAGACAGCACCTGAAGGACATTCAACATCATCAAAAAGATTGAAACTGGAAGAAGAATTTATAAACTCTAAAACCCAAATATCTGTTTCCACATTAAACAGGTATCCCAAAATAAAATCAACAACTCCTCCAGGGACAAAGAAGCAAACTTAAATTAAGACATTGTCTTGCAGGACATGAAAGCCCCAAATATAGAAGCCCTAAGAACACAATTGGAAAACTGTTAATTTGGTTTCAGATTTTCCATAGTCCAAATGAAAATACAAAAAGAATAAAATAAACCCACCATGAAACATCACAGATCTTTTATTTTTAATGACCTAAGATACTTCAACATTCTTATGTATATTTTCTTTCAGCACACAAGTACTGCATTTTGTCTCTGACCCTTACACTGAGGGGTCACTTTGAGTGGTTTGGGCCAAACTATTGTACTAAGACCCCTGTGATTGACTTAAATACATACTCAGAGCAATAACATCATTGCACATCTCAGCCAACTTCATTGTTCAATTAATACTTTACAGCAGTTGGCATAATACATGCCCACAGCTGGAGGATTCCTTCATAAGCAAGGCATTGTTTCAACACAATTATTGTCTTCTCCCAGCAATGATTTAGTTGGCAGTGGTCTGTCTCAACGTGTGCCCTGTACTTGTAGGGATCTCTGCCAATGGGCCTTATCTGGGCTGAAGCTGTGCCACCACACAGCTGCGTCAGACAGTGGACACTTTGAGAAACAAACAATGATACTGAGATCTACTCCCCCTGTCTCCTCCCTGCTCTCCAGCCCAGTGCCAGCACCATGTGTCAGGACACACAAGGACGTTGCCACAGCGTCCAGCACAGCCTGGTGACACGGCTACCCCTCTGCAGAGCCACCAAAGACCTGCACGCTGCTTTCCAAGCGACCTGGGCTGGCTCTGAGACCAAAGGACCTTTCAAACCACCTAAAGCAAACTCCCACTGGAGTCCCACTCGTCTCAATAACAATGGGATGTGGCTGCTCCTGGGGAGGGTTTATCACTGGAAGGCCTTTTTATCTTTCACTGCTGCTTATCAGGAATTAAGTGAATGAGACAGTCACAGAAAACATACAGGTTGAATTGCCCAAGGGTTTGGGATTTGTTAAAACTCCCACAGGAGTCTCAAGAAACTATGCCTATTTCCCCTTCATCCACTGGCAACTTTTGAAGTCTTGTGGCTGCCCATCTTCAGTTTTATGGCATTAAAAATAAAATACTAAATTTCTAGGTTACTGCCCTGGAAAGGAAAGCCTCCTTAAAAAAAATTAATTGCTTATGCTAACTATGTTTTAGCCAACTATAACAGAAAAGGAGCAGGTATAAGCATTTTCCTTTCTCTGTAAAGTTTGTATATTCTGTATTTTTTACTGCATGTGTACTGCCTATTTCGTTATGTCTCCTGGGTACAGAGAGAATTAACTCATGACTTTCTTTCTTTGACTGGTTCTTCCCTATAACAAGACAGAAAAGAAAAGGACGCTTCTTCCAGTGCAAAAATTGAAATTGCAAAAAGCATGGGAACATCTGATTTGGGAGGTCAAGGATATGTTGCTGCAGTATTGCACATTAAAACATCTTTTCCATAATACTGACAGTTGACAAAGACACATAGAATTTTCCTTAAACTACAAAAAAAGTCCCAAAAAAACCCAATAAAAAACAAGTCACTCCAGACCCCACTAATTGAAGAAAATCAATCTTCCAAATCAGCTACACATTCAGAGAACAACGGCTTACCTGTGTACTCTTCAACTGTTTCTCCAGTTTCAGGTGACTGTGTGACCTCCGTGGGTCTCATAGCCATTATATAGTCACTGAAACAGAAATTGAAACATCAGTTAAATTTTAGTCCATTTCCCCAGCAGAATAGGTTCCCACCCAACCTGAAGAAAGTACCCAGCTGAATCCCTTCTGAAACTGCATGGCCGAAAGGTTATCACAAACATGGCTTGTACACTTTTTTGCACTTTGGCCACAGAACTTTTCATTTTTCAATAACACTTCTTTCTCCAGCCACAACTAACAACCCAGTCTAATCACTGTCAGTACCTCTCTCAAGTTGGGAGACCAGAATCAAAGCTTGCTTTCAGCAAAGATGTCATTACACTTGCTCAGCAAACACTGTAATGCTTCCCAGTCATGGAATAATGAACTTTTGCTGGAGAGTGACAGCTCCATGCTACTGTAAAAAACATAAGTACATGCTCAGCTGCCCAGGGTTGATGCATTACAGTGTCCTCACAGCAGGCACCAGTCTAGTCTGTCATCATTATTAAAACCAGTTAAGCATCAGCACTGAAACATCATTCCGGGCTATGCTAAATTTGTGGAAACCAATAGATCAAATTTATTTTGGATCCAGTGCAATCAGCTTTTAACCACAAGCTCTGAAAACTTATTGCCAGCAGGGCTATCGATCAACCAAATTAGCTGATGGCATCATCTTCCTCCCCGATGAAAATAGAAGTTCAGCCTAGTTTTAAGATCATTCTGTGTTAACTGGCTCCAGTTCGTATTTTCCAAATGGGTGTCTGTCACAGACAAAGGAATGAAGCACCAGATCACAAAAGTTACAATACAAATGTCAAGCAACAATGGAAATGTGACGGTTTAGCAGGGCAGCTCATAAATACTGTCCTTTGTTGTGGAAGATACATCAGTGATGCTTTTATATAATTAGAGGTTCCAATATGCTGTCAGGACTCAAAGAGTAAGAAATCTTTACAACCAAACCCTGCTCCCTTTTCTGCATAGACCACATCTAACAATTTTCCACCTCTAAGAGGTGTAACAATACAGCCAAGTCAAGTATCTCAACAGCAAAAAAGACTGTGATTCTACACTAATTTGGCCAACCACTAAACTCTTCCATTTCTTCTGTATCACCCACATACTCCAAAATCTGTCATGCCCAAAACCACTGGGACCTTTCTATGAGCCCACATCCTCAGACAGCCTTAACAGATAAGGTGCACAAACTCAGAGGCAGAGGTGTCTGTCAGAAAAAAGAAAGGAGCAGCTCATGGAGGTAAAACAGGCAGGGCTCCTGTGAAAAAAAGAGGCCATGGGGTTAAGCATTCCCTGCACTGGTCACTTAGACATGTAAACTGACAAGATGCTGAACTGTGGGGAAGAATGAGGGAGCTATAGAAGAGAAGCAAAGTGCAGTCAAACAGATCTCCTGTGAGCACTGGGCACAGGAGAGCATACACACTGTGTCATTCCAAATAATCTCACTTTAACTTGTTAAAAACCACTGAAAAAGTCATTGCCAACAGCCAGGACTGATTGCACTTTTCCTAACTGAGATGCACTGAGGTTGTTCTTGAGACAACTCAGTCAATATTGACAAGAAATAAAAAATAAGATTTCTAAATTTCCTTCTGGATAATCATAACCATTCAACTCTTATCCTTTTTTCCCCATGTCTCATCAATTATCTATGAAATAAGTTTGCATTTCCTGCACACTTTCTTTAAAGCAATCATCAGTAGACTTTCTTATAGACTCTTTCTTTATATTAAAAAGAAATTTGGTTCCATTTTTTCCTCTCAACTTTATACACTATTCATTCCGACAAAAAGTCAAATGCAAGGAAATAAAATACCGAGAAAGCATTCAACAAATTTACAAGGACAACTGACAAGTCTCCAGACTTGAGTTTATTTTCACAGAATGTGAGTGGACCTGGCTAATCTAGACCTCTAACTTCTGCTTTACCCACCTTCAATTAAACCAAAGCAAGAGAAAATTGATGCTTTCAGATCCAGCTTTGTTTGCACCAGTTCAACATTTATTTAACTCATTCAATCATTTCAGCTGCTCACTCAGAATCCTTCCAGCCTTTGAAGATATTTTGACTGCAGTGTTTGTTAAAACTGCAAGCATATCTTTCCATCTGGTATATTTTTTATACAAGTAGAACTAAAACTGCAAAGCAGTTCAGCTCTGAGGCACTTTCTTTACAGTCAAATCAGCTCCAGCATTAACTCAATTTTATAGCTGAATTCTCTGGGGCACATGGAGCTCAAGTGTCACATACCAGGGTGCCCTGTTTAGGACCTAATGGTTGGGTGCCTTTGTATACCTCATCATCTTTTTCCAGTGAACTGAACATCACAGATTTTCTCAAGCTTTGACTTAGTAAATAGTTGAATTACAGGAAAAAAAACCCCGTATAATATATGGTGCACATATTCCACCAGTAAAGTGGAGGTTCCATCACTAAAAACATGATGACATACCTGCAGGAAAGTTAGAAATTAGATGGCATTTAGACTTCAAACTCTGGTGGCAGTGAGTTATACTTTACAGAGAACAGTTAGCAAATGTTCTGAGCAACAAACCCTTGCCTGGGGGTCAGTGTAATGGACAAAAAGAGGAAAAAACCCATCAATACAAACACATGTGAGTGCACAGGCATTAACCAATTGAACCTCCAGACATTCACCACTTCCAGGCCTTAATAACAGCAGACAGACACAGTGTCAGGATGTATCAATACCATATACATCCAGTTCAATCTGCTGTACTAACACTCTGTGAGATCTCCCAGAGCACTACGCCATTAGAGACCAAGTTTTAAACAAAAATTGTCTGCCTATTGATTTTCAGTGATAAAAATATCAGGTTAAATAAATGGCCTTTTAGAGCAGTATTTCTGAGATTCTTGAGATCCTACAGGACAGCTGGGAGAAGATGCTCCCAGAGGGATGCAGGAGACTTCTCCTCAGTGTGGGAGCAGGGACAGACATGGCCAGGAGAGCTGCCAGGTAACAGCTACTGTTTGCTTCTCACTAGAAGTGGAACAGTGGGCACATTTCTCCAGTCTACAGCTTTCTGATATGTTCCTAATCCTCTCTCAAACAGTATTTGCAATCCCTGCCTATGCACAGACCTCCTGCTGCAGAGGTACAGGGCAAGCAAGGTATTGAATCTCTGCCAGAGCCATCAAAAGCCACTCGGCCATGGCCAGTAAGTCACTGCATCAATTCCTATGTAGGGCCATGGAAAAGACTGAAAGTTCACCAAAAGCACAGTGTTTGTCTCTCCCTGCACAGGGTGATGGGCTGCATTACCAAAACTATGAATTAATTCATTAATTGCAAAGAGTGGCTTCCTATGCAGATGCAATCACAAAAACAAAACTGACATTATTAGACCCTATTTGCATTGCTAGGGTGTACTTTAAAGCAATAAAACTCCTACAAAGTTGCAGGGTTTGCTTTACCTTCAAAACACGCAATGGAACTTAGTGGTCACCACTACCATCACTTGGGTTGATGTTTTAGATCTAGGCTCTCTGCTATCCCACACAAATTTTCCATTGGTTACCCTACTGTGTTGCATTCACTTGGAGCTCTTCAACTCATTACAGGAACAAATGAGTTTGAAAAGTAAAAAGAAATCTCCAGGAACAGGCAAAATGTCTTTGTCTCCCCTTTACAAACTGAACCAACTGGACAAATATTTGGAGTACTTTATGGGAGGGCAATAGTGATAGGGCAAAAGAAATAAAGTTCCAGGATGGTGTTTTGACCATTTGCTTTGCCCAGCTGAACACATGAATTAATATGTACATGGTGGGTAGAGGGGTGGGAGAATGCTGAATGAATAAAAGACAATTCCCTTTCACTGCTTTATTTTGTATTTAAGGACTCCAGGGAAGTGAACGTTGTACAGGACTCAAGTTTCCTGCATTTGACAAAGGTCCCAGACAAATGCTTTCTGCTCAGCCTCAGAAAAGGGACACAGCCTCCTTGCTGTCTCTCCAGTGGAGCAGAAGACTTGGAAACTTCACAGCAAGCAAGCTCCTACCCCACCCTTAGTGTTTCTTCAGCTTCAGTCCCATGGTTCTGCATAAGCATTCCAGAAGGCCTTATGACAGAGAGATCAAAGGAGATGCTGAACCCTGAACAGCCTTTTTCTTATCAAATAAATGCTTGAGGAAATAAAGCCTCAAGAATGTGAGGCACTGCATTCAGTTAGCATCTTCATAGCCTATAGAAGACAGATGGTGGCAAGCAGCCAAGAGAAAGAGGTGAAATTTTTGCTTGGAGCTATTAAAGTCTTATTTCCTCCATGCTACAAAAATTATTTGAAATCAAACTTATGCTCCAGACTTCAGGACACACACTTCAGAGCAAGATGCATCAGCACAGGAAAATGGATCCTGTGGACCTCATCTGGGCCTCCAGGCCACCACCCCGCAGCCAGCCTCCCCCAGAAAACACTTCCAGCTACTGCAGGACCTCAGAGAAAGCCCCTCTATTTCTCTCAAAAACCAAGGTCCAAAAAAACACAGAATGCAGAATGGTGTAATGTTCAGATTACATGCTGCAGCAAAAGGTGACTGAGAGGTTAAATTCTCTTCTCTCTTATTAAAGCCCATTACAGGACTTTCTTCTGACAAAATGTGGTTGATGGCTTTCCTGTCTGGGAACCCAATAAGCTATCAATGAACTCATAAATCCAATGACAGCTGAATGAAGTAAAGTTTACCCTCTGCAATTCCACGGAATGGGATTTCAGAGTCAATCATACAGCAATAGCAAAGCCAGCAAGATTTGTAATCAATTTTCACGTCCCTTGAGCATATCAGAAACTCAGCAACCAAAGCTCCCTTTGCTCTTCACAGGATGAGTGACCTGCACTTCAAGGTCCACGGTCACAGGATATGCTGAACAGCGTGGGATTCCACAAGCAGCTTTGTTGAAACAGGGTGCAATCCAACATGACAGAGGGAACTGGGATCTGACCTTGTACAGTTGATCCCATTGTGCTCTTCTACAGTGTAGTGTTTCCAGGATGAAATTCTGAGGTTTTTTTCCAGCCCCTAGCTGGTATCTCCCATGGGGTCCCTCCCAGGATTGTTTTAAGTAGGTATAAAAGAATAGCACAAACAGCAGTTTACACCAGGATTCTTGCTACTTTCTCCACTGGTAATGGTGAGGGGAAGACTTTATAAAGTTAATGAATATTGATCTTGCAATTGTCACTGAAGGAGGGATAGTTTAAGGGAGTTTAAGGTCCTTTTCCAAGGATCACAAATAATAAATACAGCAGTAGTACCCACCAGGCAGTCTGGATAAGCATCTAATACTTAATATCAATAAAATATTCTCCCAGAATCAAGCAGGAGGGTCATAACTCCCCATAACAACAGACAACATTCAGCTCCTAACCTTGACAAGATATCCAGAGCAAACAACCATTCACATGGAGAGATCAGTTCACAGGTCTCACACTTTGCATTCAGACAATGCCCCCGACCCCCCTCTGTCCCCACACCTTGGCTCCTCCAGGAAGACTCGCCAGAAGACAGGTCCCAATCTGCTGAACTCTTGTTAGCTACAATCTACTTTGAGAAGCCTCTGCCTGACAGCGATTCTGAAGGATTTCTGCCGTTCCACAGTGCCTGAAGCATTATGCCCTGGCCTCCTAGTGCGTGTGTGTGTAACACTAATGGAAAGCAGCTGGTGGGCTGAAGCCGACTTTAAAAAAAAAAAAAAAAGTAAGAGGAGGAAATGCCTTTCATACAGTCACACAGACTCAGTCTGTAATTGAGTGAGAAGCCAAGAGGATAAGAAGGGGGAAGGGTAAATGGGAAAAATTCATAAGCACTCTGTTGCCAGTCCGGGAACTGAGAGAGTCAATGCCTCTGGCCCCTGCACTGCTGCCCCGTCTCCACAGACTCCCTCCCTCCCTCCCTCCCTGCACTCCTGCCATTTGCTGATTTAGCCCTACAAAACTGTGTCCCTGCAAGTGGGGACTGGACTGTAGCTCGCAGACCTGACACCTTAAACCTGAGGCAGATACCAGCAGCAGGGCAGCTGTTGGTTTTTACTCAGCTCGGGAGGCCAAACTGAAGTCTCAGCTACCAGAGCTTTGCAATACTTGTGGCACCCACGCCAGACCTATTAATTTGGTCTGGTGCCACTTCAAGCTGTCCTCATTCACCTAATTACTGTGCTGTGCTTATTAGCACGATCTTGGGTAGCTGCTGTCTGTGCAAGATCGCTGCAGCAAGTTTGTATCAGCTGAGACAATGGAGCAAACATCCACCTGTTAGCCAAAAGCCAAGTTAAATAGTTCTTGATAGCCCACCCCTAATAATAATTTATCACAGAGATTTTTTCAGTGCATTTACACATCAGTACCAATCAGGAGAAATGTGACAGAACTTTGCCCAAATCAGGACTGGCTCTAACATAGTCATGATCTAAGCCACAGCAAGATTTTGGCCCCAGATTGTTTCCATTTTAAAGGAATGGACATTAAAGGACCCAATTAAATTCCACCATTTGGCATTAACATAGGAGTAAGCTTTTCCCATGTAGTAATTATTCTTCTTTGCACTAACACTCTGGGGAAATTTCAGGAAACAGCGGGAATGAGGATCTTCTACTCTTCCTAAAAAGAAGTAGCAAAGTCTTCCAGCAACCACACTAAAGGAAGCAGTAGCCAGCAGTAGGAGACACTCAGATCCACCTGACATGGATACATTTGAAGTAGTTGCAGAGAAAGGGGAATATGCTATTAAAAATCAACAGGGGTGTAAGCAAAGGCTGCCTTTGCCAGTTAGAGAGCTCCTCCCAGTGTGCATTACTGCCTTTGGAAATGGTTTCAAGGCAAAGCAACAGGAAATGTCCAGGCACTATCACTGAACAGCAGGCAGGCCTCATGCCAGCAGAGTCAAGATGTCAGAGAGTCAAGTATGGGAATAAAAGTCAAGCTCACTGTCTCTGCCTCTTCAAGTGGCAAATTCAACAAGAGTAATCTTCCATCCCAAATGGGTGGTGGGCATATTTAGCCACTGTTTTCTAGCTTGTGTATGTCTTTTTACCCCTTCTCCAAATTCCTAATTAATTTTGTTTCACCTGGAGCCTTCAAGCATAAAGTTGGATGACTTGGATCTGACTTGTGGTGTGCAGAGCCCTGGGAGTCTGTGGGCTGCTTTGTAGGGATCAGCAAAAGGTGGCAAAGGAAAGAGGTTTGCCATCAGCTGGCTTCAACATGCTCTACAGGGTCTTGAAAGACTGTGGTCCTGAGAAAACTTCATGGAAATTGCCATTATCTGCAAACTCTGAAGGTGACAAGTGTTAGTTTAGACAGCAAAATCTATGAGAGAGAGCTTGTTTTTTGAATGTATTCTAGCAGATAGAGACTATTGGGACTTGGGTAAATTCACTGGTTTTCCTGGCTTTATCATTGAATGGCAAATTACTTGATTTCTAACAAGAGCCAAGTTATTTATCACTCAGCCATGAGTATTCTTACCTGTGGATTCACAGTGGTCACACTGAACTCCTGGAAATCGTAATGAGCCCTATGGAAGAGTTAAGTATCACCTCTGCTACAGGAGACCAGCATGCTGGAACCACATGGACTGACACAAGTGCTACCACCACAGAGAAGGTAAATAACAAAAAACCCCAGAAAATTTCACAACAGTAATCTGCATATCTGACATGCCCCTGTATTTGAGTCACAGTGATTTCCAATATGTTATTCTCAGAAACTGAGAAGAATCATTACATCCTGGGCCTGAAAGAAAAGAGTCTGGAGGCATTTTTACCAAACTAAACTGTCTGACTATTGCAGGAGAAATGAGGCTGAAACAATAGAGAACTGAACACCACAACTGAAACATGGAACTTTAGGCTATGTCTAAACCTTTCTCTTTTTTAAGGTTTTCCAAAAAAGTCACTTATTCCTCAATTTTTGGTTAAAGAGCAGCTTAAAGATGGCAAAAAGAAAAAAAAAAATTCAGATAAAACAAAAATTCTCAGGACAAGAGATAATAAAGACATGTAATGGCCAAGAATTCAAAGTGCACTGAAATAAAAGGGGAGGCAAACAGAAAATTCTGGGATGAACTGTGTTACAAATTTGCACTCTGAAGATCAAAACATTATAAAACCAGTCAGCCATCATTTGGCTATAAAGAAGCAAATAAAACGCAGGCTTTGTGGTCTCGGAAGCTGCCTTTGGCAGGAAGCTCAGGAAATCTCTCTTCATGTGAAGTCCCAAAACCTATTTGTGCCAGTATCTGCTGCCTGTACACATAACAAAGGAAAACAAGGCCAGCTCCTTCCCACATTGAAACACACTGTGTCTGGCTGGCTAACCCCGGGTTCCCACTGCCCATGGGCATTTCTGCAATTCAGAGCCCATTTTGACTCCTGATCAAGGAAGACCAGAAGCAGCCTCTGTGTTATGAGAGGAGCTCTTCTGCAGCTCTGTGTGAAGCTTGGTGGTCTCCCTCCCTTCTTCTATTCTAAAGAAAACTTCCTGCAGTCCCTGCTCTGCTCTCCCTATTGCTCTCTCCAGAGCCTCCAGTTAGGCAGCCCCTGAAGTACAATTGGTCTGGAAGCACACGGAGAACTGTTGGAGCCAAAGCACAGCAATCACAAAGATACCAGCATGCTATAGCATGGAGATAGGATACAACAGAGCACAGAATGTCTTGGCACCTGTAGAGTTATCTGAATGCAGCAGCACACACAGGTATAACAGTACAGTTGAAAGAAGTGCATAACAATGTGTGTGGCCCAGGTCACGCCCTTTTCAATCACATTGTGTTGGAAACCTTGGGCTGTTGGCACAACCTTGACTATTGGCACAGTGATGAACAGCAAAAGCTCAGTATCTGCAAGCAAAATCAGACAGGATATCAACTGAGGGGTTTTTTTCTTTGTTTATACAGCAACTCATGCAATGGAATGGGGGCTACCTGCTAATTCAAAACAAATAATTACGGATAAAATAACATGATAAACAAAATAAAATAGGAGCGCTTGCAATTAGTATTTGCTGTATTCAAAATAGTCTTTAAAACTACTTGATCCTTTATGGTTTTACCAACCTTGAAACCATAGCAGATGTAATGCAGAACTATAAGCTTGAATCACATTAGTGTAGAACACCTTGTGCTCAACTGTTTCTTTACAGCAGGAGAAACCTAGGGGGTGGAAGGGAATCAACCTTGTAATTACCTTGGGTTTTTTCCTGTCTCCCCATGGACAGATTTATCACAGATTTTCTCAAATCTGGCTGATAATCAGCTCTAGCTGCCCTACACCAGCTCAGGTAGGTTATCTACTGGAAGTACAACTTGAACCCGCTGCATTTTTTTTCCATATAACATCAGATTTCAGCTCCTACATCCAACTCTAGGCCTTCACATCACAGCAGATGTGAAAGCCTAAAACTTTATAGACCCCTGCACCAGGAGGAAATGACAAATTAATGTCTCCAGCTGGCTCTAGGGCTACAAAGCTGGACACTTGGAGCAGCAGAAGTTTCTGTCTAAGAAGAGAACAGAAGGGAAAATTACAAGGTGTTTTCAGGGTTCAGTCTCACAAAATAATGTAGACAAAAAACCTGGTGGTCATATGATGCAGAAGAGTGAGAATCACATTCAGCAGATTGTCCCAACTCAAGCTTCTGCTCCACTGCAAGTGATGCAGTCCAGGCAGCATTGGAGGTCAATTTGACAGCATATCTGCCAAACACTCAGAACCTTGCTGAGAGCAAAAGAGCTGTTCTACTGAAACCAAATAAACAGGCCTGCTTGGCATTCCTCTGCCTACAGCCAGCAAACATACTGTACCACTGTGGCTGCTAAAACAAACACCATCCAGAGAGAAGCACGAACAGAATGAGGAGATGGGAGTGACTCACTGGTGTATGGAGCCAGAATTGAACTTCTTGCACAAAGATGAGTCAAACAGAATGAATCACAAAGAGAAATAGTTTATTTTTTTGCTAATAATATAGCACCATTGTACTAACCATGCCCAACTGCCTGCAGTGCCATGCCTCTGACACCTCCTAACTGCTTTTGTTCATCCTCCCTGCTATTTTTTAATAAGAAAACAGGTCTTAAGCCTCCATACATTTAATACCAGGCAGAGCACAGAATGATTCCAGTGGGCTGAACTGATATAGTTGCCAAATACAGGAATGTGCTCATAAGTTGTGTACTAAAAGATTCCTCCAAGACACTCACAACACCTGAGGAGTCTTTTCACCTCAGCCGACTCTCTCTGATTTGGCCTCTACTTTCCATAAAACTTGAAACTTAATATTGTCACCCCTTGTGGATCCAAGGATTCTCTCTGCACAGGTGAACTTGCTTTGCTGGGCAGAAACCACCTATCATACTCAGATATTTTCATCTCAAAAGATCCCCAACACTGTAAAGCTGATAATGAGTGATTCTTGCTCTTTTCAGGAATATGCTAAAGTAATGTACAACAAAAATATATGTAAACAGACATATTTCAGAATACCAAAGTGTTTATGGGAAGGATTTCACGTCTCCTGAGTCCATCAGCCACACAGACAGATCCCAGATGACCACAGGAGCAGTGACCCTGCCACAGCTCCCAGAAAGCCTGCACGGATCCAAAGCTGCACAACCTTCTGCCAGCTGCCAGCAGCACCGAGCCCAGGGACCACGGCCGGGCAGAGATGATGCTGAGGGACACCACAGCCAGGGATGGCCAGGGAACTCCGTGTCTCACTTTAAACAGGCCTGGAGTCTTGGAGAGATGGTTCACGGCTAAAACTGTGCCAAGGAGCAGAGCATCACTCCCCGCAGTCAGCCAGCGGCGCAGCTCCTCGGCCCGCGGCAGTGACACCTCCAGAGAGGGGCAGGGGCCACAGCAGCCGAACGAGCCGCTGACAGAGAGGGGCCAGCAGGCTCCAGCTGCCCCGGCCCCCACGGGTCAAACTGCTGCTTCAGTAGCACTTGGTGCAGCTTTAAACCACTTCCAATCCACTTGTCACTGTCCAAGCTGAAACAGCAGCTGCTTGCTGTGCATGGGGAGCCAAGGGCTTGAAGGACCACACAAACATGTGAAAGTTGTAAAAAGCAAGTAGCCTCAAGGAGAAAGGGATTTTTGGGATTTCCACTGTCCCCTATGAGCAAGTCCAACAAGAAGGCTGGGGTGAAGAAGGTGCAGGGGTCAGTGAACAGACAGTTTATCCACCAGGTGGACAGCACTGTACCACCTTTGGAATAAACCCAGCAATCACCACAATCTTCCTGACACTTATGTAAACAGGCAACAATGCAAAATACAGCAACAGCACCTAACCCAGAAAACATATTTTACTCAATTTCATGGCTGTAGCATCATTTTACATTGGCAATTGCTTTCATCTCAAACACTCTAGAAATATATTGAAAATTCTACTGATGCATTCCTTGGTCAACTTGCTTTACCCAAATGCTGAACTTCTTTGCAGGATAAAAGTGTATATCAGCATTTTTTGACAATTATAGAATATAGGAAAAGAATACCATACCCCACTGGAAGTGCAAAGCTTGGCAAAGCAGAAGACATTCAAGCTGAAATGTCCATAATTCTGGGATTGTTTATGAAAGACACCATGAAATCCTGAGTGACCACATTAAATACAGTTAAATACATTTTCTTATAGTCTGCTATAGAAACCAGTCTGAGCTGGCAGACAAAGCCTTTAGCAAAATATTTTATATAGCTTCTAACCCCTATATTTGTCTTTGGAAATTGGCAGTTTGTGTTGACCATCAGGGAACCTTACTATTCAAGCAACCACATTTTCAGCTCATAACAACATACTTGGCTGGCCCCAAACACAGAGGATCATATGAAAAGATTCTTCCACAGGCTTTAGGAAACTTTATCATATCTGTTCAAGAATAGTATTTTTTTCTGGCACCATACTTGGAGAAGAAAAAAACAGAACTCTGCAACAGTGGTGATGAGCTATCAATTTAGCAGAACAATTCAAGATTACTCAGGTTGCATATGCTGGTTAAAGAGAAATATGAAAGCAATCTCGTGTTATTTCGGTGAAATAGCAGGCAAGATTGGGACTGGGATGAAGAACTACCTGGATTAGGCTTTGAGGTCTTTTTTTTTAATTTCATAAAAGGACTTTAACAAAGCACAGGGACAAGACTATGTGTACAAAGATCAGATTCAGCCACACATTACTACAGTGTACCAAGGCAGAGCCTTTGCTTCCTCTTGTAAAATGTGGGGGAGGGGGGTAAATGTGACAGCAGCTCAGGAAAGCACTACCTAAAGCACCTTTTAAAACACCCCAGGTGCTTCAGCTGGACTCAGCAGCTCAAACCCCTGGAGGGAAGCCTTTCCCAGTGTCCATGGCAGGTTTCATGGCAGGTACTGAGCTCTAAGTCACTTTGGCCAAATTCCTACTGGTATCCAAGCCAATTGCTTAAAGCATAAAAGTAATTTCATTCCAAAAGAGCTTACATTCCTACAGGTCAAATGACCACATAAGAATTTGGGGAAGTTGTTCTAATGACACATTTGTCCAGAAAGTCAAATACTTCATGTTAAACTCCAAAAAAATTTCATTGAAAATTGATCTCAGGCTAAAAACATCACTATTCCTGTAACTGGTGTCTTTAACTCATTTTAACTGCCAATAACCACAGCCAAAGCAGCATATAAAATTTGTGAAGACTGCAAAGGATTAGTAGTTGCACTAATTCACACATCACAGGGCTGAAATAACAGGCTGAGAAATATAACCTGTATATATATTGAGTGTAGAGAGCTAACTGAAGGATATCAAGAAAGAAGAATCTATTGAAGGAAAAAAACCCTGTTCCTCACAAGTCCAGTGGAGATTGACCAGGAAAGAAGAGATGGTATACCAAATGTAAAAAAGCTTCATCCATCCAGTGTTTATAGCCTCTCTCTGGATTTCAAATTTGCCTGAAGTGCATTAGATGCTGGAGGATTTGGGGGGGGGGGGGGGGGGGAATAACACAAAGGACACTACTTTGTTTCTGTCAATTCAAGTGCCAGTCCATTCACCTTCATCAGGACTCACTCATAGCCCTTTTGCTGGTTCTGATGGCACACTCTCCCTTTGTCTAAAGCAAATTTCTCTGCCAAATATTAATTCCCTGTTACAAACTTCAAAGGAGGAAAGGAGTCAATATGGATGGAAGTGCTAACTGAAATCCAGTAGTGATGGTATGCATTTGAAAATGCACATTTCCACCAGAGTAATATGAGACAAACTGCTGGTGTGAGGGATACGACCTTTAGGAGAGGGGAAAGGAGTCAGTTGCCAGCTCCACTTTTGAACTATTTTCCCCTCTCTGCTATCCAGGATTTTCCCACACATTTAACTATCAGCATTCACATCTTAAGCCTCAAGACACAACTTCACTTGCCTTCCACTGTGCATGTTCCCTGTCAGAAATCCCTCACCGGGTGCAAGAATAGAGCCCTCTGCAGTCTGCTGGTACAAAGCACGATCAAACCACTCAGGTTTGGCAGCAGGAAATTTTGTTCCATTCCTCAGCAGGGAGAATGTCAAAGGAAAACCAGAATGCAGTCTTCATGGTGGTTTAAGGCACAAATACTAACATGCATTCTCTCATTCTCTTTTCTCTTGATAGTCTACTCCAACAGAGCCGCCAGCGAAGCAATAAAAAAATAATTCTTTTAAATACAATGAAATGTCTCAGCAGGGAGTAGTTACAGAAACAAACCTCACATTGCTTATAGAAAAACTGAGCTCATCAATATCTTAAAGAGCATTTACTGCCAGGCTTCTAGCTGAACACTTTTTAAAAGCCAATGTGAATTGTGAATTTATGTATTTTCCCTTTTTATGTGTTAAATAAATATATAAATATATACATAAATCTATATATAAATGATATAGTTAATCACTAGGGAAGAGGGCGTTTTCCCTCTTGCTATAATTAAACAGGAAAAGGTTCTTAATTCCCTTTTCAATATTTCATGTTTATACCTCTGAAGAAGAAAAAAAAACATGACCAACGTTCACCAAACTAATATTTTAGCCAGGACTGATTTTTTTTTTTTCCTTTTTTTTCGCTTTTGTGCTCAGGCTGGTACTTCAGTCCCAAGGCATAACCACTTTGTCCGATGCTGCAGCTGCAGTACAACAAAGACAGAATTTCAAAGTACCCACTAGACTCAGCTCACTTTGGAGAGGCGGAGGGAAGGGCTCAGCGTGGCACTTACTTTTTACTTTTCAGGCACCCGTAGAACCCAGCCATGGTGCTTTCCCGGGAGGCGTGTGTGCATTTAATTCACGGCTGAGAGCGGGTGCCAGCACAGGGGCTGTGCCGCCGCGCTCGCCCGCAGGCGCGCACGGGAACCCAGCGGGCTGCGGCAATTCCCGGCCAGATAAAGTTCCTGATCGGAGGCGCTCAGGCTCTGCTGAACTGGGTCCAAGGAGGGCTGTGCCTGCTCCATAAATGGTTATGAATTGTTAACCCTCCCTTTTCCTGTCTCCTTCCAGCTATCGGTACGCACGGCATCCTAAGTGTAAAATACCATATGGCGTTTGATTCTGTCTCCCTGTGGGACTAATGAGAGGCTTGGTTGTAATTAGGATGTGAAGAAGCCCTGAGGAGATTAATTGTTACTGCTATTTTTTGGACAGAGGAAAGCTACAGAAAATGCTTGCAACATCTTTGAAATAACTACTAAAAACTGTAGTTATTCTCCAGCACACAAGGGGTGCACAGGATCTTTCAAAACAGGCATTATCCCAATTCACTGTAAATCACAATCTATTCTAACAAGCTATTCTGCACATCAACAGGAAAAAAAACCCAAACAACTGCATCCCTGCAATATTGCAAGGTTGGGCAAAAAGCTCTAGAGTTTAAATTAGCCAGCACAGGCATATGACAGAATTACTGCCTGGTGATGACCTCTGACAATATACTAACAATTTTTACTCACTGTCACAGCTAAGGAGGCATTCACTTGGTGTGGAAACAGGTGGGGAACATAAACTTCGAGGAGACTCATTCACAGGGGTGACCCAAGCCCTGGGGACAACATAGCTGTACACATTTCTGGCACATTAAATTCACATGGAAATGAATTTGCATCATGGCTATCAATGGCCTCTGTTGAGGTTTAAAAGCAGAGAGGAGGCAAAGCATTGCATGCAAGGAGGGAGCAGCAGCAGCCAGTGCCACAGTGAGAGCCTGCTCCTGGAGTTGCATGGCTTGCTAAGAATATCAGCCCACAACTAAAAATTGCACAGATGTTTAAAAGTAGGAGGTTCATGACTCTCATAATAACAAAGCAAAAATTTACAGTCATTCCTAGAATATTAGAAGAAAACCACATTTATTTGTATTTCTCAGCCGGTACATAGTGTTTGAATCTTGGGTCTGGCAAGGCAGTAGGAGGGAGTATTATTAAGTATTTTCATATGAGTTTCTTAAAGACATTTAGTAGAAATACCAGATCTACAGTGGAGAAGTTCTTCTCGAATACTTGGAAAAAATACTTTATTTCAATACCTTTCTCATAAGAGAGACAGGTAGTTTGAGAAATGGACCTCTGGTGAGCAGTCCCACGAAGGAGGCAAGACTGAGCAAGGTCCAGCCACCCAACCATTGAGAAATACCAAGATACATCTCCTAAAATCACCAAGCTGTTTGTTTCACATGCACTGTCACTTGTGTCACTGCGGAAAAGGCCTCCCCAAGTAACCAGCTAATCCAACGGAGGAAACTCAAACACACATATATTACAAATACCCAGGGTACATGCCAACAGCCCGAGAGCAGAGGTGTTAGGAGCTACACACACAACCAGCAATACTGAATATGTTTCGTGTCCAACAGAGCTGCTGTGTTTCTTGCAGCCTCTTGCCACTGGATCTCTAAGGGCTAACCACACCCTGACTCCCTGCCTGCAAACACTTCACGTTTCACAAAATGCTCATCCAAAGCTGGCTCGCATGGCATCAGGACACACAGTGCACAGCAGCAGGAAGGGACCAGATGTCACACAGTTAGGAAATCATGCATTTCACAATCTGTGCTTAAACAGGGGGGTTTGGTTTACATTTTTTAAAATTTTTTTTCAGAAAGGGACAGAAATTTCATCTGAGCTTTTCACTAAACAAATTTAGAGGTAGGAGTAAAAATCCTACACCAAACTAATAGACCGCAGCATTTCAGATTTCCCGTACATTTTGATGTCTCTGAACTGGCTTCTTCTTAGCAAGGTAAATGTCACATTGTGACAGGGTGAGCCATCATATCTATAAGTGATCCTTGAGTACTTGGATTTTATATCATGAAGATTCTGTGTATTCCTTACAAACATGTTGCATTTGTACCCCTAGCAACACTTTGCAACTGTGTGCCAACATGAATGTGATTCTCAAGAAACACTTTGCTGAAGAAGAAAGAGATTCAGCTTTCTTACAAGTGAAATTCCCAGGCTGGCAAATTGGCCAGGCTTAGAATTTTCTGTGAAAACTCTTCAGTTCTAAAGAAACAACTAAACACGCATCACTGTTAAAAGCTGCATTATCAGAGCTTTAGACAAACAGGGTTAGAAACAAACACAGTAGTCTGCAGACAACAAAAAAAGTGGAGATAAGAGGATTTCTGCCTTGCAGAGTTTATACATCCATCTGTGATTAATATTATGAGGAAAATGAGGGTCAAAGCCTATCCCTGAAACTGAAAGTAGAGAGTATCCAGCTATGCACTATATCAGCTTTTTATTAATTTATTTATATATGCATGAATCAATTCTTCATGCCAGAAGAATTTGCCATGATACTTGCTCTGGAGTTTAATTTATCTATGCTCCTCTAATTATGTGTGTTTTCACACTTTGTGTACAATGTGTGTGATTTGGGGGATTTTTGTTGTTGTCATTCCCTGTTGGAGGGACTTCCTCCAATCTCCTTCAGCAATAAGAATATTTCAAAGACAGCAGCAATATAAATAATCTCTTTGATTCCAGTGTTTGGTAATTCTGAGTCTTCATTGTTTCTTGCAGTTTATCTCAAACACGCTGTCTACTCCTCTGAGGCAGGAGAGAAGATAAACATTGGTATGGGGTATCCAGTGCATTACTGAATTCTAAAATATGGCCAGAAAAATACTGGCACTCTAAATCTACCCTTTGTGTCCTCACAGCCAAATGTGAGCTCTTCCTGGATTAACTGGAGATGAAGGTCAGGCCATGTGTCATTCAAAAGGTAATTTCCCCTAGATTTGCAACAGGATCACAGATGTAACCTCAGACTTCAGTGACAGAAAATATCAATTGCCAAACAAATAATACAGATCCAGATATAGAATTGCTTGTTTGACGTTTTACAATCTACAAGGATTTATTTGCATATAAATATATAATTTATTTTTAGATAAGTAACAGCGTCCCTGTATGCACAGACCAGGATGTGCTGCCTCACATCTCTGCTTTTTTCATCCAGGACCATAAATCTAAAATCTAAGATTTTAAAGAATCTGAATGAAAAACAGATTATTTTTGACACAGTGGAAGAGCTGGTATTTCCTGTGAAAATACTAGCATGGTCAATATATTACATACTGGGAAACTGTGGTTCTTTTGTCCTGGTGGGGTTAGTGCAGAAGTTGAACAATGGAGCTCTATTTCTGCACATTCTGACTTAGAAAATACCTTGTTAAAGAATATTAAGTTCCAACAACACAACTTTTCCTTCTCAGCGTCCAGGCAGGCAGCAATACACAAGACCATCTGGAAAGAAACGTGAGAACACAGCATGTAGCTACAGGCACATGGACCAGTGCCTAGTCTAAATGCTGAGCATCACAGGTAACAGTTACTGAGTCTAAATAAATATCCTGAGATGATGTGAATAATGAATTCAGTTTTCCACACCCCATTCTTCCCAAATTCCCCTCTAGGGATAGATCCAGTTAATGTCCTCCAAACACTCTTACCAAGCTCCCTTGGAGACCGATCAGACCAAGCTGCCATTAATGCCTGTGCTGTGAACAGCAATCAAGTTTAATGACTTCCCATGTATATTATTTTAGCATTAATGTAGGCCCACCTCTTCAACAGAATTACTTCTGATTTGTTTGTACAGGTATAAGCAAGAGGAGAACCAGGGACTTACAGATCTGGAATAATATTCCTATAACCGTAAACATCTTGAATTCCAGCTGCAACTGAAATAAAACTTCAAAAGAGGAGGTCATCTCTGATACCATCTCAGTGACTGTCGACTGAAGCAATAATACAGGAAATCACAGAAGCACAGCTCTGTCTGACTCCAATGCCTGCAAACAGAAGCCTAAAGATAAGGTGACCATTAACCTTCAGAGAAGGGCAGGGAAGTCCCAGAATGTCCTGCCTGCAGGTTTTATTGCTTCAAGGGGAAATAAACAAAAAAATAAAAGTCAGAACTGCATACTCTTGACATTTAACTCAAATGAGCATGCAATGGTAATGTAGTGTTTTCTCTGTTACCTTTCCTCTGCACAAAAGCATGAATACAGTACCTTTTTCATTCCCCTATCAGCAAAATAAGTAAAAATATTGAGTAATAATAAATTTATTCCTACCACTTGATATCTGTGAGATGTCAGACCTGTGCTCCTTGTAACAGAATATATTATTCCATACTGCAGATACAGTGGGGAGAACTGAGGACAAGTAATGCAGTGACTGTTCCAGAATCCATAAAGTGCAACTGAACTGGTGACTGAAACTGTATTTTTGTCTTTCCCCATGCTTCCTTGCTCAATAAGGACAGCCAGAAAGACCCTACAAGAATAGGCACCCTATAAATATCCAAGATAACTTTAAGTTCATTAGCCAGCCTCCAGCCATGGGAACTCTTACAGGAACACTGGCATCAAAATGTGGATTTGGCCCTGCATGTTGAGATTTTTAAAATCATCACATAATAAAAAATACCTCATACTGAGCCAATTTCACCAGAGCAAATGCTTAGCATATCAGAGTCCTTACACAGCAGCCTAACACATTACTCAGACAAGTTCTGGCAATCTTTAAATATCCCAGTGTGCTCTCAATTGTCTCAAATATGGTGGCACTGTTCCCACAGTAGTGGGAAGGGAAAATATCAGATATATACCCAGAGGCAGGAAATTAGCTAATTGCAGAAGAATTTTACCTAAAACTGTTTAATAAACCACAGTTCTGTGTCACTAAGTCACATAATCACATGTTTAAACTGAATCTCTGCTTGGTCCTTCCCAGCCACAGAGCCTGGCACACACTTTAAGCTATTTGCTGAGCTGATGGGTCCATCTATCATCCTGGGATCAGTGGGATCAAAAAAAGCTGCAGTTAAGAGCCATGGCAAACTTAAGTTCGTTGTTTTAGTATCTTTCTGCTTTACCATGGAGTTTAGGGGATACCTACAGCTTTCCTAGGATAAATGCCATTCTCAACCTCACCACTCCAGCTCCTATAGCTAACCTTTAAACAGAACATACTTGAGATCCACAGGTATTGGCAGCAGGTGTTAAATTATCCTTGCAGATAAGTGGATCCTTCCCCCCAGGTGAAATACAGTGAACCCAAGCAGTGAAATGCCAGCCAACACTGCAGGTTCAAATAGAAAGTGGAGCAGTTGTCACCATGCACCATGGAACTGAAAAGTCACCTATCCCTTCTACAGATTTCATCAACAGCTACCCAAGAACACAAACTCAGCTTCTCTCTTGAGACAGCTGCTTTGGATATAACACAGAGGCCAATATAACTGATACTGCCTGGCATGGTACTAATTGAGTACTCAAGGGACCCTGTATGTTGCCTGGAGATAAGATACTGTGAAGCCTAAAGATCAACTCTGCTTGTTCTGCACTCTGAGAGCTCCCTTTGGTCATGGGAATACTAACCAAGCCCTCCTTCTACTGAGGACTGACTATATTTAATGTACACAAGACTGGATAGTATTTAAAAGCCACTGAAGATTGATGAGCTCAGTTAACAAGATGGATTTGCACTGCTTTCCTGATTATGCAAAACTGATATTGCAATATTTTCTCACCACAGATGAGTTTTAATTTTTCACAAAGACAAATGCAGCAATGTGCAAATGCTAAACAATAATAAGAGTTCTGGATATTTTTCTTAGCTTGTGCAAAATTTTCTCACCATGAAGTTGCTAAATACAATGGGATGTTAGTCAAAACCATCTGAAGGAAATACCACTGACTGTTGCAGAATTACTACTGGTAACCAGTTAAAATGTGATGGCATGGTCAAGCTTTTATTTTGACCAGAATCTGTTACAAAACCAGCAAATACCTTATCTCTGAAGAATCCCATACACCATACAAATGTAACATCCATTCCATCAAAATGAAAACCTGCTCAAAATCTGAAATATGTTTCCTTTGGAGGACTGAGGACACATGATTGTGCTGATGCTGTGTAATGTAGGGTAGAATAAAATTTAAGTCACACCCTACAACTGTTTTTAACCCTCTAATAGTTTCAGAATCTAGAGGAGATGTAATGGCCATAGCTTGAGGACCAGTAGAGCAGAAGAAATGTGATCATCACAATCAAAGTACATTGCTTGTATTCCTTTTCTTCCCTCCATCCAGTCCACAAAAGTTGTGGTGATATTGATATAACAGTTGCTTTAGACCAATGGCTGGTTTGTGGCTGGTTTGCTCATTTCTTTCCTCTACTTAACACGATTTTACATTGATCTGAATTAAAAAGATAATATAAAACCTTTTCCATAGCCTAGAAGCTTGACAAATTAACTGAGGCAAGAACTAAGATAAATAATAGTCATTCTTTGGCTCAATTTTCTTGCTTTAAGCTGATTTATTGCAATAACCTTAACATTTTACTGTATTTCCTTATATAATATCACTTTTAATTATTGCAGAACCCCCAGCTTTCAGAGTTCAACTCATTAAATTCACACCTCAGTCAGCACAGTCTTCAGTAGCAACACAGTGATAATGTACAGATGATAGATTCAAGAAAGAAAATAAGTAATTAAAAAAAGCTCAAAGTAGTACATTCTGGTAGTTAACAACAGGTGTATAAACATTCTCATCTTCTTCTGTTCATTGTACTGCTCTTGAACCCTTAAGAGCATGCAAACAAGTAGCATTGTGGTTTTGAAATTTACTTTGATGTGCTACATGCTATCTCTCAAAGTACAAAAATCTTTTAAAAATTAAACCTTTATACATCTGTAAATAAAGTCTTTCTTAATCTATCTTCAAACAAAGAACAAAAGGTTTTGGAAAAACTTTCATTACTATTGTACACAAGGCAATTCTGAAATGGCCTTTAAGCAGCAATTTCAAGAAGAAGTAAGATCCTCATTACTTCCTACACTTTTAAGAGCTTAGAATAGTGCAGCAACCCCACATTCAGCATGCCTGAGTCAGAAAAGCTATGAGACAGCTTAAACAAGTGGGTATATTGGAAATAATATTTGGTAATCTCTTCGTTTTCAGTGTCTGAATCATTAAAGATCCTGCTTTCAAGCTTTGTGACTGAGTATGTATTTTGGCAGTTTTGCTGCAGTTTTGGTTGCTCAGAATAATGTTCAGAGTCTTGCAAGATCAGTTGGCTGTGTGAGCTATGACCTGATGAGATCTTACGAGATTTTGGGGGAGAACTGCAATAGTCAGCAGGAGTCAGGGATGAACAGTAGTTGAAACAATCCCTGTTAAAAACATCAACGAGTGTCTGCTGCTTGCCAAAGAGGTGGTTGCAAGTTCTAACCTGCAGCCCTCCTTCCCATTACACATACAAGCTGTCAACTGAAGATACGGAGATGAACCTCTCCAAATGGAGAGAAATTTATTTGTGTTTAAATGCACAATAAGGTGAACTTAGACAGAAGAACTGGCACAGAAACTCATCTGAGGGAATGATGAGAACTGCATTTCCACTAAACCCAGTGTCAAGTACCAAAATCTCATGCAATGTGTTTGAATTCATTTAGAAGGAAATGGTGAAATGCAAATGGCATCTGTGCTTGTGGCATTGGCACTCCTTTTAAACTCTCAGAGGATGTATATGTATCTGTGCACACATGACTCAACATGATGCTGGTGGCACTCCAAGAAAACCAAGCCACCGACTCTTGAGTTTGGGCCATATCCAGAGCTCATTAAAATCAATGACAGCCTTTCCACTAAATCCAACTCTTCAGATGATAGCAGTCAGCTTGCAGCCTGGTGTACCACAGAGACTGCACTCACCCTGCTTTGTCCCCTGTTTGACTTACAGCACAGCTTGATGTTTATGTTACATAACTAAAGATATTGAGACCAACCACACCACGCACACTGTCCACAGTACAAATATAAGGATTACTGAAAATCCTCAGTGGGGAAAAAAAAAATCAGCTCCCCAGTTTAATATAATGTGTGTACTTTCTTTTCATTTAAATATAGAGAGACTTCAAATAAATCAATAAATACCTTACAAATGAATATCTAACACACTTCAACAGTATCAGATACAGGAAGAATTCTGGTCAAAGTTGTAGGGGATTTTAGCAGAGATTAAGTAGGAACAACTGAAGATGTATTTGTTGGTATTAAATGTATCAGACACACACACACAAAGTACTGCTCCCCAAGTCCCCATTTCCACAACTGTTCAAAGCTGAGTAACATTTTGGCTCTTTTTTTAATGCTTATGCAAGATCTCAATATTTGCACTTGCAGCTACTGCTTTCTTGTGAAATATTCTAAGTATCCACTGATCTCTAAAGAAATGCATTCAGAATTCAAATAAATATGCCTGTATTGAGCAAGTCTTTGGACCAAGTACAACTTCTTGTTTCTTCTCTGACTGCCATACATCTTCTTCTGGTGAAAGAAAACATAGCTGTGCATTTGTCTGAAGCAAATTTCCTGACTGGTAAATTAAGACCCATTACAGGTGGCAAGAAATATTAACTTTGAAACAGAAACCAGTGCCAGTAAAACTTCTTAAGTGACAAAATTTAGCTTTTGATAGTTAAGTCTGCACTCTATTGCTCCCAGAAAAACTAAAAATAAGTCTAAAAGAGGATCTATTTCCCAAATGTCTGAATACAGCAAAAAACCCTGTACTGTGGGTTCCAAAGGACAAAGAGTTTTGAATCATCAAATCTGCATTAGGCATGTCTCCATCTCTGTGGTCACAGGAATTTGAGACATTTCATTTTCTGAAAACTTTCATCAAATCTTTGACAGAATCATAAGCAAACAGCTTATGTGGAAAAGTCTTCTAGCTCACAGTGAAATCTAAAAAAATGGAGGGATTTAATTTTGGTTCATATAAAATCCAACTAATTTGGGATTGTATATTAGAAATAGCATTCATATACATAAATAAATGTCCTAAATATCTAAATATATTCTAAACTTGAGTCAAATCAAGTCAAGTCCAAGGTAAGAAGAAGTACTTTGCACTTTCTTATACTATAGTTAGAACCCCCTCAACTTTAAATTTTGCAGATATAGACCAAATGTTGGACTGGACAGTTCTGGGACCCTTGCAAACCTCACACTGCCTGTGTGATAGGGGTGCATTTTCTTATGACTGTGTAGGAGCTCAGTCTGGAGAAGTGTTGCTGTGTTCATCTTAATAAGTCATCTACTTATGATAAGCCATCTATTGACATCCTTTGGAAAGAGATTAACAATTACACTAAGTCAATGTAAATTTTCTGGTACAATAGTCTTCAGGAATTGGCCTGAAGCACTAGCAATGAACTGGTCCATATATTATAGAGCTAGAAGTCCAAACTATAAACAACCAATTGAGCAAACAGTGCAAAAATATATTCCATGCCTATGAAATCATTGGATTAAACTTTCATTGTATTTGTTGTTTAACAGCAAGACAAATATATATTTGCATTTCCTATCTTACAATGGATCTGCAAAGGTATTGGAGTCCTAATTATCATCTACTATATTGTGTGAGAGAAAAAGAAATAGAAATGTCACATTCATGAAGCTGTTAATAAAAGATAAGGCCACTAAGCTTGCCTTTCTGTTTTAAAGGTTTCAAACTAACTCTTAATTTCTCCAGTCTGCTACACCAGGTCTGAAATGAGTAAAACCCCATCCAAATATCCGTCAGACAAGCTCTGCTGAGTATGTAGATCTAGGGAGAGAAGTCCACTTAGAGAGCTCTCCATAGGATGCAGTGCAAGGACACAGCACAAGGGCTGGAAGGGAAAAGGGTCACTTTGAAAGACATTTTCAAAGGAGGAGTTGAACTAGAAAATGGAAAAGACGGGAGGTGGTTTGCTGGAGTTCTTGGATATTTTGTGCTCATACCCTGTCTACAGCTTGTCACCTGGATGAAAGCATTTGCCCTTACATAAGCCACCCTGACTTGTACAACAAGCATAGTTATCATAGGAAATTCATCAAAGTTGTTAAGCGATTAAGGCTTTACTCCTGCATACAGCTGTTTGTTAAGATCAAGCAATTAAGTGTACCAGCAAAATAATCCTGAAAGAAATGATACAACATCTTTTCATTCTACAACAGTTTATGGATCTGATCCTTTACAAGACCCTGCTACTTCTCTCACGTCACTCCCGCACGGAAGCTCTGAGATCACACGGGTTCTCCCAGTCCCCACACCAGTGTTAAGACCTCACACCTGGGAGAAAGCCACCAATTCCAGCAATTCTGCTAACGACGCCAGAGACAAAATACAATCCAGCTCATATTAACAACCAGCTACCTAACTCCAGCTACCTAACATAGGTTAAAAACCTGATTTGGAGCATAAAATGTAGAGGTCCGACACTGGAAGACTGCACGTCTGTAAGTTCGGGATGAGGATGCCGGTGTAGCCCGCCAGGCTCTCCGTTCACAGCCGTACGGAGCCGAGGATGCAGCACTGGAAGAAAGAGTGCCTGACGGAAAGCTCAGCCGCTCGCCTCCGCCACGGAACAGCCGCCAGCGCTACCCCAGCCCTGCCGCCAGCCGCGGCTTCGCGTCTGCAGCGCCCGCCCGAGGAGCTCCCCCGGCACGGCGGCTGCCGAGGGGCCGCCCGGGCTGCAGCCTTTCCCGTGCCGGGAGCTGGGGCCGNGGCACCGGGCACCGGGCACCGGCCCCTCCTCCCGCGCACCGCGGCAGCACAGACACCCCGGGGCGCTCCGGACCCCGCGGGAGAGCGGCTCAGCCCGGTGGGCACCACCGCCCGGACACGCTGCCCCTGCCCGAAGCCTGCCCGTGGCCGGGGAGAGCACCCTGCACAAAGCGGAGGGGTTTGGCACCGAAGGAATTTTGGCTCTTTCCCGCGCTTTTGTGGCATGGGAAGTCCCTGTTACCTCCAAAGCTTCCTGCTGGTTTGTTGTCCATGGAATCGTACAGAATCCAGCCTGAGAAACCCATAACGACTCAGCTGTGAAGGCACAGCCATGGCATGACCATAGAATCACAGAATATGCTGAGTTGGAAGGGACCAAGGGATCAAGATCATCGGATCCAAATCCTGCCCTTGCACAAGACACCACAAGAATCACATCATGTGCCTGAGATCATTGTCCAAAATCTCCCTGAGCTCAGACAGGCTTGGTGCTGTAACCACTTCCTTGGAGAGCCTACTCCAGTGCCTAACCACTCTCCGGGTGAAAAATCTTTCCCTGGTATCTAACCTAAGCCTTCCCTGACTCAGCTTCATAGGATTGTAGTGACAATTTTTGGGGCTCAGCTCCTAAGACAAAATGTCCTGGGAAAACATTCAGCTTGACCTAAGTCAGAACTCAGCACATTACCTGGAGGGCTCAAGGCACAGTGCGAGGCATTTTCTCAGCAACATGACTCAGGTAACATTGTTCAGGTTGTGGAATAACTTTGAGGGTCTGAAGGATATTCTCACTGAGGGCATTGTATAACTAGAACAGATGGAAATGCATCAGGCTGGGAAATCAATGGAGTGCTTCCTTAGCATGTTGAAAACTGGATTGTACTGGGTCACTATGTAGTCTCTTAGTTTGTGTCAAATCAAGTTCAGTGCCTGAACTGATCTCAGCTAAATAAACTGAGGTGAGAATGCATCCATCTTGTTGCATTTCTGCAACTAAAAGGTTACACCTGGGAAAATGTACAGTTTATTGATAACTCCCTTCTTCTAACCTTTGAATCTATTAATGTTGAAGTTGGTTGCCAATTCCCATTGAAACAGACTGACCTGCTCTGTTGCAGAACTGGCACTGCATTACATTGGCAGAGAAGTAACAGGCCCTCCTTCAGGGATGCAGTGACACGAGTGAAGACAGCTCATGTGTTCCAAAATGCAAAGTGAATGTCTCCAGTGTAAGTAAAAAAGGTGAACAACATGTGTACATGCCATGAATAGCATTTCCACATCCAACACTAATGGAGCAGAGATAACATTTCCTACTCCCTCTAACAGTGCTACTGGTTTGACTTGATCTAGGAATGCATCAATTTTCCTTCACATCATCCAATTACTTCTCATATATAAAATCCTTCTGGCCCATTAGATCCAGAAGGAAATCCACGTTGTTATTTTCAGGAAGTCAGGGATTTCATTAACTCTTTCAGTGTCAATGAGTGTGCTTCCTAGGGATACTAAGACTCTTACATTGCAAGAATCACATGTGGATCTACGTTTTCTTTTTTCTTCATCTCTTCCAGAAGTATCTGAGCTTGTGCAGACTGGTTTTGACATCTGCTGCTTTTCAAAAACAGGAGCCAATACTGAGAATTCACACCTGAATTTTCATCTACAGTTAAAAAACACCTCTGAAACTTCCTAGTGTAGGTGCTGTACATACTGACCAAGCAAGCTTTCTTGTCACAGTGACTGTCAGTCCTGTTTGACATGATTGAACTGAAACCTATAGTCCTGGGAGGGGGGAAGATGAGGCCAGTGAGGGAAAGATTTTAGCTGCAGGCTCGCAACAGAATATTTCTAAGGAAAGCAATTCCCAGGCACAAGCAGTCTGCCTTTCTAATAGCCCTCTCTGACACATTTTCTAAAACTTGGTAAAAATTCCCTTCTGGAGCTGTTGTGAGATACAAAGTGGAAATAGTGCAGTAAGAAGAACGATGAGGTATAGCAGAGGTAAAATTGCTTCATCTCTAACAGATCTACACTGCTTATTAAAAAATACAAGTAGGAGTATTCTAAAACTGTTTGAACTATCCTCATTTGCAAGAATGAGAGTTGTCTGAGTTCCAGAATTTTGTTCAATTAATAAGAAGAGAGCATTATACTAGAAGACTATGCTGAAGGCTATCAACCCATCTCATAGATGAAAATAGAATAGTTTCAAGGAGAAAGCTATTGTTATCTACAGAACGGAGAGGAAAACCTGTGTGGGAGCATAGCTAATGCCAGTGCTGTTTAACTAGAGCTGGGGCCAACTCCTCTCTGACTAGAACCTCAGTTCTGTGCAAAGGAATTGCCAAGTAGGGTTGCTAGAGGGAAATGTATAAGAAAAGATTAAAGAATTTAGGTATTTCCAACCAATATATTACAATTTTATTCACATCCATTCATTTCTAAATATCTGTTCTTATTTTTTGCTTAAGATGCATTCCAAGGCATATGAATATTTTTTTATAAAGCACTGAAAAGCTGGGCCACTGTAACTTCCAGTACCAGTGCTCACATGGCAAATACCTTGAGATTCTATCAATCTTGGCAATGTCTCCTGGCCCTTCTTAATCTAAGAATGGATTGTTCTTGGGTGGTTTCTCTTGGATACTAGGCATAAAAAAGCTTCTTTTCCCTGCCTTAGTGTCTGGTTTAAGGTCAAATTCAGGGTTGGGGTTGTTTTTGGAGTCTTGGGGTTTTTTTTCCTCGCTGTTGAAAAAATGCAGAATATCCCTCCAAATTTCTGCTTGTTTCTACAGCTATTCCTCTACAACGTCATATCAACACAATGAAGCATAACAATGTCATGTCTACACTGAGCAGAATTAACTAGGTAATACAGCTCCCAGTGTGATTAATTCTAAAGTTTCAGAGATTTCTTGAGTATCCTAAGTAGGGTCAAAATGCACAGCTACTTTACTAACAAGTACAAATCTCAGTTATCAGACCAATGAAACAAGGAGTTTTTCAAGTTATACAGCAGGTGGAAGCAACGTACCATGACAGGAGAGATCAAAGTTCAAGTGCTGATCAATAAAACAAGGAGCTTCCTAAAAGAGACAGTAGGTGGAACCAAACTCCCTCCCTTGCAAGAGCCAACGTGTCTAAACATCTTAGTACTCAAAGTCCTTGGGTGTATCCCTTTTGGACTTTTGGCAAAACTTTATCCATATCTGCAGTGATTTGCAGAGTTAAAAATTTTCCTAACACTGAGAATTAGAAAGTAAACGAAATGCACTTCTTTCAGTTTTCTATAATGACATGTCCCAGTGCTAGGTTCAGTAAAAGCTGCCTGCTTCCCCTGAAGTGGTGATATGAACCATCTGCCAAGTTATAATGTGAGATCAGGTTAACAGTTGGACTCTTAGAGGTCTTTTCCAACCTTAATGATTCTATGATAAAGGCTGGTACACTGCACTTCTTCTCTACATGTACCCTGATGTACTGACTTGTGTAGAGGGAATGACGATATCCTGGCAGGGCATTGGTTTGTGTTCTTTTTGAAGGACACAGTTTGCAGAGGCAACCCAAAACATCACTTCTGTTTTCTCATACTCGATACCGAGCAGCAGATGTCACCAGTTATAGTCTACCTGTATTTGGGGCTCCATTCACTCCACCATATGAACACCACACCAAATAGATACATCCAGTTAGTACTTCCTTCAGCTTAAGTTTTAATTCACCAGAACCTCCACTGAGAAAAAACATGAATACAGAACTCTGTGACGGGACCATTTTCTTTTTCATGTTATTTTAGTACATTGTGGCTGCTGCTTCTGTAATTTTGTGGGGCCTGGAGGTAATATCCAAATGAGAAAACCCAAAATTTGGTAATTTCTTCCCTTTTCTCCTACGTTTAGTTTGACAACATTTCTAGAGAGTACTGGGAAAAGTCACTGCCCTGCCAAGAAGGCGAAGATGTGCAGTAGCACAGGTGGAGCCGAGTGTAGGGAATCACAGAATGGGTCAGGTTGGAAGGGACCACAGTGGGTCATCTGGTGCAACCTCCCTGCGCAGGCAGGGTCAGCCCAGAGCATGTGGCACAGCTTTGCATCCAGATGGTTCTTCAATCCCCGCAGTGAGGGACACTTCACGAACTCTCAGGACCATCAGTTCCATTGTGCAGTCATTGCATAGTAAAGTTCTTCCTCATGTTCAGGTGGAACTTCCTGTGCAGCAGTTTCGGCCCGCTGCCTCTTGTCTTCGTGTTAGGCACCAAGGACCTGAGCCTGGCTTCATCCTCCATCCAGCAGGGCCCGGCTGGTTCGCACAGCCCAGCGCGGCAGCCCCGACACGGGTCGAATGCCACACCGATGTTATTCTTTCGCGAATTTCTGTGGATGAGTGTGCCACGGAGCCGCCTCGGGCCCGGCC
>VZTR01027097.1:0-31739 GCA_013400775.1 Chaetops frenatus | reverse complement strand
CCCGCTCAGCCCCCGCGGCCCCGGTCCGGCCGCATTGTCCGCGAAGGGCGCGCGGGCGCCCCCTGGCGCGGTCGCGGAGAGCGGCAGCCCCCATTGTTCTGAGGGGGCCCCGGGGGGGGGCGGGCAGCGAGCCCCGGTACCGACCACCGGCAGCGTCCGCACTGGGGGGGAGCGGGACAGACTCGGCGAGAGCTGTCCCTGCCGTGGGGCCGTGCGGGGTGCGCCCGCAGCGCGGTGGGTGCCCGCGGGTCGCCCCTGGGCCGGTCCCGCGGGAATGCGGGCAGGGCCCCGCCGCGGAGCACGGCCGGGTCCGCCTTCCCGTTGCCCGGGAACCGCGCTGCCGTGGATGTGGGTGTAGAATGACACGGGGGGCTGTGGCACGGGCAGACACGCGTGGGATAGACCGCAGCACGGGGCGGGGGCCAGGGGCCGGGGAGGTCTGCTCTGACAGCGACGAAAATCAGTGGATGTTTGTGTCCCCGAGTCCGTCCTTCTTTTATTTCAATTGATCCCCACTCGGGCAGATTGTTTGCCAGTGGGCAGGTACACAGCGGTGTGTCCCCAGGGCTGCCCGCTCCGCCGGCATACCCGGAGGGGGCTATGGGGACACGGAGCTCTCTGCGGTAGGGAAATGGGCACAGAGAGTACAGAGTCCCTGCACGAGGGACAGCTGCCGAGCGGGGCTGGGCAGAGCAGGGCAAAGAGGGGCCATGGATGATTGATGACCGTAATCCCTGCCCGACCTCTAACCAGAGGTGCTGCGGGTTAAACACCCACGGCCTGGGGTCTCCAGAATCCCCGCGGAGAGTGCTCGGGCTTTCCCGAGGTGTGGGGCAGTCCCGGCCATGCTGCCCGTCGGGAGAGAGATGCTGATCCCCTCCTCGGCTCTAAGGGCGGCTGCAAACTCCTCTCGTCCCTTGCAGCATCCGCGGGCATCCGGCTCCTCTCTGTTTGCAGCCAAATGAAGGTGCCGAGGTCTGTCTGCGACAGGAGCTGTCTGAGGGACAGAAGGGGTTTGGGTTTTTTTGCCGAGCACGCGGTGACGTCGCCTTGACAAACAAACGTGTATCGAGAGGGAAATCGATGCAGATAATGTTTGGAAGATTAAAAGAGCATTAATGCTGGCAACAGGAGCATCAACGCGTGGACCCAGTTTTCATTGATCTGGAACCTGAGCCGGCTCATTTCCAGTAACGTGGCTGGTGCTTTTCCTTCCCAGCACTGGTCCCGGGTGGGGGTTTCCCGTGGAGCCCTACATATAGAGCAGAAAATCAGGACTCGGCTGCACGCAGAGTTATGCCTGTATAATTCTGGATCTCTGCTTTACCAGTCCCCTTGAATGCCTCTGCATCCAGGAGTAAAGTTTGGAGAGAGCTCAGGTGCTGAGTGGGCATGGATTCCCCATGGAGCGGGAAAGACCTTTTTGCAAATTACCTTTCCCTTCAGGAAATCGATTATTTTAATTTTCTTTTATTACCACGTGTGAATATGCGGCCCCACTGCCTCAGTGCTTCCTTCTCTGCCTTTACTCCCTTGCTTTAATCCCTCTGAGCATGGGGAAAAAGCCACAAGTAGTTCAGGTTTTTAAAAACGAAAAAACCCCACTGGCTATTTGCCCCATACTCCTGGAAATTTTTCCCTAAGTGGGGTGAAAATCATCTGTTCTTGAAGGGAAATCCCCTTCTCTCTGTGGGAGCAGGAGCAGGATGAGTGTGCTTAGTATTTCTTCTTGTTATAGAAGATATATAGTGTTGTCTATTCTATTCTAACCTAATCTACTTTAATCTTATTATTTCAGTGCTTATTGTCTCTTCTTGGGGGGGGTCTCCAAGACTCCTCTGTCAGGGGCAGTGCCGGGGGGTTTCTGTGCGGGAAGGTGCGGGCAGGACCCGCTGAGAACGGGGAGTTCCACGCGTGCTCTGGAGCTCCGAGGGCAGAGCTCCTTTTTGGGGTCCCCGAGCGTGTGTCTCGCCGGGGAAGCGGCGAGTGCCTCTCCGGGGACACCGCGCTGCTCCCGGGGCACGGCGGCGGCTTTGAGAGGATCGGACTAACCCTTCTGCCGAAAAACCACCCCCGAAGGCAGCACCAGCCAGGGACCTCGTCCTCAGAACGGGCTGGTGACCCCTCTCCGGCCTCCTTTTGCCGGGAGAGCGAGACTGCCCCCGGGACGGGGGGATCGGGGCTCCGGACCCTCCCTCCCCGCCTCGGGAAGGTCTCGGGAAAACCCCGCCTGCCCCGACGGACAATCCCGAAATTTCTGCGGGGTCAGCAGAGCGCTCCGCCGCCTTTTTACCTTCTGGGGTGCCGGATCGCCTTATTGATGATTAAACACTTCCGTACCAAAACAGCAGCAACGGTTCATTCGTGCAGAACTGCCCGATCCCCTCTCTGTGCTCAGAGCCGTCAGTACCACGGAGAGCGGAGAGGAATGAGAGCAGGGATGGAGGGAAGGGAGGAGAGGGCGGGAGCAGGAGCGAGACGAGACCCCGGGGCAGGCTGTGGCCACAGACTCTCCCGGGCCCGGCGAGCCGTGGGTGACAGTACCAGGAGTGGGCGGTGGCAGTGTCACATCCCAGGGCTGAGCCCCTGCACCCCCAAGTCCCCCAGGCCAAGGAGAGGGGTCTCACAGTGAGGAGTGGGCTGTGGACAGTTGCCTATCCATCCTCTGCTTCTTTGTGCCCTATCAAATGGATTTTGAGACTATTTTGTTGTCTGTATCTCCAGCTAAAAATTAAGGCATGATAACATCTGTCTCAGGCATGTTATCTATTTATAAAACTATTTCTTAGCGTTGAACTAAATATACAGGTATGTAAAGGTTCTTTGAAAGGTGCTTAGTGGCTTGAAATATTGGTGCTCTCTTCAGCTATAGATTAGTGGTTGTGTTTGAACAATCCATGCGGTAAATTGTGGTGCCAGCTGATAAATTATATTTCTCATGTACCAACTTTCCAAAATAATTCCCTGCCCCAGCTCTTTGTTCCACATCGTTTCTGAAGGCATTTCTGCCACACAGAAATCTGAATCTTGTTTTTGAGAAGCAAACGAGTTTTATCGGTTTCTTGATTATTTGATAAGGTTAATTCTGAGTACATATTGGATTAAATGCATTTCTGTATTTTCTCCCTATTTTTAAAAAGAAACAATTAATTGATCATCATCTGTTACTCATTCTGAAGCCATTCTTCAGTATTTCCTTATAAGATTTTTCCCCCAGCATCTCTTTTTTTTCCCCTGTATCTCTTGCCCATCACTGTTTGAACTGAAATATCCCAAACTCGAGTATGCCTCTGCAGCTGAAAATTGCCACAATTTATTTGTGGCGAGGAATGCGCAAAGGGGAGAACATTTTTGCCAAAAGGGCGATTTCCCAGTAACTGGTGTTGTGTTCTTCCCACGCTCTGTAGGGGTGGTTTAGCGCTGCACTGTGGTGCTCATCCTTGGTGCTCCTTCCTGGTATTATTCACAAAACCTTGTCCTGGATGTTGCTGCTATCCAGCAGCTGCAAGAGCTTTTCCTTCCCTTCCAATTAGCCATTACTGCGAGATGACAAGCTTCCTGCAGTACCCACCACGGCTGTGCCGAGCCTCCGAGCACTAAAGGCAGCAGACTCCTCTCATCAGAGCAGCTCCCCTGGAGCTGCCTTCAGAGAGCAAACAGGGCTCTGCAGATGTGCCGAGAATGGATCTCCGAGGGAAAGCAGGGCTGAAAGGCACTGCGGACATCACTTGTCCTGACAGTCTGCCACTTCCTTCAGGAATCTCCAGAGGGGGATTTTTTACCTAAGCAATCTCTTCCAGGGCTTACAGGTACAAAAAATCCCTTAATGACTGGCCTTAATCTCACTTTTTGTCTTTTAAATCCTTTGCTTCTCATCTTATCCCCACTAGACACAGCAAAAAAAGAACACTCCCTTCCTTCTAATAGCAATCTGTTTGTATTTAAGGCTCCCATTTTGTCTCCTGTCTTCTCTGGAAAAAGCCTGTCATACCTGGGCCATGAATATGCAGGGAAAGCACTATATCCAACGGGACAGATAATACATCTCTTTTTCCAAGGTAAAAGATTTTGTATCCAGCTGTATCAATCTTGCAGACTTTTGCATAAAAGGCTCTCTGATTTATAGAGGGTTTTGCACACAGAAATCATACCAAACAGACTAATCTCAAATGGGTTTGGTGATAACATCAGCTAGACAACTTGCTGATGGCAGAGAGAAATGCAATCAAAAAAGGGATTGGAGTGTTTCGGGGTTGTTTGGGGGTTTTGAGCTATAAAATCAAACTGCTCCATTGTGAAAAAAAGGGACTCAAACCACTGGTAAATGCTGCACAGAGGAATTATTAGACAAGCGATAGAGGCTGGCAGGTTCCCAAAATGCAAATTGTCTCCAAGACCAAAATATCTCTCAGTAAGCAGGGAACATATTTATGAGCAGCAGTGATTTTCCAGCAGTTCTCATCCCTTCATAATGGGATGGGAGCAGGGGCCTGTGCCGAGGCATTAAGCTTTGGCAAGCAGCACTGGGATGCAGGAGGTGATGGAAGAGCAGAGGAAGGAAATCTTCCTTGGAGAGCTTCCCACACACCTTCTTCTCCCCTGGGCTTGTCCTGCCCACTCCTTCCTGTGGGCAGGGTGGAATCGTGGCCCCTCTCCCCTCTCTTCCTCACCTCCACCTCTTTGCAGCCTGGGAGGAGAGACCCTCTCCTGCTGAAGCTGAGCATTCCTAAGCCCTCAGGAAGAAGGGAATGGGAACCTGAGTGTGTGGAGAAACAGGGCTGCTCTTGCTTTGTGTTCAGCCAAAGTACAAGGACAGCTCGGAGGGCAGCACAGGTCTGGCTTTCCTAGGTAACCTGGCAGAGCTTTGCTCCTGTCCTCTCCTGGTCTTCCTAATTCCACCCTATCAATAACAGGCAGCAAAAGGAAATACTCATGTCCTGCTTTCTCCCGGGGTCAGAATTCCTGAAAACAGGAGCACACAGCAAGGATTCACTAGATCTGTCCTTCCCCTTGCAGTAAGATTTCAGGCTCTTACTTAGCCCTTGCTTACCCACCTCAGCTTTAAATTCCCAGCCCTTTCTTGGAAAAGATGCCCGAAGTCCTTCCCTTTCTCCACAGGGGAAGGTCATAGCTGTGTTTGGGATGTGCTGGCACATCACTTGGAGGTGCTGCTCCAACAGGCAGAGCACTCAGTGTGGGGAAGGCCTGGCTTCATCCCTGTGCTCTGACAAGGGGGGAATATTAGTCCTTGTCACTGGGAAGTGTTATAATTCAGCTGGAAACTATTTGAGGATTCAGAAGGAAGACTCTCCAGAGCAAAAGGAAGCATAAATCTCCCAGGTGTTAGACATGAAGGACTCTCAGAGTGCAGCCAGAAGGATCCAGAGAAATGAAGTGCTGGAAGGTTCCAATGGTACCCAGAGGCTCCTCCCAGAGATCCTGTGCTGAGGTGGGTGCTGCAGCACTGCAGGGAGGAAGAGCAGAATTTACAGCCCAATTCCAGCCTTCCAGCAGATTTACAGGAGACTGGACACAAACAGCCTGAGAGCTGTGGCATGTCAGGAAGAAACACAAAGGAGCTATGTCCCCAAAACCATTCATCTTTTCTTCTCAGAGAGCTGCAGGATGCAGGGCCTGGAGAGGGGCAGCATTTCCTCGGGATTGTTACAGCACCGAGAGGGAAAAATCAGGTGGAGTCCCAAGAAAACACCTTCCTGGCTGGAAACAGCCAGGCTGTGAGCTTCTTTTTCAGAGCACTGCAGGAATCCCTGGATCTCCAAACAAGGAACACCTCACCATTACAATGGATGAGCAAGCAGATCTTCTCTGGAAGAACAGAATTAACTTTGTGCTGCACCTCCAATCTGTTTTTCTGGATAATTGCCATCAAAGGCATTCCTAGGGTTTCAAAAATCAGGAGTTTGGTGTGTGTGCAGCAGCTGGGATGAGCAGCACTGGCTGCCCACCCCGACAATGTGATTATTTGCATCTTCGTTCTGATTGCTCCTTGTTCTATAATGATTTTGTACACAGCGGAGTACTTAACCTAATTTGTATCGATCTCAATCGCTCTCATTCGTGCATACTTAATTCAGAGAGGTAATCAAATTGATTTCTGAGGCCTAGTTTTTAAGAAATTGTAGTAACAGGGATGTACAAGGGGTTGCTTTAAGTGAATCACAGCAAAAGAAAAACATTTTAAATCTTTAGAAAACGGTTTGATGGTAATTTCATTGTGTTCAGTATTACCAGAGTAATTACATTTCCTTCACATTGAGTCCTCTCCAAAATCGAATTGAGGAGCAGTTTTAGTTCCATCAGACAGATAACTGGGTTTGGGTGACTTTGAACCCACACAAACCACATAGGCAGGATCAATATTCACAGCTTGTCCTTAGGAATGATGGAGCGGGAGGATTTACTGCTGGATTAAGGAAATACTGCTCTCTGCTTGGCTCCTTCTTAGCACCTGCTCTTTGTTTCACAGGTGCAGAGTCCCTTTTGCCAGTAGTAAAAACATGCAGGACCAGAGAGGCACAGGAGCTGCGTTGGTGATGTTTCCACTGTGGGGAAGAAAATGGAAAATCAGTCATTGTTGCAGAAGATCAGACAAATGAACTATTAGTAGGGAAATTCAGTGTGATGGTACTCAGTGTGTCACAGCCCAGTGTTGGATCCCTGAACCCTCCTAATGCCCTTCAAGTTGTGGGGCTCCACTTTGCTCCACACTAAGGGAGGCAGCAGTGACCCCATTTCTGAGCAGCTCCTGTACTGTTTCTATGGACTCTTTAATCCAGTGCAGAAGAAAAAAATTTTTTTGTTTATTTTTATGTTTTTATGCTTATTTTTTCCCCACGCAGTTGTGGCTTTCAGTTTTTCTGGTTGTCCATTTTCTTCCATAGGATATGTTCAGGTTTAACCACAGCTAATAAATCAAATTGTGCTTAGAATCCAGATGGTCTCTTCCCTTCCCTCTGCTGTTAAAACCTTTCTCTTTCTTCCTGGAAAAGCACTTGATTTTATTAGAGTGTTCACCCCATTTTTCTCTGCTGAAAGATTCACATCAGGTGCAGTGTTTGCCTTTGTGGGGCCTTTTCAAGAGCAAACTCAACAGTTCAAGGAAAGTATTTACTGAATGCATCAAAAAGCACATACCTCTGCATTATTTATTATCAGATACCCATAACTGTAAAACGCAGAGCATCTCAGGACATAAATTAGTGATGGTAGGAAACACTCCACTCATCCCAGTGTCCTGGAACCAATTAGAAGCTGCAGCAAAGATGCTGATGCTCATCATGTCCCCAGCACTGGGGGACACGTGACAAAGTAAACCCAGCTTAAAATCTGCTTTTTCAGCTCAGACAGGCAGTTGGATGTTATCTGTGCAGTGTCAGAGATGCAGGGAGCCCGAATTCTTCCCTCCTGCTCCCTCTGGGATAATGGCCTTGGGGAGGTGAGTGTGGCCACTGGGACACAGGTGCAGGTTCACCTGGGTGCCTCTGGTGTGTCCAGGTGGGAGCATCCTGTGCTGGTGTCACTGCTCGGGGAGGGCTGTGCTGGGAACATCCTGCCTGGCTTTCAGCCCGACTCTCAGGACCATCCTGCTCTTAGGCTTTGGGGTATTTTGAGGTCTGACCTTCACCTCCCTCAGAGGCAGGTCTGCTGCAGCCGCTGGAATTTGGCAGCTGAGAGGGGTCAGGGTCAGGCACTCCAACAAAATACTCCAGTCTCCTGCAGATTTGCTGTGACATGTGTCCCTGCACAAAAGGAGGCTGTCAGTGCCACAGTGACTGAGCCAGGCTCCACACAGGTACTGACCTGACTGGGTTAATTACAGGCATTTCCACAGTCTGACTTTTACTTTTGGGCCGGCTTCATTTCACATTCCAGACCTGCAGAATTATTTAACAGGGCTGATTCAAACCCACCCGCTTATCAATTCTCTGGGCTCATTTTGTCCCAGCACATTACCTAACCATGTCAACATATGGATTTTCTCTCTCTGCCCGGTGCAGACGGGCTGGGCAGGCTATTTTTAAGTGTGGGTGTGCTCCAGCAGCAGTATTGGTTTCAGCACTTGCTGTTCTCTCTCTGCTAATAAATACAGAGCAGCTATTAATACAGATGGGTTTTAGGATCCATTACCATCGCTCAGCGGTAGTCCGGCACTGCTGCCCTGCCTGACCTGAGCTCTGACGGGCACTTCTGCCTGGCTCCCATCCTGGGGACATGCCCCGGGAAGGGGGACAGGCGATGGATGGGAGCAGTGCCCTGGGGTGGTGGCCCTGCAGGATTCAGGAGAGGAGCAGGGAAGGAGCAGGTGAGCCAGTGCCTGACCTCTGCGCTGGGAGGCCAAGCAGCTCCATGGTGGTTTTTCCCCTTGGTGGTCACACAAAGTTGCTGCTTTGACTGGGGTTTGCTTTGGGCTGTGTAAAGGGACAAACTTATGTACAGCTGTTATTCCTGGCTATGGAGAGGTATTAGGGAAGTAAAAGCAATGCAGCCCACTGGATTCCTCGGGTCCCATGTGCCAGAGCGGTGCTGGCTCAGCTGGTGACACTTTTACCCACCATGTGACAGTGCCTGCCATCGGGGTGGCTGGCGGGGTCTGTGGGCACCACCCTGACACTTTCTCTCTGTCTCTGCCACCCCTTCCCAGCCTGCAAACGCAAAGAGCAAGAGCCCAACAAAGAGCGGAACAACTCCCAGAAGAAATCCCGCCTGGTTTTCACAGACCTCCAGCGCCGAACGCTTTTTGCCATCTTCAAGGAGAACAAGCGTCCCTCCAAAGAAATGCAGATCACCATCTCCCAGCAGCTGGGCCTGGAGCTCACCACTGTCAGCAACTTCTTCATGAACGCCCGCCGACGCAGCCTGGAGAAGTGGCAGGACGACCTGAGCTCCGGGGGCTCCTCCTCGGCCCCCAGCACCTGCACCAAGGTGTGAGGGGCGCGGCACAGCCGGCACAGCGCAGAGAGAGCTGCCTGGTGACTTAAAGCACAATCCCCCCGCAACCAACCCCAGCCCAGCTGTTCCCGAGGACATCCCTACAGCTTCTCGTCAGTCTTAGCAGGTGCAGGCTTCACATTAACCTCTCTCCACACAATACTATGCTCAGGACAGGTGAAGCAGGTCTGAAACGTAGGGGAGTCGTTCTTGAGGCAGGTTTCTCCTGAGCCCCAGGTTTCCATGGCTGGCTGGAGCTGCTGCCAGCCTGGCAGCCTCCTGTGCCTGGCACCTGCTGTGTGCTGGCCACACCACCCTGCAGCCACACGACCACGGAGCACAGAGTCGGATACTAAAAACCCAAGACCCTGTTTTTAAACTCAGGCATGGTTTTGTTAAGTGTTTTAGGGGGAAAAACAAATCAGATTTAAGGGTTTTTTTGGATTGTTTTTTTAGTTTAATTTAATCATCTTGTTCTTGGATCAGAAAAGTTCAGTTCTCTTGAGCTCAAAGTATCAAGCACAAAGCTGGTAGCTACAGCCATGGTCCAGCCCAGGGCGGCTGTGCCAGCTGCAGCCTGACATCCCGGGAATGCTGCCGAGATGGCACGAGCCTCAAGCACAGCTGGCAGTTCCTCACAAGCTCTGTGTTTGTACCTAATGCACACTCAGGAGGTCAATGGAACTGCTACAGTTCATGGAGCAAACACAATGTTTTGGAAGATCTAGATTAATTTGCATTATTATATCCTTTTTAGTTTCTGGGAATCTGGTTTCTCCTCAGCAACGGCTGTTACCGAACCCTTTTTTAGCGTTCAAGGTATTTTTGTTGGTTTTATCAGTATTTTATGGTACTTTCAAGCAGGAAAAGAAACAGAAACAAGCCCTCCAGATGCCACTGACCATTTCAGATGTGCCGCGTTTCGCTCTATTGCATCCCTAAGTTCCTTTTCCCTGCCAGCTCCCTGAGCTGGCAGGAACACAGCACACCAAAGAGACAGGATTTCTGCAAGCCAAAGATGTTTATAACTTGCCATTTCTCGTTGTCACCGCTGGTGCAGGTGGTTGGCTGGTGCTGGGGAAGCCTGGCAAGCTCCGAGCCCTCTCTCCAGCTCCGTGCAGCGGAGCCGGCCCGGCGTGGCCGTGCTCCGCTAGAGACACTTGAGACTTTTTTATGTACTACTTAATCGAAACCAAAGAAATGTTTTCTGCACCTACTTCTTCTGCAACAAAGTGTTCCATTGAAAGATAAAATAAAAATGAAAAGAAAAACAAAAACAAGGAAGCATGTCAGGAAGCAAACGAGTCCCACACTGTGTTCTACAGACATCTTGGACGTTTTCGGAAGCAGATCTCGAAGAAAGGGTTGACAAGAATGAGAACAAAGCAAAGCCAGTACGATTGCTGCTTCATTTGACAACTCAAGTCATCTTAAAGTTGAAGATTGTCTTTAATTTGTGCCTATGCAGTTTTTTTCAAAAGAACAAGGAACAGAGCAACCAAAACCTCAACAGCTACAATACCAAAGATGAGGATTCTCACTACTTGTGTTTCAGTTTGTTTCTCCTCTTGCACAACTAATGCACATAACCCCACTGATCTCTGGACAGGTAACCGCTCGTGAGTCTGTGCAACCAGAAGGGTGGGTTTATTTATGTTTTCCCTGTTTCTGCCACACACGGCATCTCTCCAAGAGCTGTGTGGACTCCAAGTGAAGGATGTTGGCATACTACCCTGGTACATCTCCTCCCTCTGGGAAACACCTGTGGCTTGGATGTGACTTGTGTGTTGGTGTCCTGTGTGTCTGGAGCTGTGAACAGCAACCCACCCCGTGCGCGACATCGGTCGAGTGATCTCCACCCTTTCTTCCTCTTCCCCAGGGATGAAAATTGCAATATGTGCGTTCCCATCTCTGTCATTGTGAGTGCTGAGCAGCACCACAGCCCACAGGCTCCAAACCTCCACCTGAACCAAACCCAAGTAGTCAGCAGTCCGTGGGGCAGTTCAGGAGTTGCTTCTGACATATGAGCCTTGTAACGTTGTTTGGTCCAGGTCATGAGGATCCAAGTCTAAATTTATCCTTAGAGCTGGAGCACATCTTGCTCCTCTCTGCCTTTAAACAAGGGCTTCATTTTGTCTGCTTCACAGAACTGCTGCAGTCACTTTCCAATGGCTGCACTTAAAATAGAAAAAAATAATCAAGAAGCCTCGTCTGCTCAGGACAGGAAAAGTTTCTGGAAAGCAAATTCAGGATCCTCGCAACTGAATTGACAGCATGTGCCTGCTCTGGGAATCAAAGCATCCTTCAGCAGAGATTTCCAGGCAGATTCCAAAGAGATTTGGAGAGTCCTTGTAGCCAGACATGGAATAAAGTTGCCAAAAAATGGTCCCAGTCTGGGATTATGTGTTCTGAGGGCTCCTCATCCAAATGCCAGATATTTGAGTGTGGAGGTTGGAGCCAGCAGGCTGTGGAGCAGGGCCCAGCTGAGGTGGTGTGCTCATATTGAAGTTTCACTTTCCTTCCCATTCAAATGTCCATCAAACCAGCCCCTGGTGCATTCTGAACTCATCATTGCCTTCAGGGGAGGCAATGTCTCATGCTGGAAGTGTCCCCCTGCAATCTGCAGTGGTGGGGGATGACACAGGACCAGTGAAAAGCCCAGTGCTCATCCCTCACTCCCCTTCCTGCAGTGACAGGGCAAGGAAGTGCATTGTATCCCACAGGGAATGAGCCCCAGGCATCCTCTGAGCGTGTGCTTGGCTGTGGGAATCTATCAACACTCACAAACCATTTTCACCCGAAAATCCTGCTGCATTTTTTATCCCTGCATCTCTCATGGCCCTGTGTGACGTCTTCCATTTCACTGTCCATTCTGGGAGGCTTTTGTGTAGCAGCTCCCTCAGGCGAGGAGCGGCGTGGGCAGAGGCTGTGGTGGAGATGTTTGTCTGTGTGGGCAGGGTCTGTGCCATGCTGTGCCCACACCACCCCAAACCCAAACAGCCGTGTTCCATCACGTATTGATGAATCTATAGAGCTGTGTAATGTAACTTGTCGCTTTATTTATTGTGCTGTGAAAGACTGGTGTGTACAGAGAGTATCCCAGCATCTTCCAGACCAGGAAATCGGAGTCACAACCTTGAGCACAGCCGAGATGAACCAGACCCACACCACACCTTGGGTATTGCTGGATGTCCCGTGCAGGAACAGAGAATGTGCTCGCTGCCTTCGGTTGCAAAGCTTTATTGTGGATCTCTCTTACCTACAGCTGAACCCAAAGACCTGCCAAGGACTCAACCAGCAAACCTGGCTCGGCCCTGCAGGGAGGAGGGCAGGGACTCTCCTGTCCCCAAGGAAGGCACGGGAACCGCACGGTGCTGGCTCCGGACACGGCCAATGCTTCCCTTGCTTGGCACCACTCCCAAGTATTTTTATGATATGGGGAAACTTTCTACTTGGCCTCCTTTCTATTTATTATGGGGAATTTTTATTGTTTAAATTTTTTAAGAAGGCAAAGCTTAAAATGGTTTTATTTTTTTTTTTGTTTCCAGACACTTCTGGGTTTTAACCCAATATATTATCTATTGATAATGTAATTTATTTAATTTAGTCTTAGGGCAGGTCCTGAGATCTCTGTTCAGCCTGAATCCCATTTGTGTTTTGGTTGAGCTCTTGAATTCAGTGGGAGTTTTGCCTGAATGCAGACGGCAGGGTCAGGCTCTGATGTTAGCTATCTGTATCTATTTAATTCAGCCATTTGTGAATTCAGTTGGGAGTAATTTTGCTTATTTATCCATAGGACTGTTGTAGCACATCAGGGATGTGAAGCCTGTTAGTAACTACACTTCAGAGTTGGTATTGCTTTGTAGGGCAGCCAGGTTCTGTCAGACAGGGGAAGAGCAACTCATTTCACAAAACAGAGGTCTAGTTTTAATTCCTTCTTTAATTAATATTAATTGTTTAAATATCAAAGTTTAAATTATTTAAGTTAATCTCTTCCCTCCTGATTAGGAAGTGCGACATACCTTTACTAAGGCACATGAAGCCTTCATAATATAACTTATTTATTTTATATAAATTATTCATCATCACCTGGGGATGCCCTCATAGAGTTTGTATTTTTTATGTAGAATTATCTATAAAGCACTGCAGCTGATTTCCTGTAAGAACAGCAGAGCAAAGTTTGAGGACAAGCAATGAACATTCAACCTAAAACTGTGCGTTCAGAAAAATAGAAAAAAAAAAGATACTGGGTTACTTTGCCTGAACTTTGTGGCTTCTTTAAACTTAAGCTTAGGGGGAAAATAATCCATGCCAAGCAAAAAGAGAGAAACCCTTAAACTAGCTGCTTCCAAGAATGAACTTCTGTGTGTGGAAAAAACAAAAAAGAAAAAAAAAAAAGGGAAAAAAGGAGAAAAAAAACCAGAAAAAACCTTTCTATTTCTAGTGAGAACCAAAGAGGCTACCTCACTGACTTTTCCATTTGTAATTTTAATCGTGTTGATGATACCAAAGATACCAAAGATTTCTTTCTCTGTGCGGTCTGCGTTCTGCTTGTGCTCTCTGATAACTCCCACCGTTCTCTCCTACACCCAGAAACGTCCAGCAGAGCCCAGATTCCCAAAGAAAAGCTTCCCTGGAAGCTGCCAGTTCTGGTGACGCTCTTTTCTGTGTTCCTTTCTTCTTCCTGCCAGACCAAACCATCCGGGGATGTGGAGCCGGTTCCCTCTCGCGGTGCCGCCAACGGAGCCCTTGTGTGGACTGGAGGTGACTCTGGGGTTTGTCTCTCTGCAGATTCCCTGGGGAAGGGTTCTGCAGGTGCTGTCTGGGCAGCTACGGGGTGTGTTTGCAGCAGGAATTAGCGTTGCTAATTACTATTATTATTTTTGTTCTCGTGCTTGAGCAGAGCCCAGGGCTGGCGTGGGGCTCCGCAGAGCCTGGGGCAGGGCAGGGCTTCTCCTGCCTGGGCCCCCCTCGCAGCCAGCCTTGCACAGATCCAGGAGCTGCTCCCTCTCCTCACCTTTGGTTGCTGTTTACAATTACAGTTTTCAGATAAAAATCAATTAATTACTTTTCTCAAGTTAGCAATGAAGCGAGGCTACATTAAGCTCCATTAGCATCACGTTCCTGAGTGATTACTTCCAAGTTGTTTGGTTGGGGAATCAGTGGTGCCCTTTGGCACTTGGCTTTTGGGCCTGTTTTATGCTGTTTATAGGACTGAGCAATGCTCTGAGGAGCCAGATCCACCCCTGGGCGCTGCTCTCTCCCCAGAGCCCAGCCCAGGCTGGGACAGCTGCTGCAGGGCCCGGGCCTTTCCCTAAGGAATCTTAGCCTGAGCCATGCCCTTGGATTCACCGAGGTTTCACACAAACGCTCCACTTTCATTAAGTGTTGCCTTTTATTTGGTATTTCTTTGGGGCTTTAAGTCTGTGTTGGAAACGGTAGGACTTGACAAGTGTGCTTTTCTCTCTGTATCTGTGTTCCTTCAATACAAAGCTATAATAATTCTCAGGATGCCTTCTGGGCGGGGGGAGCCAATTGTCCCTGTGCCCTCGGACGCAGACAGTCCCCAGAGCTGGCAGGGTCCCCGCAGCCCCCCCCGACTCCTGCTTCACTTGCAAAGAGTGACGTTACCATGGGACGAGTGCCTTGCTTGAACCAAAGCAACGATTTTGCCAGTCTTGACCTCTCTGTGCTTTTTTTTATTCTTCCTGTGAATACCTCAGCTTTGACTGGGCCGCCGAATTGTACCTGGTGGGCTTTTGTACTGTGGTGCTTTGCAATGCAGCCCTGCAAAGAACAGACTCCTGATAATACCAAAGGCTCTCCTTCTCTTTCTCCTCCTCCTCCCCCCTCTCCCTGATCTCTCTCCATGGTTCCAAAGCTTTATTACAAACTGGGCATGTTGGCAACGCAGACCGTGCAATCCCTTACCGAATTTTCTCAGATATACCTCATAGAGAATAGCTGTTTAGCATAATGTTATTATAGTGTATGTAATAAATTATTCACTGTTTCTTTTTGGTAACTGTGATTTAAAAGGAAAAAAAAACAGAAGAAGAAGCTTTTTATGTTTTAGGTTGTGCTTTTGTACTAGATGGAGAAGGTGCGCTTAAAAATGTACGTCAGTCTTTCTTCCCGTTGGGTTTTTTTTTGTTATTATGGATGGGGGGAAAGTTGCAGAATGAGCCCAAAGTTTACAGTTTCATATTTTGCTGAAGAAACAATCTGTGTTCATTTGCTCTGTTGGAAAAAAAAAAAAAAAGGAAAAAAAAAAAGAGGAAAAAAAAAGATTATTTTCTACATTTGTGCTACTTGGTCTGAAGAGCTGATTGTCCTGTGTGACGGTGTAGTATTATAATTAGCAACTGCCAATCAGCGCTCCCATGTTTATGCATGAGGCAAACCCTTAGCAGTGTGATGCATCGTGGTTCTTAATGGCAACTTCTTCCTTTGGGTTTGGGACGAGGTCTTTGGGTTGATGGTATTTATTTATGCATGGAGCCTGTTAGCTGTTCGCAGTCGTGGCGCAGTTGTGTTTGCATTTACGCTGTGAAATCACGCCCGCTTTCACCCCGTGCAGCTCAGCACTGCTCAGGGCAGGTGTCCAGATCAGCTCTGGTCTGTCCCTGTGTTAAACAGACCCAAATTCAGTTCCAATGAAATTGCCATTTGAGGAGAAGCTTGGCCAACTGGCATCTTCTCCCCAGGGATTAGATTCCTACAGTCATGGGGCAATACACACCCTGCTCGCTACAGAGCCAGCTGTGCATTTGTTCCCGGGACCAGGAGTTCCTTTGGCTTTATGGCACAGCAGGACCGGCCGGGGTGGGTGCTCAGGGACCACCCCTCACCTCACCTGTGCCCCTGCCTGGCCCAGCGCTCCCGGCTGTTGTGCCAGCACGGGCAGGACACACGAGCAGCGCTGTCCCAGCCACGTCACCTGTCCCCGGTGGACCAGTCCCTTGCCCACCCCCTGCCCTGGGGCCAGGTTTGTTAAGGTGCTTTATCCCCGCTTTGATTTGTCCCTCGTGTCACAGGCCAGATTCAAGCTTGAACCCCCATCCCCAGTTTAAGATTGGGTTGTGTTTTCTCTCCGGGTCCATCTTTGGAGCCCTGATGTCCCCCTGATCCCGGGCTGTACTGGACATAAAGCCAAAGCAACTGCTCTTTACTAACCCTTTACTCTGTGGAAGAGGAGGCTTGGGAGGGGGCAGTCACAGTCTCCTGGGGAGGCCTCTGAGTCCCGTGGGTGGAGTGTTGATATGGTCTGTCATTAAGGGTATATTAGAGATGTGCTCTCAGTAGTGCAAGGAGCCATTTTTGTTTGGCCTTACTCGGTAGGTTGTGATGATAATGAAAGCTGTGTAGTGTAGCCAGGTTCTTTTCTTCCCTGATTTCTCTGCCAAAGACAGTAACAGATACAAGAACTTTGACCAGGGTTTTTTGTGAGACAGTTGATGATTGTAACAGTGGTTAATCTTCCAGAAAGCTTTCCACGTTCTTCCGCAATAAGCAGAGCCGGGATGTTTCGGCAGAGCCCCGCTGGCAGATGCCACCACTCCTCACCGACAGGCAGTTGTTGTAAATCCAGGAGCTGAGTACACCTGCATTCCTCAGTCCAGAGGCACCAAGGGGTATGTGAGGCCATGGCAAGGGCACAGCGGGGCTGGCACAAGCTGCTCCAGCTGGCTGGAATTTGCCAAGGTACTTGTATTATGAAATTTAAGGTCTATTTTATTATGTCATTTTATGTCATTTTTTAACTTTGTGGAAGGTGATATGTTGAACTGTGAGTGTAAGCTGAGTTTTTCAGACAAATAAAGTAGCTAAAGAGTGAATGTTATTTTATCATTAAAGGGTTTTTACTCACTGATTTGTGCCAATAGATGTCCTTTATCTCAATGACAAGTATTACATTGCTTTCAAAGTTTTATTTATAGCTATTGATGTAAAACCCACACACACATATGATTTGCCAAAGTTCAATAAAGGAGGAAAACAATGCTTTTGCTTCCTTGTGCAATCAAAAGTTCCTGTTTTTTCCCAGGGTTTTTCCCACTACAGCCCAATCCCACACTGAGAGGTGGATTGGAGCCAAGCAGGGGCTCAGGCTGCTCCAGCTCTCAGGGATAGGGAGGGGTGAGGAGAGCTGAGCACAGCCAGACTAATGCAGGACCCAATGTAGGACCATGTCCCAAAATTGCTACCTGGGACTGAAGGCCTGGCCAAGTGTGAGCAAAAAGTACTGGGAAAAAGGTCTGGCACCTTCTCCCACAAACACAGCTCATGTAGCTGTGATATCAAAGGAGAAACCACTTGATATTTATATAACTCATGGAATTACATTATGCAATGCAATTACCATAAAATTATGTAAGTTATTGCACTTTCTTTCCCTGAAGCAGCTCTTCGGAAGGAGGCAGGAGGTTCCTGGAGCTGAAATTCCGTGGCAAGAAGGATGTAGCAGGTTTGCCTTCATTCATGTCACTTATCCTAGCTGTGGGCAAGTCTTGTTTGTTTTATCTCCTCCAAAAAAAGCAAAACCAAGTGCACAAGAAAAGCACTTTCCTGTGTTTCTCTCTTTAAAACCCAAACCAAACCAGCCCTTTCCTGCCCTAAATCTCTCCTCTCTCTGCCCACCTGGAGCAGGGTCAGCCTGGGGAGGGCACGGGGAGACCCCAGAGCCCTCAGCAGCACCACGTCCCAGCCTCAGAGCAGTACCAAGGCACTGCAGGGCTTATTGTCTGGGATCTAACCTTGGCACCAATGTCTAACCTCGGGGTTAATAAACTCACTGAAAAATTTGTTTTCATGCTCATTCTCTTTGTGTCCTCTCGCAACACTGAGCCAGATTCTGCCATTAATTCAATTTTCGCTGCTTCAGTTCACTTTGCTGAGATAAAGGCAGAGCTGCCTCCTCAGCACTTTGTGTCACAGAGCCCAGAACGTGGCTCTTCCAGCCTCCTTTCCCTCTCCCTCTGGCTGGGGTGATCAGGGAGCTCCCATGGAACAGAATGGGCGTCCTGAGCACTCCATCCCCCCCGAGCACCCCCTGGCCATGGGGCTGAGCCAGGAGGAACGTGCTGGCTGAGGAGTGTTTTCCCAAGCCCATTTCCAATGCAAGGAGGTGCTGAGGACTGCAGGAGCAGTGCCACAGGAAGGGAAAAAACACTTTAACAGCAAAGAGGCAAAAGCAATGACACCGAGACTGATGCGGCCAGGGCAGGTCATTTCCATCTCACTTGCAGCATTGTTCCCCCGGGAATGCATTTTCCAAGCACTTAGCAGTGGGCACAGCTGGAAGAAGGAAATGGGACCATTTCATTAAGCTGCTGAAGGATGAGCTGGGTGCATGGCTGGGGTGCTCTATCAGCATCAGCTCTTCCCAGTGCCAGCTCGAGTCCCATGGAGCTCATTCCTGTGAGTCGCCCTCAACTCACTGCTTCCTAACCCTGCCAAGAATCACAATTATTCCAGGTTAAAACGCTATAAAACCGCCTCAGTTTTGTCAGTAATTATGAAAAACGAAGCACTAAACCAGCCCTTCCATCCCAGGAGGACTTCCATTCCCGTGGCAGCCAGGCTGGATGATGTCCCTGCTCCCCGGAGGGAGCACTCGCCCTCAGAGCAGCCCAGCCCGAAGGAACAGACGCCACACCTCCATCCTCCTCCTCCTCCTCCTCCTGCTCCTCAGGCAGTGCCGGGAATAGCAGTGCATCCGTCAGAATGAACTTGACAGTAATGATCTTCTGCCGTGTGGGACCCGCAGGGATCGTGGCGCGGCTCCCTCCTGACTGCAGATGAACTGCTGGCAGCTCTTCTGATCCAAACACCGCCTGAAACCCTGCGGGAATTCCCTCAGGAAACAGCCTGGGATGCAGCCTGCAGGGAAAGCTGCACACCAACAGCGACTCAGGGTGAGGGAAGTGAGTTTCTTTCGGAGGAAAACAGCAGGAGTTTTTGCAATGCCACTGATTTTCAGCACACGTCTCCTGTGCTGAAGGTGCTGAAGGAAAACAACCAGGAGGAAAAAACCTTGGAATAGGCAGCGTGGCAGGACACCACGGTGGGAACATCTGTCACCAATGCCCCCACACACAGAGAACGAGCCAAAGCCAGATCTGCCTGCCACAAGCTGCACCCACTGGCAGCTGCCTTCAGCCTCAGCACACAGCAAACCTCCGGGAGAGACTCCAGGGTCCGGCTCGGAAAGGGATAATGGCAGGAAGCCATAATATATTAAACCAGCAGATTAAAACAAACAAGACCACTTTGGGTCATGTTACACATCGCTCCCCTCCCGCCTGACAGCACAAGGAATCCAAGGCAGTAAAAGACAACCCCGTAATGGCCCAATAACTCGGGGATAAAAGCGCTGGGGGAGTTGGCTGTGAGGAGCCCGGGCACGGAGCCCCCGCCCCGCACCGCTCCGGGCATTATCCCTTAAGTGCTCGTTTAAGCTTCCTTGGAAGTGCCGCCTGCTCGCTGGAGAAACGCAATTAGGTCTCGATTGCGGGTGATGTTCACACGTTATGGATCATCCTTAAAAATGACAGCAGAATGGAGTGCTCTGGATTCCCCGTGACAGCTCCCTCTCTGTCATTCCGGGAACTGCCAGGCTTGTTCCCCTGCCCCGGCAGCGATGGGATCACCTCTAGGGACCCACAGAATCCCAGGCTGGTTTGGGTTGGAAGGGAGCTCAAAGACCATCCCATTCCAGCCTCTCAAAGGGCAGGGACACCTTCCACTGGGCCAGTGCTCCAAGCCTGGTCCTGGCCAGCTCCAGGGATGGGAAGGAGCCCTTCCTCCCCTGCTTTGCGTGCTCTGTTGGCCTTTGGGGCTCAGATGTCACCAGGCAGCGGCTCCCGGAGCAGCCTCTGAGCCCAGGGGATTAAAGACTGCAGAGATGATCCCTCTCTGGACAAACAATCCATCTCCACACAGTCATGGAAAGGATGCCCATCAGCCAGGGCAATGGACTCAAATTAAATAACCTTTTCCTGGCGCTTACTGCTGAGCACGAATTTAGCAGGAAAACAAAAGGCAGGTTTTAGACCTGGTCCCAATTTACTAATCCCTGTGCTCTACAGGCACGAGCAGAACCTGCTCCTGAGGGTTTGAAATGCTGATTTACAACTAAATCCCTTGCCCAGGTTGTGCTGCTGGAAACAAGCACTTCTACACAGGATGAGAGAAACAGCACAGCCCACATGAATTTGCTCACGGAAATGCAAAAAGAAACATGGCCAAGCAGGAAAGCAGGTGGAGAGTGAGCCCTTCAGAAAGAGGGAAGGAAAGAAAAGTGCTTCCACAATGCCAGAGACTGTTTTGGATTCAAATATGACATTGCTAAAGCTCTGCCACGCTCACACAGCCAAATCCCCAATCAAAGGTCAAACAGCAAAGCTTGGACTGAGATTCTAGAGGAAAAGAAGCACCATCACTGCTCTCCTCCATTTTTCCCACTTTCCATTGTGTTGGTTTTGCATCCTGCTCTCTGTCACAACCCAGTCACTGGAGCTCACTAATGGATCAGCTTAAGTATCCAACAGCTCCAATCCCTGCTCTAGATAATAATCAATCAAGCACTTAATTAGTGACATCAGCAAGGAGCTGCCCAGAGACCGCTAACAGAATAACAGAATAAATTATCCATCACAGGTGGGATCCCAAACCAGGGCAAACCCCTGGTCCACTGTCTTCTCCAGCCTTTTTAGGGTGTGTAACTCACCCCAGGCTGACACCAGAGGTGCAGTGAGAACCCCAAACACCAGCAGAAAGGGCTCTTACAAAGGCACACAGCTCCATTACTTCTTGAAAAAAAACCTTTAATTGGAATTCTGTCCTTATGGCAAACAACACACAGTAGGATTATCCAAATTTGCTGTGTTACATCAAATGGAAGTCCTTGGTCAATCTGAAATGCATATGTTGGGCTAAATGCAAGTATCTGTACACATCTGGCATGAACAAAATCAAAGGAGCTGCTCTCTCTTGCAGCTTACACTTCATGGTGATCCCCAGCTCTCTGGGCGTGGTGGAAAGGGAGAACTCAGTGAGCTTTAGGTATTCCTAGGGAAACCCTGGCCCCCCTGTGCCAGCTGTGCCATCCTCCTCTGCGGGGGACAGTGGGAGGCCAGCTCTGACACCATCCACACAACTTTTGGTGTCACAGCACCTTTTGGAAGCTTCCACCTTCTCTGAAATGCAGCCAGGACCGAGGGACAGGTTAGAAAGGAACTCAAAAGAGAAAAATGCACTCAATAATGAAAGAAGAAGCCAAACTGCAGAGACTGAAAGCAGGAAAACAACCTCACCCCTTTCCCATTTCTCCCGTCAGGGCTGTTCCTAACTCCTCCATTTCCAGTCGATATCCTGGGCACACTCCCTGCCCAGCTCACTCCTGGGGCAGGAGGACAGTGACCTCCTGCCATCCCCAAAGCCCCCCAGGGCTCCAGCCCAGCCCAAGGACTCCTTGGGATGCAGCTCTGCCTCCCGGATGCCACAGGCTGGCTCCCCCCTGCCTGCCGGGTTTGCGGGGTTTGTGCATGAGCAACACTTGGCACTGAAGTGCTGCAAGAGGAGTACCACTGGTGAGAACAGCCCAGCTGGATTGCTGTCCAGGGACCAGAGCCTCCCAGATCTGGGCACAGCAGGCCCAGAGTCAGTAGCACCAGAGGTTTGCAGCCTGCTGGAGGGGCCCAGGGTAGCGAGGAGGGCTCAGGAAGGCACATTTACCATGGGATTCATCTCTCCTCGGGGCAGACGCTCACCCAACTCACTGGGCATTGGCTTGAGAGATGAGGAACTCCTCAGAAAGCTCGATGGAAACTACCCTTTGACAGCAAACAGCACCACCAGCTCTGTGAGACGGGCCCCATCTGCTACAAGCTGGAAAATTAAGTGATTTCTACATGATGGTCTAATAGCAGCAACAGAGTAATTAGCCCACTTGTGGTTAGAACACTCAAAAGTGAATTTTAAGTACCTATTATTACTAGGGACAAATGTAATGCCTCAGAATCAGTGCCAGCTAGTATTTTCAGGACTCTCTCCAGTATGAAAATGAAAAGCCATCTGTATTTGTAATACCACAAGGTTCATCTGAAGTTAACCTTTGCTTTCCACACTTGTAAATGTGGTGGTCACAACCTGCACCACCTGAAGGTCCGTGTTCCCTCCTTCCTGTGAGGAAACAGGAGTGAGTAGGAAGATTGGACAGAACGAGATTGTTTCCCACTGACCCCTGAGTGTCACACAGAGCAGTGGAACAGAGCAAGTTCTTTGTCCAACCAGAGACGTAAGGCCAGTGTTCCCAGACATACTGGACATTTGTGCTCCTTCTTCCTGCCCAGACAGTGAGCAGAGCCCAAGGGGAGGAAGAGGAGGGAGAAGAGAAGCTGCTGGCTCCCTGCCACTGAAACAGGCACAGGCATGAAGGGTCAAGGAAGACTTCTGCAAGGGACAGGGTGCTGCAGGAGGCTCTGGCACTTGGGGAATCTCAGTCTGTCTCAGCCTGGGAAGCACGTTAGACAGTGGAGCCAGCAACTCCCCAGAGGTGTTAGGGATTTACAGCACTCCATCCATTCCTTTAGTAGCCCATCTTTAATTCCAACAAGAAAACAGACCAAGACAAACCCCTGATATACCACGAGAGGCCTCTTCTCTCTGTCAACACCTCGTTCTCAAAAGACCCGAGGTCCAAACTGCTTGTGCCTCATGGTTACCTGAGCAGATCAAGCTGGCTGAGCAGCATGGCATCTGCTTCCCAGCCACCAGCAATTCCCAGGAACCAGCCTGCAGTGCCCAGGTCCTGGTATTTCAGTGCTAAGGACATCAAGTAAACGTGTGCCCTCACAGAGGTGCCAGATGGGCCACCACACGTGGGGCTCAGTGCCACGGTCACAGCTTTGCTCCCCTGTGCCTCTGGGGGACACTCAGTGCCAGGGCCCTGCCCTCCTCGGCCCTGCTGTGGGCTGGCAGCCTTTCAGGAGAGCAGTGTAAAACTGTAAATTACTCCTGACTGATCTCCGTGTAAATAACAGCAATTAATTAAACCAGATCAATCCTACCTATGGCACTCCATAGGTATCCTACAAAACCACAGCACTGTGGCACAATAGAAAGCACAGAGTGGAACTATAAACCTCCTGGAGAACAAGCCTGACTGCCTAAATTTACTTCAAACAGAAAAAGACCTTTTTAAATAAAAATAAGAACTTTAAAAGCCATTCTGCTTAACAGATAAGCCACCATGTTTCCACACATGCTCCTGCTAGACTTGAAACATGCAGTTTCAATGGAGCAAATTCTCCAGTATTACCCAAGCAGCCTAATTCATTTCAATTTATGCTCTTCAAATACTTCCCTGCAGATAATGAAAATGTTTTTTCTAGAAAATGTAAACAAGTTTTGTGTGTTCTATCCCAGCTAAGCTTTCACCGGAAGTTTCTGGCAGGAGAAAACCAAAACAAAACAAAGCCTTATCTTGATGTTCTAAAACAAAACAAATATATATATACACACACACACATTATTAAAAAGCATTAGAAGTCACTTGATCTCTAAAGTCTCCAAAGCCAGCTACAAAGTCGCCCTCAGAGCAGACAGCAGACTGTGCTGGTCAGACTGCACCTCAAGCAAAAACAAACTAACTGTACCTTCGACGTGGCAAGTTAATGCACTCGTGACCACCCTGCATACAAATAAATCCCTGCATAGAAATAGAAGCTAATTGTCAAAAAGCTGTGTAGGTTTTTCAGTGCGTACTGCTGGGCTCACGCTATGTCCCATCGGGGTTGGCTCTCCTCCCACCTGACAGGATAAATGCCCTTATTTCCCTACTTCCTACAACTCTTCTCAAACAAAGAAAACAGAAGCAACATTAAACCAAAAAGTCAAGTTCCCCGGGCTGTTGTGGGAGTTAATAGCACTGAGCCCACCAGCCCGTGGGTGTGTGCTGGGAGGGCTGGTCAGGACCTTGTCCTGGCCTGAGGCAGTGTCCCTGGTCCTTGCAGGGACAGTGTCCCTGGTCCCTGCCTGGGGCAGTGTCCCTCTGCAGGGCACTGGGGTGCAGCTGATCCGGGCTCACAGGGGCTGGCTGGTGAAGAAGGCCTTGGTCTCTCTGCACACGGGGTTGACGCAGAGCGGGCAGCACAGGGTCAGCTGGCGGGAGCACACCTCGTTGGACTGCAGGTGGGAGCACACCAGGTCTGCCAGGGCCTGCAGGGTGGGTGGGAATGGTCAGAGGGAGCAAATACAGCTGTGCAATACTCCCTCCCTTGACCCGGGCACCTTGTGCCACTTTTAGACAAAAACCCACCAAGTGCGGTGCAAGAAACCCCTCTGTGCTAGACAGACTGGGTGCAAGGGGTTCCATTTCTGCTCTTAAACTTAAAATACATCACAACTACCTGAAAACAGCCACACTCAGCAGGAAACACAACTGCAAACCTTTACAGCCATTGCAACATAGCAGATACCTTGGAGAACAGTGGATTTCCATTGAGAGACTCTGCTCTTCTGATGTTTTCAACTCCGCACTGAATGAAAAATAAGGAGGAAAAAGTTAAATCTGTTAATCTGATCCTTCACTGGGTAGTCTTCAAAATCTTCCCACTTCATTCAGAGGTTGCCACAAAATTACAGGATTAAATGCAGTATCATGGCTTTTAGTACAGCAAAAATTACTATGGGACAACATTACGCTTTGCTGCCAAAAATCAATCATTCTTTCTTAGCAATAACTGTAATGGTTTAAACAGTTAAATCTAGAAAGACACCCACCTGTTTTGTGGTTAAACCTGTTCAGGATATTTTTTGATGTACAGGAAAATAAAGCTCATCCCAAACAATATTGCAAGAAGCAACTACAAAGCAAATAGCAACCCAGGAGAAATAATTTCAGAGCAGCCCTACCCAAACAGGGACCAAACCCACAGAGCATTCACCTCGTTGGCTAAAACCTGGGCATACTCGATATCCAGTTCATACAGCGTTTCAATGTGGTCACTTGTAAATGTTATTGGGACCAGCAACATGTTCTTCTTCCCTCGCTGGCACAGTCCTTTAATGGTCTCATCTGTCTGGGGACCAAGCCAAGGCATTGGTCCAACCTGGAAGAAAAAAGGGGAAATATAGGAAAAACACTCCTTAAATCATTCTTACAAAGAACACCCACATTTCCTCAGGCAGGAAAACACTCCTTAAATCATTCTTACAAAGAACACCCACATTTCCTCAGGCAGGATGACACAGACCAGGTTACGGATGGGAGAGAAACAGTTATTTGTATTTCCCTGCTTTTGGTTGTACTTCTCACTTTCTCCATTAAATGTTTCATGAAGGCACACTTCCCACCACCACATCTCAAAGGAAAAGAACCTGGGCCGGCCCGAACAATACTGAGTAAAATAACTGAAAACAAAAATAAAGGTGTATTTTCTTCCTGCACAGGGTTTACCTGACCAGCTTTCCTGAGCACATACCTTGGACTGCCACACAAGCCGGTAAGGGTTGGAGTAGTTGAGCTTCTCCATGACTCTCTGGACAGTAGCTCCCACTTCTTGAGGGTAGGGATCGCCACGGTTCACCACCTGCAGCACCAACACACCACACCTTTTTTTCAGCCTTGGACACTCCTGGCAAGGGCCAGATCTGCCTGGCACTTCCACGGCTGTGTCCCCACCCCCTTCCCCGAGGGGACTCACAGACATGGGCAGGGAGTGGGCCGAGAAGAGGATGACCGCCTCTTTCCTTTTCTCTGGTGGGAACAGGTTCAGTTCCTTCTGGATGTGATCAGCAAAGCACTGCTCAGGAAAACAGAAACAAAGACCTGAGTCAGGAAGAATGGGAGGCATCCCTGCTCTCAGTGATCCAGACAGGCAGCTCCCATGTTCCACATTGCCTCAAGAACTCCCAAATTCCCTCAGTGTGCACAAAAGCACAGGCAGTGTGTCCAGGGAATGTCACCCAGCACAGTCAGTTCCAGCCCACCTGCTTTCAGTGTTTTTTTATCTGCTCAGCCCCACAGAAACTGCAAAAACCTACACAAAAGGAGCAGCTCCCTAATAAAGACCAAAGAGCCATTTTCTCTGGAAAGAAAGCAGCAAGAAGGTTTCTTTTCATAGCTCCTGCCACAGCCAGGAATTACTCTTTGCTGCCAGGGAGGAATCTGAAAAACCAACATGATCTGTATGTGTGCTGATCACAGACCTGCTCTGAGCAGGAATTTGGACTAATGTCCTGTACAGGTTCCTTCCAGCCACCACCATTAGGGTAAGATCATTCAGCTTTTAGAACAGGATGTGCACAATGGTCACTTTCACACATTATCTTGCCAAAGCATCTGGCATGAAATAACCCTCCTTCTCCTGTAATTTCAGACAGGGTAGACAAGCCCCATTTCATTACACAGCTAAAATGCACCCTCAGATTAAAGCCTTCCTGTTATCCCTCCTCAGAACTTTTTTCTACATTTTAATAGAAAATATATAAGCCTCAGAGGCTTCAGATCCACACCTGAATGAGAAGGGGGTGTGTGGGCCATCGGTCAATTATGCTCCACTTCATCTTTGGCTTCTCCCCTTTCTCGTTATAGTAGCGATAAATGGCATTCAAACTGCTTCCTGAAACAGAGGATGAACAGTTCAGCCAGGCCACCAGCAACATGTCACACTGAAACAGCTTGGCAGCAAGCTAGTATCATACTTTAAAATGCTACATAATTAAAATGCAACCGTAAATCAGAGCTGAGAGTCTCCAGTGGGAACGATTATACCCCAGATCATACAGTGCACCAGTCTGATCAAAGTTGACATGATTTATCCACATCCACAGCCACGTGCCTACAGCACCTCTGCCCTGCTCAAGTGCTCACCTGTGGTGGAGCAGCTGTACTGGGGGTACTGGGTGAAGGCAACAGCCCTCTCGATGCCATCCCTCTCCATCTCCTCGATGGCCTCCTCTGTCAGGGGATGCACGTAGCGGAAGCCAATGTAGTACTTGTGAGGAGCTGCCAGCCCCAGCACCGGGAGAGAAATTGCAGGAAAAGGTGAGAACTCGCAGTAACACATTGTGAATATGTCAAATAGGCAGGCTGAAACTGCTGAAATAAACTTGTTGATAATTTTCTGGCTACTTCTCTAAAGCACTGTCATTTAAGCCCTTTCTTTGGCCAAGCAATTTTCTGGTACCTCACTTGGCTGGGATTAGAATTTAAAAGTGATTTCTATTACGGTTTGCTTCTGCAGGACATCACTTGCCTGCTTCTCCTGCATTTAGCAGAGGCACGGTTCCCAGCTTGGACAGAGCCCAAGTGTCTCACTGGGTAAGTCCTAATTTTAAGGGTGTAATTTTAAGGGTAAAGAAGTGTCACTATGAGAAGCTGAAAGAACACCCAGCCCATGGCTTCTCTGCCCAGCACATGCTCTCCCATTCTGATTTTGGAAGGATTTTATCAAAACCTCCATGGCTTTAACACCTAATTTTGGAGGCAATATGATTCTCCCCGAGGACATCTCTGGTTCCTCCATTTTCTATCTCTAATCTGTTGGGTGTCAGCTTTGGGAGCACAGCTTAGTTAGGGGATAGCAGGCAGGCAGGGGAGGTTTGCTGTTTTGTTTTTTTAAGTGGAGGACAGAGGTTCTTAGGAGAACAAAAGCAAAGTTTCTTTTTCAGGGTTTCCGGGTCAGTGGCTCTGAAATAACATTTAGCAGGTTTCTGAAGGAAGCAGATGTCCCGTGCTTGGGCTCCACTCCATACATTTATGCAGGATTCAGAAAACAATTTTAGTCAGCCCCAGTACTCTGCAGGAGGCAGGAGAGCTCCCAGCTGGGAACAGCAGCAAATAATTACCCAACTTCGGGAGCTCTTGAGCCAGTAACCCATTAACATCTTTGAATGGCATTAGAGACAAAAGTCTGACTAACCACAGCAGGGACTGTAGGAGTTGAACCTGAGAAAGGACATTCTGGGAACAAACATGGCCAAACTGGAAGCAATACCCTTGCAGTGTCAGGTTTTGTTCAGGACCATGGGCAGCAAAAGAGAGATGCTGACGTCTGTATACAGTTTCAATAAGAGTGACATCCTGTCCTGATTTTGGCTTGGAAAGAGTCAGTTCCCCTTCTAGTAGCTGGTACAGTGCTGTGTCTGGATTTAGGATGAGAGCAGTGTTGCAGACACACTGAGGTTTCAGTGGTTGCCCAGACCAGATCAAGGCAAAATCACCCTAAAATTCTTTCTTTTTTTTTGCCACGTTTCACATGGTACAAGCACCTCCTGCGAGTTACTCCTCAGGAGGGCTCAGCACTCCCAAAGTGCTACCTGTGAGCACACCATATTGCCAAATGCAGTCTGGAAGCATATCCAGCTGTTCCAAGATATTCTGAAGGAACACAGGGCTCCTGCAAGGTCGCTTGGGATGCTGAAGGAAAAGGTTGGCAGTGCTCAGCACATTCTATTGTTAAACTGCAGCTGCTGTCAAGCAAAAAAGGAGCCTCCAAAGGCCTTATCAGGTCGGAGAGGTGCCCAGAGAAGGGTGTGACTGCACAGAGAGCGGTCACCAAACAAAAGCAAGTGGGAGTGGGACACTGGGAAAAGCAGATAAACCTTCCAAGCTTTATCTGCAGAACCTGCTGCAAGCCTGACCGCTCAGGGGCTCCTACTCCACGAACACTCCTGCCTTGGGTGACACAGCAGGTCTCGGGCTCTGACTGTCCCTGTAGCTCAAACTAAACTAGGGAGTCACATCTGTGGAGAAAGGACTGAACATCACCTGAATGAAAGCACCAGTGACACAATACATTCTGAATGGATGAAATAAATTTGGTTCTAGCCTTCCAAGAACGTTGCTTTTAACCTTCCAGACCCTTTCAGCACTCCTTTTCCTCTAGCCCTTTTCTAGGCAGGTGCCACAAAGAGCTACAAAACAGCCCTGCATGAAAGGACATTCACAGAAGCCTCTGCACCCATTTCCCATCACACTCACGCTAGCAGGCAGTGGCACGGGTTATCCCATGCCAGTCAGTACCCCTTGCTGGGAGGGAGTGAACTTCAGAGGGATTCTGTGACCCAGAGACAGGAGAGGGAGGCAGTATTTGTGTTTGAAGTTTTCTCATTGTGAAGGACTGGCAAAGAGAGCATCTCCTTCTAGCCCAGCCAAACTGTCCAGCCTTATCTCCTGCTGTGTCCCCCGGGTGGGGCTCGCTGCTATTGCTCAGCCACGCCCTGCACTGCTCATCTCCAAAGCCTGGTCTTTTCTCTGACCAGCCTCCTTTCAGCCCTGAAACAAGCTGCTGAGAACAGCACTCTGAACCCCTCCTTTCACACCTGCCTTAGCTGTTCACATGAAATACCTTCCCCTTTCTTCCCATCTAAGCCTCAACCACTTGTCCTCAGTGTAGGCTTCCTCAGGCTCAAGCAGGGCTAAAAGGACAAGGTACGATGCCTGGCAGTGCCACACACCAAGGGACACTCTTGGCACCTGCCTTTGGACACCTGAAAATAACACACTTAGTCCATCACAGTCATCTTCCCATGATCACAGCAGAGAGAGAGGTGACTCCCTGAGCCCAGCTTTCAATAAAAACCCTACAATGAAGAGAACCCCTCTGCACTCTTGGCCATGACTTCCCAGCAGGGCTGAGATCCACACCACCCCACAATGAAGCCGAAAGCAGCCCTTAGGAGGCTGGGCAGAGCAGTACCAGTGCGAGGAGACATGCTGTCCAGCAGCTTCACCATGCCCTCTCCCTGCACCGCTGTCCACTTCTTGATAGGGGAGCCTCCGCCGATCCTGCTGTACTGCTCCTGAATTTTCGGGGTGCGGCGCTTGGCAATGAGCGGTGCTAATTTACTGCAGCGTTGGAGAGGGACACGTGTTAATGGCACAGCCCAAACCACCCCCCTTCCCCAGAGCTCTGCTGCAGCGGCTTTTCCGTGGCAATCGCCACAAATTACAGCACAGCAGTGTGGTTTGTTTGATGTTCTACTCCACCACCCTTCCCACAGCCCAATCTGCAATTAGAAGAGAACGACCATGGCACACCTACTTGCAGAGGGAGAATTCTAGCACTGCCTCTTGCACTGACTGCTCCCAGGATGAGGCAGTCTTAGGGAATGCTGCTCTCTACAGAGGGTAAATATCGGAGCCTACAGCTCAGACAGCAACCCCCAACCCCGCCTGCACCGCGGGAGATCCCAGTGCTCCTCACTTTTGAACTGGAAGGGTCATTAGGTCTCTGTCCAGGAAGAGACGCAGTAAGAAATCGTGGACGTCATCCAGCCGCTCCGGGCCTCCCATGTTCAACATCAAGATTCCTGTTTTAGGTTTCCTATGGAAGTAACAGAGATTTCAAATCCTAGTGACCCGCTGCTTTTATTATGATTATGATGACAAAACAACCAGTTTATCCTCCTGTATTTGCCTTTTGCAAAGGCAGCTCCTATTCCGAGCCTCCTCCTGCTTATGTAAACTCTTGAGCTGGGAACAGGAAAGGCCAGCCACAAGTATCTACATGATCTTTGGTTTTTTAAAAAGTAACCGCTTTGTAACACAGACTTTAGCTGGAAACACACTAAAGAAAGCTGTCTGGCAGCTGCAGGCTCTAAGGGAGGTTATAAAACAGGGTCTCAGCTGTGGATTCCAACCAAACCAAGCAGCAGCTTCCCCGGAAAACACATGAGCCACGCACACAAGTCTTTGTCTTCATTACTGTGGGGACACATCTCATCTCCTGCAGCAGTGACAGCAGCAAGAATCTTTTCTGCACATAAATTCATTGCAGGGTTGGTTGTGTTTGGGCTAGGCTTTTCCACAATGGATTTTCTATCCAGGTACAGGTCTGGTAAGGATAATGTCCCACACGGCACAGCAGCACAGATGGTGGTATCAGCATTTACAGAATGGCTGCTGATCACAACTCTCACCCAATTTCCCCGTGGAATTGTTTCCCCTGCCCAAGGGAGCCCACAGACCAGGATCTCTCACTTCCCCAGCAGATGGTTTAGGTTGTACAGGGAGCTTTGCCCTCCTCTTGTTAAAGCCAAAGTCTTACAACAGAGCACTGAGAGGAGCCCAGGCCTGCCCCAGTGTTTTGGGACCTCAGCTTCCGTTCCCTTTCTGCCAGAGTGTGTATCAGAAGGCTGCTGAATAAAACCCAGGAAGCAGGAACCAGAACATCAAATAGTAATGATAATGAATGTCCTTCCATTGCTCCTACACTGCCTCAGGCCCCGGGCTCACCGAGCTCTGCAGAAACAAGGCTGTCCTTGCCCCACAGAATGGAAAGCACGAGGCCGGGTGAGTGCAGCCAGGCAGATAAACAATCACCCACACACAAAGCAGACCAAGCCCCGTGGCTGCCCTGCTTCTATCAGGGAGAGGCAGCAGACACAGAGCCCCCACCCTGCCGTGCACACCTACCGCTCCTGGGGCTGGATCTGGGGCTTGGTGCTCTCCGGCACCGCGGCGGCCGTGGCCTGGCCTCTCCATCGCACCGGCACCCGCAGCTGGCTGCAGCTCCTCAGCACTGCCGAGAGATAACAGCACCGATAAGCCGCACCGGCTAGGGGGNGACAACAGAGCAGAAACAAGGGGCTGACACTGAGGAATCAATGTCAGACTCTGTAACTCCTCGTGGGTCAGACACACCCGGGCTAACCCCAGACAAGCACAGGATTTCCATACCATGCCTACAATGTAGGTAAGACACCTGCTCCTGTTTGACCCTGTGTCAGGAACACCGAGCAGCATCTCCAGAATCAATTTACGTGGGGACCTGGGCTAC
>VZTR01027095.1:0-33663 GCA_013400775.1 Chaetops frenatus | reverse complement strand
CTTTCCTTTCCTTTCCTTTGAAAATCAATGCCTCTGGGTGAATAGAGCCTCATTTGTAAAGTCACAATTTGGCACTATATTAGGATGACATACAGTTGCATTTTCTGAGGCTTTTAATTTGCCTTGGGTTTAGAAATTCACCTCCTGTTTTCTCTGGTGCTCTCAGTTTTTTGGTTCTCACCCCTTGATAGTATGCACAGAGAGCATTCGACTGCTCAGTATTTCATGGGTCTAATCATGGGGATGAATGATGCTTCACACAGGATCATCCTTCCATAATTTCAAACATTGGGATGTCTTTTCAAGGTCAGAATCCCACTGTCAAAAAGACTCCATCAGCTTGCTTATTTGCTTATTGTCTTGACATGTTTTAAGATTGTCTTTTGTACTTTGGTATCACCTTCCTGATGATCCTATACAAGCCGAGAAGAGATGGATTGTGATGAGTAAGAAGCAAATTAGGCATTTCACATCCTTTTTCAGAGGCTAGCCTTTCTATTCAGAGCCTTTGGGATGCTCACTGCCTTTGCACCTTGGTGGAGACACACTGAAACCTGCAGGTTCACGATGGCATGCAGAGGGGACAGAGAAAGGAAAGAATCCAGAGAAGCAATGAACTTGTGAGATCCATGTCTATGTCTCAAGAGAATTCATGAAGAAATGCCCAGAGCTGCCCTCTTTATGGATTAAAACGATAAAACTACATGCCTAAGAAAGAGGAAAAAATCCTGTACTGCAGAGAAACACTTCCAGTCTGCTGCTTTGCCCAATGGAACAAAGACAGATTCCACCTCAGAGATGCTGGAAAGCAGAGACAGAGGCAAAACAGGTTACCTCTGAAAGGGCACTGTTCCCTGTTCAAAAAAAGAAAAAAAAGCAAGCAGAAAAAAGCACAAGCAATTCTTAGAAAATGTGGCATGAAATTAAACTGCAGTCTTATGTGGTGCCAGTGACAATGGAGATTTCACCTGAGGACTAGAAAGTACAAGTAGGCACTGTTTTTAGAAAGTTGCACCAGAGCAGAAATTCCTGAAATTTTTGAGTGGCTGTACCTCTGTGCATTCATTTTACATCCCAGTACACATCTCTGATTTCTAGGCTACTGCTTTGAAATGTGGGTTATTGTTCAGGAATCTAGTGTGCAAAAGAGGACAAGAGTGGAGCAAAAAGAAGCAGGAGAGAGAGAACTTAAGAAGAAAACAGGATATAGAAATTAGGATACAATTTAAAGGTGTAACTATGGGGTAATAAAACAGATTTACCACAGGTAAAGAAAGCAATTTTTCTCCCGTCAGAGTGGCTATCACTTTAGAAAATAACCTACACATTATCACAAAGAACTACAAGCTCCTGAAGTTTGGGCTGTAAATTAGCATTGGAACAATCTGGTAGGAGTGGGCTGGGTTCCTTCTGAGCTCACTCTGACAGGCCTCCCATGCTATAATATATTAATATAGTCATGATAGCCTGAAGGTATAACTGTGATGGTACAAAACTTGATGTGACCCCAGTGAGCTATGAATCCTTCTGCTTCACCACGTTCTCACTGCTCAAAAGAAGAGCAGTTTTCTGTGAAAAAAAAAAACAACAAAACCCAGCACATTAGTTTTACAATACTGAATACCAAAGGATCCATGATAGCTAACATTTATATTTTGTACCAATAAATTTCCAGTAACAAATATTGTTACAAAAAATACCAAAGTAACTTAGAATTGCTAAGTTATTTTTCCATTGACTTTTGGAACACCCCATAATCCTTCCCTATATATCAGTTCAGGAACAGTGAAATCTCCTTTATCACAACCAGCTGACACAATCTCAGCTGTTCTTTGAAAATAAAACCACATTTTTTCTTAGTTACTCCACATGGACATCCATCTAGTCCCTCTCCTCCAATAGCTTCTCTTGCCAAAACTTGCAGTTTTATGAAACATAGCTGGATTCAAAGCTGTCTTCCAGAAGAGATCCCCAGTTTCATTTCTATGCCTCAAACACTCACCCCAACAAGCCACATCTTCTGAAGTTTTGCTATACACAGTTTTTCCCCTGGATGAATGATCAATTGGAGCAGAATACATGGTGTGTCAACATTTTACCCTTCCCTTCTCGAATGCTTTCTGAACTTTTTTGGGGGGTTGTCCTACCTTCAGAATGGCTTGGCCCACACATGTTGGACATGTTTTGTTTGGTTAGCCTCAATAAGAAGAGGTTGTGTTTGGGCAGGTTATATTTAATACAAACATTCACCAAAAAAAAGTTTTTCTGGCTCCAGGCTTTGATGCAGCAATGACTTAGCTGAGTAACAGGTAGAAGGAAATGGTTTTGCAGAAAAGAGAAAGAAATAGGACAGGCTACTGACCCAGGAAGTCTATAAAGCTGCATGGATGAGCTGGGAACCAGTGAAGGAAGGGAACAGGAGGGCTGCCTGTCCATAGGCAGGGAGGAAGGTGAGGAGGCTTAGCACAAAGTACTGCTGGTTCAGGTCAGTTCACTTGGCATGTGAAAGTAGAGCACATACAGCATACAGGGACATAGAACACCATGCCGTCTACCCTTTATAACCTGCTCAACATCTGCAGGAGGTCATGAGATGAGCCAGACAGTCAGTGCAGACTGAAGCAGTGAGCTGAAGCTCCACTGGTCACTTTTCTTCATCACTCACTACCAAGACGATGCAGACCTTTGCTAGCAAGTACAGGGGAAATCAGCTGGTAACAAATGGGCTACAATTGCCTGAGAGTGAAGCTGCACAGAAATGAAAATGAAGGGGAAAGAAAAACATAGAGTAAACTTGGTGAAAACACTTTTCCTTTTCTGCCTATAAAACTGGAACAATTTGGGATTCCTCTCAGGTGTTAAGCTCTTTCAGTGCAGCAATTATACTGTTTAAAGCACTGCTTTGTGGGAAGACCTCATCCCAGCTTGGTGAATGCTGAGATTTCAGATGTTGGAACCTCCTTTAATGGGCTGCAGCAACAGTCAGGAAGATACTGATGTTCAGGCAAGTCGAGGCACACAGACTCTGGGCAATCCAGTCTGACACCAGCGTGTCAGCTCAGCCCTGCTGCTTCTCACAGATTTTCAAATCGAAGCTCACCAGAGTCTCATGCCTTTCTTGTAAGTAAACACCGTGGCTTTAGTCATGCTTGACAGAACCTGCAGAGGATGATTTGCAGCAGCCAGACTGACAGAGCAGCCTCGTGGCTGTGGTACAGCAACACACTCAAATACATGGCCAATTCAGGACAGGGAGATCAGAGGGAGAGACTTTGGTTCAACATTCAAACTTCAGCCCATTCAAGTCTTGGCTTCCCAGGTCACGGCTCTGGCTTATCCCACTGCAGAAGACATGCAGCACCTCTTACTCAAGCTGAGGATGCTGAGGTTTTAGGAGAAAGGCAAAGGGAAGGAGGAAAAGAGGAGACATCATGAGACCCCTGGAAACTGCTGCAGTCTAGAAAGGGTTTTTTGCAGGTCTAGTATTTTGGGTATTTTGCTAGTGATATAACTGTACAGCAGCTCACCCACTTCATGGGGATGTTGGAGGCATAGCAGAAGATCATATCAATGACCTTGTTTGACCTTTTTGTAGCTTTCCTCAGTCCCTCTATTTGTGATGCCATGGTAAACTTCCTTTAAGATAAGCTGCTTGCAAGATACAAGAAAACCTGATTCAGTGCTTACTGTTTTCTTTTTCTGCCTTTAACTTAAGGGCATCTGCATGGTTCTTGGAAGTCCCAGGAGATCTCTCTCTTCTGGTGCAGAAATGTCACTGTGATTGCAAAGAGGCTTGCAAGGTGGAGAATAAGAGAAAATGAATTGTCCTTATATAGCACCTTGGGACAGAATGATGCTGACAGCTGTGTACCTTGAACTATTCTCCTGGCAGTGGTGCAATGATATGATAAATTTAATTTAAAGATGACTGAGAATTCTGAAGCAAAGCATTCTTTATCTGAAAAAAACAATTCATCAATACAGAAGAAATGTATGGGAAATGTCACTGATATTCAATAGGAGAGAAATTTTTTACATGTTTTTAATGATCTAAATGTTAAATTTTGACATTTTAAAGGAGAAAAATCCATTCTTGTGTTTGAGAAAAACACTTCATTTCATAATGTTACCTATAGTGATAGCTATGCATACTGCTTGTTAAATGGTCTACAAAATTTTGAAATATTGTGAAATTATGGAAGAAAATACAAAAAATATAAATTGTTTATGAAGTTTCCTCGAGTAGGCTTTGCAAAGTTGCAGCTTGTGAAGTTTTTCGAGATCATGATTGTTCTTACAACACTGAAAGGGACTGTGAATGAAAAACCTCAGACATCCATATGTGAAGAAACCATTTCCCACTCTCTTTGAGAATGTCTGGGAAACATAAGAAAACCACTGACAATTAGTGGCCACATAAAATAGCTTGCTCTTCTGCTTTATAATCACAAAATGCATTCATCTGGCAGCAGTGGTTTTGAAGAGCCTGGCTTAATAGATCCACATGAGGCAGATGTTACATTTTCTACAGTGACTGTAATTTCATTCTGGGAATTTGCAGCACCTTCCCAGACAATGCATGTGAGCATGCAATCAATTTTCATAGAGATTCGTCTTAAAGAAAAGGAACAAAACTGCAAAAATCACCAAAGGAAAAAAACAGCAAATCTCCTCCTCTCTGCAACAGGCAATGCCACACTTGCCTTCCACTGCACATGCTTCCCACCAAGTATTCATTTTCAGGGTTCAAAAGCAGTAGTTTATTAGCTAGTTGCAAATAAATAAATTATTCTCCAATTTAGTTTTTCAGGAAACTAAAACTCTGGGCAGACTAACATGTATTTTCAACAAAAGCTTAATGCTTATAGTTTCTCTTGACTTAGGGTGGCCATGTGTTGGGTATAGCAGTAATCCCAGTACCTTTTACACTGTTACATCAGGGTTTCATATGAAATGTTCATGATCAACTAAAAGGTTTCAGCAATATGGACATTTTCTGGACACCTGCACTTCTCTGTTCTCTCTTTGTATTTTACATACCGGGTAAATATTAGCTTGCTCTTTAGAGTCTGAAAACTAGCGCTTTTCAGATTGTCCTCCATACCCATGTGAAATGGATTGTACATTTTTAATTTCTCCTTGCCTTTGTACGTTCCACTACAGCAGTGAGATTTGACTGCAAATCTGCCTCTTTTCTGGCTGCCTGGTTTAGTATTTACTGCATTAACCAGGTGATATCTGGGAAGGATTCCTACTGAGTGCTTGACAAATTGTTGTTTCATTTTGACTGGTGGGGTCTGGACAGTGGGCCCAGTGTGCTCAGGCTCACACTGACTCAGAATCTGAATTAACTTAAAATTTGTTTCTTTGCATTTTTTCTATTCTTTTGAGAACAACTGCAATGTTCATAACAGTTGCTGACAAGTATTTCTTGCCTTTTTTCCAATACTGTGCTTCACGTTCCTGAGAAGTAAAGGATTTTCTTTTATGGCCTTGTGAAGGTGATGTCCCTCAGGTTTAATATTATACTTCAAATGCTAATTATGAGGTAGTGACCAAATCCTACCTTCCTGTGTCTGCATCATGGGGACATTGTGACCTACAAAGTTTCTGATGCACACATGTCTCCTATACCTCAACACACAAAGCCATATGCCATAGGATTTTTTGTGGAATATGTGCAAATAAATGGGATGGTACTTCAGAGGTAAAAGAGCAGAAAACATCAGAAAGGAAGGTAGTCTGAAGAGATGAAGGTGGAAGATGAGAAGAAGAAAACCAAAGTGGCTATATTACACTGAAACTAAGAGGAGCCTTGGGCAGACCCAAGCCCAAATCCATCTTTTTCCATAACAATCCCAAACCACCACTTTTGTTTTTCTGCTTGAAACCTAAAAGCATGACACACTTTGAGAGCTGCAACTTAGGGTCCCTTGTACATGGGAAATTGAAGGTGTGGCAGAGACTGACGGTCAAAATTGAGAGTAATTCATTGTGTATCAGTCATTCTATGTGTGTTTCAGATGCAAATTCCCAAAGGACTTTGACTGTAAGAAGGCAGTCTCTGAATTTTTTCAAATAATTTGATTTTGTGGCCTACTATGGAAGAATAGTGACCATCAAATGTAGATCTAAGCTGAAGATAGAAACAGTGCAAGCTGTAAATTCTTCCAGAAACACAGATTTCAGATGGCTCCAGAATGAATCATGAAGTGTGAGGTGCAGAGATTACCAGAAAATTCACTGCTGCTACTTTCTACATTGATCAAATGAGGAAGGAAAAGTGCCGATTTCTGGGGGAAAAAAAGGGGGGTGTTGCAGAGTTTACTCTTCCCAAGGGATAAGATGATAGATCAAAAGAGGAAGAGGATGTAAATACAGTCCCTGTGTGTGAGTGTGTTTTTGCTTGAATGAGCAGGAGGAGGCAGCGGTGGGCTGAGGGACTGACTCAGTTCTGCTAGGCTGGTAGAGGTTTTCTCAGTCTGATACTGTCTGACTATAACTAACAAAGCCTCTTGCTTTGATCTTTTGACAGTGGAAATCCATGTAATGCTGCTCTTTTGAAAGCTTGTGGGTTCCTTTCATTACTTCATTACCTATGTTGAGTAAGAGAAACAATGTGGTTTGCTTTAAATTAATGGCTGACCATTCATTACTCAGCGACTCGGAGATCCTCTCTTGGTTCCCTGTGAGGTCAGCCCCTGACTATTCAAGTTTTGTGGGTTTCACCCAACTTCTGAGACTCGGAGGTAGAAGGAATGTCCTCCTGTAACCACACTCTAAATCACTTTAGAATCACATAGTCTGAGCTGACTGGCTGGTCCTGGGAAGGAGGTCTAAATAGGAGCCGTGCCCTTAAACCAGCCCCTGAATCACCTCGATATTGGGCTCAGCAGCCAAGTTCCAGTCCCCAGGAGCACAAGGCACCAAGAGAAGGGGCTGATCTCCCTGGGACGCTCTAACAAACACAGCACTGGAGACAGAGCAGAAATAAATCTGTTATGGCTTTACTCCCACCTTCTTTATACAACCTCATACTATTTTTGCCATTAACCTTTTTTACATCCTCCTACTCTTTTGTCAGATATTTGAGCTACTCCTCTTCCTCTGTCTTACATTATTTTTTCCAAGCATTGGAGCAGGGGAGATTTTTGCTCCCTGTTTTTTCCTTTGCTTTTCATTGGGGCTTGACATTACTGTCATAAAAAATATTTAAAAACATAATATAACTGGAATGTAATTGATTTGGTGTCTTTCATGAATGATAAATCATTGAAAATAATTCTAATTTGAGGACTATATATAACATATATATATGTTTCACAGAGTATTAATATACTTTAAGTTGACTGCTGTATCATTATTGATGATGAACTTCAGTTCAACTGGTGTGCAGAAAGTTGTGCTGTAAAAAAAACAGATTTCTGACTCCTGGGAAATTTACTTGAAAAAATAAAAAAGGTTTGGTAGAAATTGTAACTAACCCCTTTTTTCTTGTCTTCTCTCCTTCTCTGCCTCTGTTCTGTCCTCTCACAGCTTTCCTGAGCCACATCTCTCTGGATCCTAACTCCAGTGAAAGTCCTCCTGGATCTCTGGTTCCTTCTGAAGAGGCAGGAGATGAGGCCTGGAGACTCAGTGCACAAGAGAGAGTCCTGAATTTCTGGGTTACCAAATCTTCATGGAGGGATCTAGGTATGGGACCCCTGTCCCTGTCATGGTCTTATCATTTAGCAGCTTGAAGACATTTGCCAAATGGAGAGTAGTACCCTCATTTTCCCATCATGTCCATTTGTCTTGCACTCTGAGTCATGTGGGATGGTGAGAATGACCAGGAGCTGCATAGGACTGTGCTCCTAGATGCAATAGGATAGAGATACGAGGTTGTTAAATGAGCTGAGCTGAGTTGTGGCAACTTCAGAGGCCACCAGGTGCCCACACAACCTGGTCAAGCCTGGCTGCTTGGAATTCTGTCCATGAGAAGTGCTCCTAAGAAAAGAGCTGATAGTGCTCCAGAAGAGCTGATAAGTGCTCCTAAGAAAAAACTAAATGTCACCAGTATTTCTGGGGCTCCCAAATTACTTTTGCTAAGGATCACTGAAACCAGCAGTAGCTCTACAATCAGAATACAGCATATACCATATGCTGGGGATTTTGATAATGGGGGAGAAAAAGGAATATTCAACTGCTTCCTCCTTCCCAGACCATCTTCTGTCTCTGTCCTGAAAAAAGAAATTGAATAGATAGAAAAAAACAAAAACAATTCTGTCCATTAAGACAAGAAGAGCAACTCTCCCACAACATCAGGAAAAGTCTCTGACACCCACAGTAGTAATGCTGCACAGGTCTGCTGCTCAGTGGGAATAAAGAAAGAGAGGCTAGTGCAGCTTGGAAAAATGTTTTCCTACACACATTTGTTGGTCAAGTTTGAATGAACAGTCAGGATTGCAGACATGAGTTCTTCAGCAAGTGCAGAAGGTGCTGAAATTCAATTTCTGGCTCTTGCCAGTTTCCTTCATTTTCTTTTTGGCTTCAGTTTTATCCCCATCATGTTAATTCCGTACCCAGTATTTGTGTTTCATGTTTTCCTGTTTATTGGGAGCACCAAAGACCACAGCTCAGCAGAACTGGTGGGTATGGAGAGATTCAGCTATGCACATGAAGTTATTCTTACGTGTATTACAGAAATATGCTTTTCCTCATTTTCCAAATGCTTATAGAGATATTTCCATTTTACATTTTTCTTTTTCTGGATGATCAGAAAAGTCACGCTGTACTTGTGTGCAGGAGCCTGGAAGCTGAGGAGAACCCCTGGACAGAGCACCAGGATGCTTCTCAGAGCACACAACCAGAGCATCTCTGGGGGCTGGAGAATAAAGCATCTGAAGTTTGGGATGAAAATAAAAGTGTCATAAAGTGTTACTGTTGAGAAGGCAGGCTCGGCCAGGTTTTTAAAAACTTCCTGTATCTTCCCTGCCTTTTGACAGCTTCTCAGATAACTCACATGGTAAGGCAGACACATTGCTGCACCAAGCACCAGGTGGAAAAAATCAAAGTAACAGCCTGTTGCAAGGCTCTTGTTAGCATGGCAAGTTTCATATTGACACCTGGCATGCAGACATCCTGGCCTCCACACACACACCCCAGCCCAGGTTTTAGAGAGCTATTCAGCTCTTGGCCATTGCGTCTGTGCTCCAGAAATCACTCCTGTCTGTAATCATTTCATTTCACCTCACAGTGAAAACACAGGGAGTACAAGAGGTTTTTTTAAATGCCAAGGTTGTTGGCTAATTTTTATGTCTAAAATACTTAGTGGGAAACAGTGCACTGGAGGTTTGCTCACAAAGCTCTGACTTGGGCTGTCCAGCAATTATTCCCATGCAAAGCTGGAGCCGGCACCGGGATGTGTGGGAGAGGCTCCTCACCAGGGTGTGCTTGTGGCGCACACTTTGGCTGAATGAGCACCTGTGCATCCTTCCGAGGCCCCGTGGGGTGAGGGGGGGTGCCGTGAAAGCAGGACCAAGGCCAGAGCCCTGCCTGGTTCAAAGACCAGTTGGTGATGCAACTTCATTCAGCATATTAACACAGCTTTTTCCTCCTGAATATTTGTATTTGTCAGAATGGCACACTTGGGATCCATCATTGCAAAAATAAGGCTTTGATGCATTGTGTCTTTTTGCCAGATATTTAACAGTAATCCAAATAAATGACTTGGTTCAGAGTCTCACAGAGCATGAGTCAAAACTCATATTTTAAGAGAAAAAAATTCTTAGGATTTTATTTCTGACATAATTCCTGAGCTGCCAAGGTAAGGTGTCTCATTTTTAGGTATTCTAAAAAACTGATTTGGTTAAAAAAGCTGCAGCCATTGTCTTAAACAGCTGACAAGTTCCCATCAGCCCTCCCTGTGCCAGCTGGCTCATGTATTCACAGAGTATCTTGGCAAATGGTCAAATACAATACACATTTTAAGCAGCTGGATTAACCTAGCGATTCTTACCAGAACCTTTTCATCTGCTTTTCAGAGGCAGACCTCTGCCATTTAATTATACTTTAATTGAGTGAAAAAACAAGTCAATACCTAATTAATTTGGGTTACAGAAGAGTAGCAATGTAGAGCCCTGGATTCTGGAACACAGCATTAAAAGGACAGCCTTGCTAATTTTAGCTATATTTGGAATTTGTTTGTGATCCTTCCCTTCCCTTCCCTTCCCTTCCCTTCCCTTCCCTTCCCTTCCCTTATGGGGAGCAAAAAACAAAGACATCGTTTTCATGCTCGGATAAGTTTTGCTGTAAAAGAAAACTTGCTGCTTTACCTGCTGCAGAGATGCCTGTTAAAGGGTGCTGGTGCTCTTGCATTTTTACATTATTTAGAGAGTTGTTTGCTTTTATTTTTTTATCTCACAGGATAATCAAAACAGCAGTAGTCTTACTTAAATTTTCACAGTCCACATCATGTTAGTGTTTCCAGTGTTTTAAATGAGGACCAAATGTTCTTTCCAAACCTATTACCAGTGGTATCCAGATGTTGGAACCAATTTGGAGGGCAACTGTACTCGTGTATCCTAACAGTCACCCATAGAACACTTAATTATTAGAGAAAACACCGCCCATCAAAAGTTTGCTGTCACCAAAAAGAAGCACATATAGGCAAACAGCCTGAATCTTTTTGTGAGACCTGAGTGTCACACTTCCTATACATATCACTTCCTTCCCTAGTACAAGAGCCAAATATGCCACATCCTATATAATGTTTAAGACACTGACGTGTAAAGAATTTATAAAAAGAGTTTATTTGCCATGTTGTGTTTATATAGACCAGATGAAGGATGCAATAATTCATTATATTGCATCAGAACAGATCATCCTGTTTTGTTGTGATTTGCATCCAAACTCACAGCTGAAGGTAGTTTTGATTATCATTGGCAGCTGTGTTGTATCTGTTGATATTATTCAAATGTCATGAGATATATAATGAATTCTTGAATCTTTTAACATTTTTGCTGTCTCAACTATGTGAACTTGTCAAAGCCATATAGACAAATTATGTCTCCTAAAATGGATGAGAAAGCAAACTCATGCAAATTAAGCATGTTTTTCCCCAATTACTTTACATTTGTTCCCTCATCACTCAAAATATGAGTATATATATTATTAATATAATGGCAAATTGTGCTCTGGCTTGCTTACAGTCTTCACATTTTTCCAGTGAGCCTTCATCCAAATTGAAACATCCTTAGATATGGCCAAATTTGTGCCTGAAAATACCTTCCTGAAAATTCCTTCCACCACATGTTTTTTGAGATAAAGTATTTAATTTACCCATTACCAGACTTGGAAAACAAGACTTAGGAAAATAAATCAATGAGTAGAAACCTGATTAGAGGGAAAGGTATCTAAAGCCTAATTCATTTTGGGACAAAAAATCCTAACAGAGAAAATTTTGCATAGCTATACAAACAGAGTTTATGCCCTGTGTTGTTGTGTCTTTACTCCCACTGCCACAAAAGGGAGGCTTCCCATGCAAGTAGACACCGGGGTAGAAACCAAAATGTTGGATGAAACTCTCTGAAATATCTTTGGAAATCTGACTAAATGCTAGGGTGTTTGGGTTGGTGCTTGATGCAGCTTCAGTTGCATGATGTAGAGCTGTACCTTTACTTTCCTTGCAAAGATCCTAAAAGATATCTGATCATCAGAAGTGACAGGAAACAGAAAGAAAGCTGAAATTACCTTTTCTTGGTGATCACAATATGCATCTCAGAAGAAGGAACAAGACAAGGATTGTGCTGCAAAGCTTGGAGGTGGGGATTTGTGCATTTGAACACATATGAAGGAGAAGGAAGGGAGACAAGCAGGATGTCCTGGGAAGGGGAGCAGGGGTGGCACAGCTCACAAGGGAGAGGGATGGCTTGGCAGGGGAAGATGTTTTTGATAAATCTCACGTAACTGATGTGAGAGATGGTTGTGAGACTAGCTGCCAGCTCTCCCAAACCTGATGGAAGTGCCTCCAGTTCATCTCTTGGGGTAAAGTCCTTTCTCTTGTTCACTGTGACATACTGCCAAAACACAGGCTACGTCAAAAGAATTTGTCTTGTTTTATTGTAATAATGTAGCCTTCTGTGGAAATGACATGGAGAAAATATAAATCACATACAGAGATTTTAAAAGCTTCAAGGTTGTGTCAGGCCAAGAACTTTAATGCTAACAGTGAATCTCTCTTTGCTCTTTCATAGATGCACAGTTGTAGCACTGGTAGAAGACTTCAGATCATGCTGATATTTGTAGAACATCAGCTCTTCAGTGACAGGCACAATGTGTTTATTTGTTTAAATGACAGGATAGTTTCAATGTTTATGATGGGACATGAAACACTTGGAAAAACTCAGAACAGGAATACTTTGATGTTGCTGAGCCTTAAATAAAGTGGGCTCAGGCTTTATGAAAAACCTTTGCCTGCACGCCTCAGCTGTAGCATGAGGGAGACCAGTCCACCCTCTAGTGGGATGACACTGCATTTCAGCATGAGATGTGTTACTGCTTTAGCTATGAAACCATATTTCTGTTTCCTTTTGCCTAGGAGATTTTTTTCAGATGAAAGATCAGACATTTATCTGTGCATGCTGTGTGGGAGGGCTCCTATCCTTAAGGCTCTGCAAACTTTCCCTGCTCAAAGGGTTTCTGAGTCAGATGGTGAGACTTGGTGTCCTGATACTGAAAAAAAATGAGCTACCTCTCCTACGTCTTTAGTTCTGAAACATTTAAATAAATGTATCTATTCCTTCTGTTCTTTTCATCACAACATCAGGCATAATTGGCACATACAAAATAACAGTAACGAATTGCTAGACTATGGGGTGAAGGAATGGGCTTCAGAAGGGAAAATCTGTAAGAGGCTGGGAGCTGAGCAGCTGAAGAACTAGGAAAAGGTTTTCTTAATTTAAGTTGGTTGCATAAAAAGAACTATGAAAAAATATTTCAACAACTGAGTATAGAGGAAAAAATACCATGAATTATTTATTTCACAATTATTGTTTGGTACAGTCAGAGCTTCCTCATTTAAGAAAAATGCATGGTAAAGCTCCAGTTGACACACCTTAGAATATTCCTCTGCCCAGACACGAGAGCAGCCATTGGTCCCAGCATCAGGCTCACTCAGAGCACCAACTCATACAGAAGCAGAGGAGGCACACAGCACCACAAAGGCAAGCAGGAGGTGCCATGTCCTCCCAAAAGGCACACACAAAGCTGCCACATGGCATTTGAAGCCATATTTCAGCCACAGCTGGCCAGCAAGGCCAAACTTTGGCACACAGGGTCTGGGAGCAGGGGAAAGTGGTGGGGTGCAATGGCAGCTTTGCTCCAGGAGGAAGGTGACACTGTCCTGGAGGGGTGCTCACTGTAGTTTCCACTTCTGTCAGCCAGGACGTGCTGCTTCTCTTCCAGTAAATCTTTTCCTAGGCCCTAAGCTTTCAGGTAATGGGACTGTGTTTTTGTCTGCATATGGAAAATATCAGGTTTGTTTTCAACACTGTTGCAGCCTGAAGAAATTGAAGTATTATATATAATAGTAAACATATGTTATCCCTGTCTTATGCCCATGGTGTTCCCTGGTTGAGGAACAGGCTCCTGAAAACTGATGTCCCTGACCACTGCCCTGCCTTTGCTCTACTATTTCAAGCCCTGATTCAACCAAGGTACCTGAAAAACATCAGGTAACCAATATGGCTAAGTGATGAGTGGCTCAGGCACTGTCTATGAAATAAAAGAAAAAAAAATGGTCTTGAGTTTCTCTTACCTTTGGTCTATTGTCTGATTTTTGACTTATCACTTCTACTGCTGTAGCCTCAGGAGGCTGAAGACTAAAATCCTCACAGCTAGAGTTGGTCTGTGCTAGCTGCTCTCCACATGTTCGCACACACACACAAGCACTCTGGGCACAGAGAAGACTGAGAGCTGCATAGGGCAACCAGTTTCGTTTTAATAGCTCCTATGATGTGGTCTTTTCTAGCCTCAGTTTGGATAATCCATTATCAAGCCCTCTCCTCCCCCCATCCTCCCTCCAAAAAGATATAGTTCTGTTTTAAATCTTGGCTTAGAGAAAAGAATTTGTCATGATACAGAATAAGCTCTTCTGTTAAGCTTAATGCCTTGTATTTCTTAGAGAAATGAAAATAATTGTAGATAAATCTTATGGTAACAAATATGTGAAAAATTACTAGTACCTTCACTGGTATTGTCTGTGTTATAACAACTCAGCATTGAGTCAATTTCTTTTTTGTTGTATGGTTAGGAAGGCTATGGGTCTATTTACACTTGCAGTCCAAAAGTTTCCAGTGATATAGTCACGCTTGAAAAGCAAAAGATGCTTTTCCTTGGTTGCTTTTCACTGATGCCCTGTAAGTAGCTCATGGATCTGTGAAGTCTGCAGACCAGAAACCAAAAATGTCTGTGCTACTTGGTGATGTTGTTTTAGTTGACTGAGCTCAATTGATTAAAGCTTCAGATAAGTTTAGGTAGTCCTTCAACCTTCCAGAAAACATGGAAGGTGAATTTTAATGCTTTAGTCAGTGTTATTGAGGTTGATGGTGTGGCCCCATGTCTTGTGAATGGGGCAGACTACAAAGCTAAGCCAGAGCCTCCCAGTGCAGCCACTGGACAGCCCTCTCCACAGGTGCTGGTGGACAGCAGCCCCGATGCTGTTTCACTTCCTGCCAGTCAAAAATAGCTACAAGAAGGACAGAGAAACAAAGAGGACTGGAGTACCAGAGCTAACACCTTTCCCACAGTTACAGTGCTGAAGGGTAAGGGTACTGATTTCTGTCTCCAAAAGAAAGGCATTGTGCTGTGTAATTTTGTGCATGATCACTTGGAAAAAGCATTTTCTGATTGAGTTAATAGTGCCACTTCCAGTCATATCTGAACATCCCTAGGAGGTCTCATGTCTAATAATTTATTGGATTTGTCTTGTTTTATGTCAAAAACCTCTCAGCAGCTCCCCGTCAGATGTGGTATGTCTGAAGGTCTCACTCACTGAAATGTAGAGTAAATCATGCTGTGAATTAATTAAGCTTCTTATAGTTTGCCTGGGAAGTTGTAGTTACAAAGTGGGTAAAAATTGCTCCATGGCTGTCTGTAGCAGCACTTATGTGACAGAAACAGCCTGTGAACCTAATACAAACTGTGCTCTGGTTAAGAAATGCAGGCATTCCCAGAGGTAGACAGGGTCCTCATGAGCATGGCTGCATGAGAAATGCTGGGTATGGATGGAGCCTTGTTTGCTCTGCTACAGCACAGGTCACTCCCATGTTAAGGGGATTGGTGCTGTCAGCTTCTGAAGAGAGGTCAAATCTCTCCTAAAAATTCACTTTTAAATTATAGGAGTTCTCAGTAATCAGAGAGGAAACATCAATATATTCATGCCCAGAGCAACAAATCACTCTCACCTGGAGCTCCAGGAGAGTTTTCCAGGAAGGACCAATTTCTTCTGAGACCCATCTGACTTTCTGCCAGGACTGTCAGTGCTAGAAAGTCTGTGCAGATGGCAGGCAGAGAATGTAGAGGTAGCTTGTTTGGTCTGGTTTCTACAAATTGAATAAATTTTGTGGCAAATAAACACTGTGTGCCTTTTTTAGGCTCAGCATATGTCATGGGCTTCTTCCAGGTTCATTTTTCCTGTTTTGCTGCTGCACAGTCCTGAGGCATTTAGGAATTGATTTCAAGACTTATTCTCATCCTAGACACCTGAGCCATCTTTTCTTTTCTTTTCTNTTCTTTTCTTTTCTTTTCTTTTCTTTTCTTTTCTTTTCTTTTCTTTTCTTTTCTTTTCTTTTCTTTTCTTTTCTTTTCTTTTCTTTTCTTTTCTTTTCTTTTCTTTTCTTTTCTTTTCTTTTCTTTTCTTTTCTTTTCTTTTCTTTTCTTTTCTTTTCTTTTCTTTTCTTTTCTTTTCTTTTCTTTTCTTTTCTTTTCTTTTCTTTTCTTTTCTTTTCTTTTCTTTTCTTTTCTTTTCTTTTCTTTTCTTTTCTTTTCTTTTCTTTTCTTTTCTTTTCTTTTCTTTTCTTTTCTTTTCTTTTCTTTTCTTTTCTTTTCTTTTCTTTTCTTTTCTTTTCTTTTCTTTTCTTTTCTTTTCTTTTCTTTTCTTTTCTTTTCTTTTCTTTTCTTTTCTTTTCTTTTCTTTTCTTTTCTTTTCTTTTCTTTTCTTTTCTTTTCTTTTCTTTTCTTTTCTTTTCTTTTCTTTTCTTTTCTTTTCTTTTCTTTTCTTTTCTTTTCTTTTCTTTTCTTTTCTTTTCTTTTCTTTTCTTTTCTTTTCTTTTCTTTTCTTTTCTTTTCTTTTCTTTTCTTTTCTTTTCTTTTCTTTTCTTTTCTTTTCTTTTCTTTTCTTTTCTTTTCTTTTCTTTTCTTTTCTTTTCTTTTCTTTTCTTTTCTTTTCTTTTCTTTTCTTTTCTTTTCTTTTCTTTTCTTTTCTTTTCTTTTCCTTTGTTCCATTACAGGTTTTCCATAGCTTTTTCTATACTGTTCTCCCATTTCCTGTTTTCTTCTATCCCTCATAGCACTGGGCTTTCCTTAAAAGACCAGGAATATTTGTGCCTTTCTCTTGTGCAACTGAGATGTTTTCATCTATATTTTGTATAGCCTAGATATTCTACCATTTACTTATTCTCCCTCAGTCTTTTTCTCTCTCTTCAGCAAGGCAATTGTGTGGGAACACTGAAACATCGTATTTGGCACCACTAAGATGGCAGAAGCAAAACAGGAAGGGGGTATGTAGATATCTGCTAAGTGGTTAACTTTATGGCTGCGAATGTTTCCCGTTTTCTCCCTTTGTTTTTGTTTTTAATTTTTGAAGGACTAGAAGTGTTTGGCTCATTGGCACCTTCAAGCATTCCTTGGACATTTTTGCTTGATTGAGTGGTAAATTATAAGTGGTACTATGAGTGAAGCAGGCTCAACCAACAATAACATGGTAACAACTGAATGAATGGATAGGTCTTTACCACATCCCTCCTAAAGTCATCTGTTTTTTTGGTTAGAAAGTCATATCCTTCTCAAATGTTTGTGTCTAGAAGCTGTTCAATATCTTTCTTTTAAACCAAAATCTTCAATTTATTCAAACCATAATGAAAAAGCCAGTCCTTTCAAAAAATGTTTTCCAGTTTGATTTCAAAAGGAAACAAGGTTTAGGAGGGAATTATGTCACTTGTCTGTCTGTTGCTCACCTGAGACCCTGCCTGTACAAGCCTTTTTGAACTCATAGACTGATTTCAGTTCCACTTGGATACAGAGAAGTGTTTGATGTGCTAGATTTCTATGAATTTCATGAAAATTTTCATCTGGTTTGAGAAGAGAGGCTCAGATTAGTGGTGTCTGTGTGGGAAAAGAGGGTAGTAATAGGCAGGTTCTGGCATGCAGCACCGTGAACATCCTCACAGTCACCAGCTACACACCCACATCATTTTGGTTGGAGAATCTGAATTTTTATCTCTAAGCTTGTCTCTGTGCAAACTGCCTGTCTTGAAGGGGATATAAAAAGAGCTTGGGGGAATCTCTCTGGGACTATCTGCAGTGCAAGGTGAGGCTCTAGGTGAGATGATAGTGGAGCATGTTCAGAAAACAGCAGAATAAGCAGTGTATCAGTATGTCTTTCCAGCAGGGTTGTGGCTGTTTAGAGAGTTTGGTGTTCTATCTGTGATACAGAATTGTTCCGTACTTCTCAAGTGCTCTGCAATCTTTTCTTATCTGAAAAATATTAAAACAAATCTAAGTTGTTGATGACAATGTTTTGAAATTTCTGCTCTTCATGAGAAATATTCTGTCCTGGTGAGTGCCATAGGTACCTCAGTGGAAGCTTCCTGAATGGGACCTATGTAGTTCAGCTTGAAAAGATCTTGCAGGATCAAGCCCATGCTAGAGGAACATAATAGTGACAGTTGAAAAGAATAGTCTAGCTTGATGTCCTCCTCTGCTCCAGACACAACACACTGATTTACTGAAATCTTATCCTTCTTTACAAAGCTTCTAGTTAAATACTGCTTTGAAACAGCTCTCCTTAACCTAGAGTCATAAAATGTGTGAAATGAAACAGTTGCTGTACTGCATTGAATTAATTAGCTGAACTGCTCCCACTGAATTGTCCTGCAATTGCATGTTGCAGATTAGGGAGTGTGGGAAGAGGAGGAGAGAAATCAGTGTTTCCTGGTAGGGCCAAGTTACTCAATGAGCCACATAATAAGCTTGGTACTGTTAAAGTCAAACTATTTTGTTTTTCAAAGTCATTCTCACATTTCTCTGAAGCCTTGATATTGTTTCAGATGGTATTGAGAAAAAGCCAGACAGCCTTAACAGGTGTGTGCTGTATGTGTGTACCCACCTTGGAGTGAAATGAGTCTGAGTCTGCAGGCTACAAGACCAAGATCTGAAGTTCACGGCAGTCTTTTCCTGACACATTTTGGCCAAGGAAAATGAATAGTGTGCATAAAACTATATGAAACTACTGACAAATTTGGAAAAATTAAGAAAAATCACTGATGGTCAAATTCAATCTCTTTGTTACCGCACTGAGTAGCCCTTTATTTGTAAAGTAATTTTCACTTGAGTGATTCCTGAGGCCACATCTACACTAGGCCAAGTGTCTGAGCTTTGGTTGTATTCTGGAACCACGTTAGCCTTGTTGGCTCCATCTATCCGTATAACTTTTTTTTCTTTGAAAGGTTGGAGAGGCAGGAAGGCAGAGCCAGAGTACTCCAGCAACTTTTACATTCAGCAAACAGTGGGGTTCAGCAGGAAAGAAACTATAGAGAAAACCAGATGGGCCGAAGACCCAGTATTTACACTCCCTGTGTTTCATGGGGGTATTTTGTACTAGGTCTCACCTGGTCCACTAGCACCTCGATTTGCATCAGGTGCCCTCAAGGAACACATCATTCAGTTTACTCTATTCTGACAGGGAATTCCATCTGTGTGCTCCCCATTCCTTTGGCTCCTAGGTGCCTTAATTGGGACAATGGAGAGATTCAGTCCAGAAGCAGGCTTTTTAGTTGCATTGTAATGCTAATGGAGATGGACTTTAAAAGGACTGTTCAGGATAAGTGGTGGATAAGGGTGATGGCCTGTGCTGCACAATACATCTATCCCTCCCTACAGCTGCTTAAGACCATTCTCCTACAGCTAATACTCAGAAATTATGGCCAAAGGAGGGCCATAATAATAATCTCAGATGAGATGAGTGTGTTCCAAAAATACACAAAAACACAGTGAGCTCTGCATTTCTCCCAGCTTGCCAAGGTCTTAAAGGGTTTGTTCCTTCAACAGAAGCTGTAACAGAAACTGCACTGTTCTGCTTTTCACTAGGAGGGAGCATCCAAGGTCAAGAAATTGCAGCTGCATCTTCTCAACATACATCTGAAACCTCTTCAAAGGACACAGAAAATTAGACTCTATAATCTACCTCAGACTGAACAAAGTCTTTCTTTTCTCCATCTTTTCTCCATCTATATCTTCTCTTTGGAGTGAAACATGGCACCGTGTTGGGGGAGCAATCACAGCTCAAATAAAATTCCTTGACATGAAAATTTACCTCTCAGAAAAAAAACCTGATTCTTACGATGACTTATTTTCCTTTAGGCCATGATCCCTTCTCCAAATAAACACTATTAGGCAAAGAACCCTGTCAAATGTGAATAAAATTTTATTTTCTCTCACCTCCACATTGTCCATTTTTTAGCTCATAAGATTTTTACTTAGTAAGTTTGTCAAAGCTCTCCAGTCTCAATCAACATAAATAACACAATTTCCTCTATTTTCTGGATTCATAAATATATATGATTACAGAGATTTTTGAGGAACCTTTGGTTTAAAGTTTGAAAATTCATCACTTATCTTGCTCTTTTTTGATCCTTTCACAGTTTTTGGTCCATCGTAACACTGGTTCTTCTTCACTGGAACCCTCTCCAGTAGCAGAACTTACTGAAAACAGAAAGGCTCACTTGCAGATTTGGCAGAGTCATCACCCTGGCCATGCAACCATTGTGTGGCTCAGAAGGGTCCCCAGCTCCCCAGGTTTGTAGCTTTTCCCTCTTGTGCATGTTCAGTATCCTGCCTGGGATCCTTTTGGAAAAAAACCTCTCTCATAGTTGCAAGAACATTTTCAAGAAATGGCCATTCTATGGCAAATTACCTCCTTTCATTTTCTTTAAACAGAATAAAAGAGGGTCTAGAAAAGCTAGATTTTCTGAGATGTGAGAAGTGTCCTCTTTCATTCAGAAATCTCTAATGACCTGCTTTAAAATTTTTAAGCACATTCACCTGTATCTGATTTTTTTTTTTGTTTTGGTTTTTTGTTTGTTTGTTTGGTTTTGTGTGTGTGGTTTTTTTTTACATTCAGAACACTTTAAAGTCTTGGTGAATTTCCCTTGCAGAAATGACACAGGTACAGTCTGCAGGTTATTAACTGTTCTACATTACTGATCATTTTAATCAACTTTTTTCTGTTAAGACAGAAGAACTCTTCCCTTGAACCTGGACAGAGCAACATCCTTTTCAAGGTAAATAGCAAGGAAATTTTGCTGGGTTATACAAATTCCATGTAACCAGTTAAAATATTAGATGCTGATGACAATGACATATCCATAGTGTAAAAAAAAAAATTAGCTAATAATATAACCTACATCAGATTATGTATTAGTCATTAGCTTCACAAGACATTAAAAGCCTGCCATTTGTCATTGTTATTTTTTATTTCAATCTCTTTCAAACAATTCTATATCAAGCAAATGACAAATGCTAAATAAAAAACTAGTCACCCCACTCCTATTCTCAATGGCGCTTTTCAGGTGTCTTTCCCTCCTTTTCACTATACAGAGGATTTTCTCCCTCTCACTGAAAGTCAAGGTGGAGGAATACTCTCCTTAGTAATACTAAGTATGCATTATTCCTCAGCCTATAGGATGATGGTAATTCAATGTGTCTGGCAATCTATTTTTACAATAATTTAAAAAAAACGAAAAAAACAAGAGATGCAAAATGCCACATTTTTTTTCAGTAAAATCCTCAGTAAATTTTGGGTAATAAAAAATACAGGAATAATTTAGGGGTGCAGAACCACCCTATTTATTCTAATTCCCTGACCAGTATGTCACAAAACTGACAAGCTAAAGGTGGCCACAGTCAGGCAGAGTTTCATACATGTAAAATTTAAGAACATGAAAGTATATTAACAGGTGCTCTGTTTCAGAATGAGGGTCTATTTAACTCAGTCTCCAGCAAAGGACATCAATTCTTACCTAGGGCAAAGCAGATGTACATCCCAAAATGCTCTCCAATCCCTGCCTGTCTTCAGAACAAGAATATCCTGAGCTTGATTTGGTTTTTATATTTAGCAGTCCTAACCACATTCGATTCTGATACTTGTCCGCCTAATTCCGTGTTAACTTTTCGCATCTGCAACCTTCATTAGCAAGGTGCACCACAGATTCACCTAGGATTCCTTTGGCTACATGACAGACCAACAGAAAGGCTAGTGGCTGCTGAGACTGGCAGACTGAATGGAGTTGGTGGCAGACTGGATTGAGATCTAATCCTCAGACTGGGAAAGATTCTAAATAACCAAATCCCTCTGCCCTCCTTTGCACTACTGCAAGCTCATAAGAACTACATCTGGGAGCAAAAAGAGGTGCCCCAGCCTCAGAGGCTGGGTGCCCCAACCTTTTCTTCTTTTTTTATTCCTGGGACAGTATGCTGCTTCTGTTGTCAAGCATAGAGGTGTCACTTGCCTGTGCCAGTTGATGCCACTGGTGATAGATGTATGTGCTCCAGATGTGTGTGCACACAGATAGCAGTGTCTGGGCTGACACAACTCACCAGCCTCCACAGCTGTGTGACACACTAGGCAAAAATTCTCTAATGCTTGTTGGGACCTACACACTATTGCCTCATGCTGCTCACCACTGCAGTGCCCTTTGTGATTATTTCAGTGTCTGGACATTTGAACTACACTGACCTCTGGATCACTGAAAAAAAAAGTAAAGGTACAAACCTAGTTGCATTGTTCAATCTGCCTCCCTGCAAAGGGAGCAAATGTGTTCCCTGCAGCAAATGTGAACGTACTCACATTTTTAAATGTCTCAAGTAATTGTGCTTTCACATTTCCCTTACAAGACTATCCAACACTTCAAAGTAGCTCAAGCTTTTCCTGGCATTCTGTCTAAATATTCCCTTCTTAATCTCATCTCATAACCTCCTAAGTAATTGTATTCTGTCCTTGGGGTCTATTCACTTTGCACATTTACAGACTGCTACCCAGTTCCCATTAGTGTAAGCCTCACTCTGAGGCAAATGACACATATTTACATTTGAAATCTTTCCTTCAAGCTATCCATGATTGCTTTTGCAATCTGCCATACTAAGGTAGTCAGTACAGACAGATCAGAAGGTAAATCATAGGTTTGCAACCTATTCTGCCTTCTTCCCTTCTTCTTTGAGCTCTTGTCCCACACATATTCATGTGAATGCTTCTTTGAACTCAAATACTCTTAAAATGCCTTGAGTTTGTGAGGCTGGGATCAATACACAAAGTAGAAATGAAAAGGAAATTAAAAGTAAAATACAGTGGGGAAAAAATTTCCCAAATCTCAAAAGGCCTGTAGTCTGTTGTTAAGGGAGATTTTTAAAGCTGGATTGAGTTGTGTGGCTGCTGGCTGGTCAGTGTGGCTGACAATCCTGGGACAAGGTCTGCTTTCCAGACACTGCTTAGAACCAATCTTTCCAGAGAAGTGCAGTCTAAGCCCAAACACTTGGAGGTCTCCACAGACTAAATGAAGAGCTGGGAATTCTCTCTCTCTCTCTCTCTCTCATCTTGCTGGGCTACGCTGCTGCTTGGCTAGAGATGACTGTTTAAAAATTATCTTGGTTATGACTACACATTGCAGGAGCGCTTGAGATGGATCAAAATATTTGGAAGACTGAAAGTATCTTAATATAAGGGTAGAATAAAAGGCATATATTTTGCTATTCATATCCAATTTTACACTTTTAAGGTCTTGAATATCTGGAATTATCATGTGGATATGATTTAGCAGCCCTGTTTTCCTATCTTCATTGGGCAGAGAAAACAAGAGCAAGAGGAAACGATAGGCATCCCTAAAGAGTACAAATTCTCTACTTATGATAAACATTTGTTGCATTCAAGGTGAATACCACATGCAGTTTTTGTTTTGAATGTGGCTGGTCACCCATTCAAGTAATGCCAAAGGGTAACTTCAGTTAAACAGTTTACATGAGCCAGTGCAGTCCAGCTAAAACATGTATGGTTGCACAAGTTTTTGTAGAGAAAATGCTGGACCTACTAAACCTGAAGGTACTTTGAGATTGTTTGGCTCTCAGGTGCTATGGACTTGTGACTGCTGCTGTCCATTGCTGTAACAGTCACACAGTGAAGCTCCTGGGCTCCCTTGCCAGCTTGGCAGGAGTGTCGTGGGTAAGTCTTACTCCAATATTGTTCCTGTTGCCTGTGGTGGAGACATGCAGTCTGTGAGCAGCAGTGTGAGATGCTTTCAGTCTCAGAAGGAACCTGCTGTAATGACTGCCCTCATGGTGCCCATTTTCAGCCTTGTCTGCAGCTCAGCTTGGTGCCTGCACATGGCAATATCAGTAGCAGGGACAGCTCAGGGCTGCCGGAGCGAAGTGTAGGACTGAAATCTGCACAAGCCCATTGTGTGACAACCCCGTGCAGCCCTGAGCTAGCTTGGGAGGAGGCAGTGGGGCAAGGGGAGCTCCCAGGAGGACCTGGATCTTCTTCTGGAAGTAGTGGAAGCAGAAATGCTGCTGGCACTTGGGGAAGCAGGTCCCCCAGACCCAGTGGGGCTGCACTATTTTACATCAGTTGAGGATTTAATCTCGTGCTTAAAGTGTGTTTAAGCTGAATGAGAACAGCGCTGCTAAACGCCTTCCTGTTTAAATGATGAACTCAGCGGCCAAAAGAATATAACATATTAGTGATGTGGAGAAAGCAAAAGCAGTTGCTAGAATGAAGCACAGTTGAAATAAGGATACAGAGGGAATCTGAGTCTTTCCCTCTTCCCTTTGCCTAAGCCCGGTCTTACTTGCCCTGACAAGATGCGGTAAGTCCACTGCTTCACACTGATTTATACCAATGTAAATGCCATCAAAGCTAAACCTTTTTCTTCAACTGTTTAACAGCAACAGTTGTTCAACCCTTTTAAACATAAATGATGAATAAAGAGATTCCTGTCCACAACTTCTTGCCCAGTCTAGATTGTTACATGGCCCTTTGGCCACCAGCAACTGCCTCTCTTCCTGGCAAGCTGCTAGCTGTGTCCGTGGTTTCACATCAGGCCCTTCCAGTGGCTAAGTGGAGGCTTCTTCCACTGCAAAAGCTCTTCATCCTCTGTCCTGTAGCCTCCTAGTGCCGGCCCTGTTGTCAGGTGCTCTAGCAAAAAGTATGAATGCTCCTGAGTATGTGCCTTTGCGAAATCCACCCTACCCAAATAATTTAAAAATAGTCTAAAAAACCCCCAAACACACTGAAATTCAAACAACTCTGTGGGGCAGAGATAGTGAGGCAGCTGCCTGCAGAGCAGGGTGTTGGTCAAGACATGCCACGTCACCTGCATCACCAGAAGTGAAGGATATTCAGTGTGCTCGTAATTCCAGCTACCACTGAGCCACAGAAGTCAATCATTTAACAGTTTACCATTACTGTTTCATATTTCCAAGCCTTAAGGCATTTTAAAAGCTCTGCCTAACTTTCCTGGCTTCTGTTGAAAGCAGAAAGCATTGGACTAGCCATGCACTGTGCAAACACATCAGACCATGCCTTCCAGTCTATTTTGGTGAAGCCTTGGTTCACAGGGAGTGGCACAGTTAGCTCCAAATCACATCATATGCAGCCTTACTTTCAAAGGCTTTATTTTTAGGTAATTTTTAAAATACATTACTTCTACTTCTTTATATAAATCAAATATAAAGGAAACTGAATAAATTGTTTTTCAAGCTCATAAAACCATCTTTCTGCTTTCTTTACTATTCAATGGGACTGTTAGAAGTGAAAGACTGTGACAATGACTAAACCAGACAGCTGCAATATAAGGAATTTTTACAAGTTTTCCAAGGTTTCTGATAGGAATTCCCTAGCAAAGAATTCTGTTTGGAAGCTTCTATGAGGAATAGACCAGTTTATACAAAAGTATCATTGTTGGAACACTCTCTTCTTCTTATGTATATATAAATCCATATTTTTGCATGCCAGTGAGTGCATGTCTGTGTCTCAGTGGCATGGTATGACTTGGAGAAAGGCTACAGCAAGACAATATAGGTTTGTGTAAGGGTGCCCACACAGTCCCTGCTCTTGAAAACCATGCAGAATTACAGCACAGGAAGATGCCAAGGGTACCCACACCTGAGAGGTATGCATTTGAGCCCATGGACCATCCTCACTAGCATGTGCACCCAGGTGTGTGCTTTGTCATGCTCTGCAGAGTAAACGTAATACAAACAGTGGGTAGGTTTGCACATAAAGGTGTGTGTTTGTGCAACCAGAACTGTCCCAGGTTACCTGTACAAGGGTGATTAGAAATTTGCAGGTGTTTGCTGATGTTTTGTGTTTAGTATTGCAATTTGTCTGCTGTATCACTGATATCGATCCTGAAGTAATTTAGTCATTACCAGTTAATTATGCATAGTTTATAAAGAAATAAGATACATTGGTTCTGATTTAGTGTAAACCACATGAGCTGAAAATTTTTTCCTGTGGCAAGTGCATATTTTGTGTAATTATTGGTGGAAAATACTTGTCTGTCTCTTTTCTGATTACAGTTATTCATATAAGATGAGAACTAAGAACTATTCAGAAATGTAGGGCAAAGATATTTTACATCCCTTTTCACTGCCTTACTAAACACTATCATTTAGACAAATGAAGCAGAATGGATACACACTTTCCCTGAGGTTAATTTTTTGAATCGGTTATTGCATTAGAAATTCTATCATTGATACGACCATTGTGCTGCTGGGACAGTCCCTGTTAACCAGATAAGCCAGTACCTGACAATTTAAGACAGTGCAGACACAGACTAACAGAGATGGTTTATTGTCATCAGGATCCTCTGTTACTCAGTATCCTCTGTAAAGCTCAGGCTTTACCCAATCCAATCACTATAAGGAGTTAATTGAAAAAGTAAATATGTGACAAATGGGGAAATATAACCAGGTGCCACAATAACAACAAACTGTGCCATGCAGATTTTTTGTCTCTTGAAGAATAGGAGATTTGTGATGAATCATTTGTTCTTCATTTTCCTCATCCATTTCCACACTCTGCTTACCTGGCCTATTTAAATAACATTCTTCCAAGCAGATGAGAACCTGGTTTTTATAAATGCCAAGTTTTAACTCAACAAGGAGTCTAATGTGTACAGGTAGCAAGTCATGTACTTTATCCCTTTTAATGTAACTTTGAAAGAGCTAGAAAAAGCAATTTCTCTGCCCAATTTGGTCTACAATCTCATTAGACAGATATCAATTGAAAGCTAATGCATGGATGGGTCTATCATATTTAAAAAAAAAAAAAATTTAAAGCCTAGGAATATTTTGAACCTTCATCTGCATCTCTTGTCGTTGATGATGATGTGTTTTTATTTTACTTTTTGTGAGCAAAGGCATTAGCAAAGGAGATTGTCCTAAGCTGGGAATCTGGATTTCTCAGGTTGGAGGTGGATATGAGGTAATTTATGAGAGGACAAAAATATCCTTTTTGAGCAACAGTTTTCTAAGATGTAGGTAATTATGCGTAGAGATAAGAAAGCGATTTTCACAGTGAAAGGGTTATAAAACTGTTAAATACCTTCAGCATATTCATAATGAAAGTACAAAAGTATGTGAATAATGAGGAAGCAAAGTCTTCTGACAAAATTATTTGATACAGTCAAATCTAAAGTTAATTTCAAAGGTCCATCAGAATGTCATAATCTTAATAGATTTAACAATAAAAAAGAAGATGGAGCTAAAGGTCAGTGCATGCAAACTAAGGCTCATAGGCCAGAGTATAATAAATAATGATAAATATGCAGTGAAAGGGTAGAAATTATGTCAACTAAGGAGAAAATTTTTGATGTTCCTGTCCTTGTTTCCCAAAAAAACCCACCAGCTCAGTGATCAGTGATACGGGTGGGGAGGGGGGGGTTAGGGTGGCAGAAATATAAATTAGAGTGTTAGAAATTACTAAGAAAGGAACTGATAAAGAGAAAAAATGTTATGCTTTCATGTTGATTTCTGATGCTCTCTCACTCTGATCACTGCACAAAAGGGTATAGGACAACTGAAAAAGATAAGGGAAAATGTCACAAGCATGCTAATATCTATGGAGTTGCTTCCAGGCAATGAAAAGCTGCTGGGAAAAAAAATCAGAGAAAGTGCTTCTCTACTTGGAAAATGAAAGAAGAAGAGGGCTACAAGAGAGAAATATAAAATCATAACTAATATGGTGAACATGGAAAAAAGGGGAATATTCACCTTTTTTCACATGAGCTTTAGAGGCACTCTGTAAAATTTGAACCACAGAATCACAGAATTAATTAGGTTGTAAAACACCTCTGAGATCATGAAGTTCAACATATGACTGAACACTAGCATGTCAACTAGACCATGGCACTGAGTGCTGCAGTCAGTCTTCCCTTAAACACCTCCAGGGACAGTGATTCCAACAGCTGAAGATAAGATTTAAATTAAAAAAATGTATTTTTACACAGCTCAGAATACAACACATAATATTTTGCTGTCAGATAGCGCCAGCAAAAAGTATACATTGAAATGGATTCAAAAGGAATTCTTTAAATTATTCAGAAATAGATCTCTTTATAGCTATTAACTGCAACAGCTTGAATGCAACCTTAATGCAGAAAGGCCCCCAGCTATCACCATCCAGAAGCTGGGAAGGATCATCTTGTGCTTACTCTGTGTCTTTTACACTCTCATTTTTTGAACTCTGGGAAAGACTAGAGAGACAGAAAGATATGCATAGCTTTAAGAAAAGATTACACTGAATTATGTCCCCAGATTTATTGTACTTGGCAGAAAAGTGTGAGCTGAAAGGATGGAAAATTCCTTTCAAGATGCAGGTGTCTGAAGAGATTCTTTGGGCCAAGTTTGACCTCAGGGATTCCTTCAGTCTTATCATGCTGCAGATGTCAGGAGGATGAAGGTGTCTCCACCCTCACTTCTAGTGCTGCAGATCATCTCTAAGTATTATCTCTGAAATTTCAGAGCCACTGGTGACTTAAAAGTACAAACTCATTGACAACTAAGTGTGACTTAGTGATTTACCACCTGCATGTCATGCTCAGACATCTGTTGCAACAAGTCTGCCACTGACACCAAGTGAAATCTGCAAAGAACTGCTTTGCTCCATAAAAATCTGTTTTGTTCCTTCTGTCAATCATCATCAGAAGCAGCTAATCCCCACCCACAGTACCACGGGGTTGCCTGTGGCTTTATTGCATATCTCACATAAATTGATAGCAGTTTCCTTATTGTAGAAAAAACATTTAGGATTATCTCATTTGTCCTAGCAACAAAAACAATGATCTATATTCAATCTGTCATACAAAATGGTCTGAAAATGTTTTACAGATACTAAAAAAAAAAGAAAAATCCAGAAGGGCTGTATGAAAAGACAAAAGAAAACAAATAGGTCCTCCTTGGTTTTTCAGCTGAAATTTCAAAGCATACCGCACTTCTTTCCAAAAAACATTTTATTCTTTCCAAAGCATTTGAAAGACCCAAAATGACATGTTTCTTCTGGATGTGATATTGCTTTTATAAGGATTTACTTGCCATCATTTTTATTTTTGCCTGATCTTTTAAGGTTTGGAAATTCACCCTACTTACCCTACACTGAATTCTAATGAAAACCTAATATGATAAAAAATTGTAAGAGCCTGGAATACTCAGTCACATTTTTAGAACAGTTTTAATGCCAACTTTTTTCTGATACTGTACTTTTTAAAAGTTTTGGTGCACAGATGGTAGTGATATACAGACAGCCTTTGTGAAATCAACTACATGAATTCATTTATCAATACACCAGATAATCTCAGGTGCAGAAATACAGAATGCGAATACAGAAAAATGTACCTATTTCATACATAGTTTTGACTGTTGTAATTTTAAACTTTTTTCCCCTTGATTTCATGAGACCATTAAGGCAGCCTGTATTTCAAATAATTGCTACCTTACTCTCTCATATTTTGTTGTGGCTTTATGCACATCCTATAGTAAGGACCATTTATGCATGTCCTATAGCAAGGATTGCCAGGGAGCTGCAGTGTCTCAAAGATCTGCTGTTAGTGGCATGGAGCAGAGCCAAATACGTGCCTGTCTCTGTCCTGCATCACCATTCCTCACCCCTGATATTTCCATACATCACTCAGAAAGGGGTCCTGCCAAATGCCATGGCCAGGGCAAGGGGGAGAGGTGGGCAGGAGGCTTCCCAGGCTCTGCTCACCTACACAGGCTAAGACTCAGCATCCTTTTCCTGAACTGGAAAGTACTGTCTTGCTTGTTCATTCTTTTTTCTGTCTTGTCACCTGCAGCTGCATTGCACATTCCTATTTACCTTCATTAAATTCCTCTCCTGCTCTACCAAATCCTCTTTTTCTGTAAATGAGAAAACAAAAAAAATTTATTTTCACTGTTTTGAAAGAAGTCCACATATAATTTAAAAACACTGAAATAATACGTTTTAAACCAATTCAAAATTTTTCATTTGATGCGAGCTTGCCAGGGGCTGCCCGAATCTTCAGCTCGATGCACGAGGGGGCTTGCTCCTCACCGGGTGAGGGGCGCAGCTTATCCAAGGTCGTGGGTGCTGCAAAAGCCAGCTCAGCTGTGATGGTAAATCCAGGAGGTGAGGAAGAGGCAAAGGAGGCAAGGGGGCTCGAGAGATCGAGTTCCAGCAAGGTGTTTATTGTGGAGATGTCGAAGCTCTGAAGCCCCGAGCAAGAGCAGGCAGGCTTTTTTACAGGAGGGAATAACAGGGAGGGGGGAATAACATCCAATGAAGGGAAAGGGGAGGATTCAGGATAGGGAGATGGGCGCAGAACTCAGCCATTGAGGAGTGTTGAGGGGAGGGGAGTCTTTTGAACAGACCAACCCATGATCTAACTGCCAAGAACTCTCTGGAAGGGGAGGAGGGGGCTGAGGGTGATGGATGTGGGAGAGAGAGGAGTCAGGGATTGACCCGAGGGAGGAGAATAGGGACTGACAGGGATGTTTCAGGAAACTGGGTGGGGGGAACCCAGGGAATACCAGCCAGGGAGCAATGAAGGGGTAAGGGATAAACCATTATAAACGAGGGAAACCATTATAAAATTTAAGAAATATCAAAAATGTCCTGCAACATTCATTTTCATCCAGAACTGGTTGTTGAGTTTGGTCAAAATTACAAATACTTTTGGTCTTCTCCAACAGCCAATATTTGCTATATTTACTGTGGAAGAAATCCATGCTAATCTCACCCTTAGCACTGATTATGCATGGCATGACAGGTGGCTTCTTAAAATGGAAATACACTTCAATTTCCTAAAGTACCGGTAGAAATGGAATAGTTTAAAAATCTATTCTCTTCTCACTTTAGCCTGGTAAATGTCCCAGAGTCTTCACAGGGCTCTTAACTAAAGCCTTGCATATTTCTTTCCTTTTGCTGAGTCTTGCAACTGAAAAGACTAACAAAGGTCAAATCATCTGATACAGATGATGTGTCTTGCATGTACCCCATATTTTTAGTATGTTTAATGGAAGCATTTCTTATACAAGTCAATTGCCTTGATTTTTGATCTACTTCCTACTCAAAAAGAAAAAAAAACAAGAAAGGTTAAGAGAGATAAAACTGTTCACTGCCTGGTATGGCTCACGAGCCTTGGCCCAGGAGGCGCAGCTTTGGGGGTGACGAGGATTTCGTACCCTTTGAGCGCTGACTCCGGCCCCAGCAGGCCTCGCTTAGGAGCTTTGTTGTAAATCCAGGCGAAGAGGGCGAAGAATAAGCAAGGGTCTGCCAGCTCACAGTTCCAACAGTCTTTATTGATGGAGGGGTGATGCAGACAAGACGATCTTATCTTGGAACGTGGGTTTATAAAGGGTCTGGTTCTCAGGGGAGGGTTCAACAAATAAACCAATCAGGGTACAGCAGAGGAGGGATTGACATGTGGGCTTAGGGAGTGGTTTATGGATTGACATTAGAGGGAGAAAAGGGTGAACCTCACACTGCAGGCGGGGTTAGGGGATTGACAGTTTGGGGAAAACCATACAATAAGGATAGGGGGAACATGGGAGAAACCATTATAACTAAAAAATACACCACAACAGAGAGACACAATTTGCATCTTTCAATTAACAGTGAAAATGTGTACTGCTGTAAAAATTTAATTCCGTGTCTTCCATTTCATACAGTAATATTCAGATATTTTAATTCAGAACTAATTCAGAAAACAGAATATAAAAAAATTATGTTGTAATTGTTCTGAACAGACAATCAGGGAGGAGGGAAGGTAGCTCAAACAAAACTAATTTCTCATGAAATATACCTATGGGAACATAAGGATTTTAGACTGTTGTTGGAAAAACTGAGTTGCAAACCCATAAATATTTTCAGCTTTTATAGGAAGCCAAAACCTTTTAATGCAGGAATGTCCATGCAATGTGGTAACTGAAGAACAAACACTTCAACTCTTTAACAGGAGCCTTCCAACTTGTAATATTCTATGACTTATGATCTTGTATAGTCTGGTCTCACCAGCTAGACTGCATTCTCCTATGATTTGAAGTAATTTTGTTTCCTTATTCCCTGACAGCCAAGGATTATAAATGTTTTCTAATCTTAATTTTAGGTAATCACATAACAGACAGACTGAAATCAATATGATGCATATGAAATTCTATTAAACGGAATTATTATTTTTATTATTTAAACGTGAGTTTTCCATTAACCATAATCCAAAATCTATTCAAGATAAAAAGACTTTTTCAACTGTCTTTTTTTTGCATCACATTTTTAGCAACACTATACCATTACTTCTAGCTATTAGTTTGGCTTTTCACAGTATTTTATCATTTTAGCAATATATGATATCTTGTTCAGGTCTTTCCCCACACCAGAGAAAAGGTAAAAGAAAGCCTCAAAATCTAGAAAACATGGAAAATTTAATTAAGTATTTATGTGAGAATTGGTTCATTTAGAGATGACTGGATCATAACCTGAAATTTCATGAGAAAGAAACTTTGCAAAGAAAAGAAATTAAAGGATTATAAACAAGGAGTATGGTTTTAGCAGCAAAAGTAACTGAACATTGGAAGAAGTTACTTTCAAAAGGGATTTGGTCTTTTGGAAGTCTTTATTTCATAGAATCCTAGCATGGTTTGGGTCAGAGGATACCTTAGTGGTTATTTCTTTCCAACTCCACTGCCATGGGCAGAGACATCTTCCACTTGGTCAGATTGTTTAAATCCCTAACCAACCCGGCCTTGAACACTTACAGGGATGGGGCATTCACAGCTTCTCTGGACAACCAGTTTCAGTGCCTCACCACCCCTACAGTAAAGAATTTCTTCCTAACATCTAATCTAAATCTTTCAGTTTGAAGCCATTCTCCTTTTCCTGTCATTATATGCCTACATGAAAATTCCCTCTCTCACTGTCTTGTAGCCCCCTTCAGGTACTGAAAAGCTGCTCTAAGGTTTCCCAAGGGTCTTCTCTTAGTCAAGATTGAACAAACCCGGCTCTCTCAGCCTGTTTTCATAGTAGCACTCTTTGGAACAGCTCTAAAAGGTCAATTTTTTCCTTTTGTTTTGACCCCCAGAGCCGGATGCAGCACTCTGGATGGGGTCTCAGCAGAGCAGAGGGGCAGAATTACCTCCTTTGCTCTGCTGCCAGTGCTGCTTTGGATGTAGCCCAGGACTCCATTGGCTTTCTTGGCTGCAAGCACACACTGAGGTCACATTGAGCTTCTCATCAACCAATAGCCTTAAGTTTTTCTCCTCAGCGCTGCTCTCAATCCATTCTCCTCCCAGTTTATATTTGTGCTTCAGATCATTCCAGGTGCAGGTCTTTGCACTTGGCCTTTTTGGAAGTCATGAGATTCACAGGGACCCTCCTCTCAAACCTGTCCTCTGGAAGGCATCCCTTTCCCTCCAGCATGTTGACAGCACCACACAGCTTGGTGTCAGCAAACTTGCTGAAGGTGTACTCAGTCCCACTGTCCATGTCACTGACAAAGAGGTTGAATGGCCCTGGTTCCAATATTGACCCTAAGGAACACTACTCCTCACTGTCCTCCACTTGGACATTGAGCCACAGCTCTTTGAATACAGCATACTGTAAATTCCTTATCCACTGAGTGGTCAATCCACCTGTTTAGAGACAAGGATGTTATGTGCAGCATAATCAAACGATTTGCATAAGTCCAGGTATATGGCACCAGTTTCTCTTCTCTTACCCACCAAATCTATCACCATTTTGTAGAGGGCCCCCAGGTTTGTCAGGAACATTTTGCCCTTAGTAAAGCCAAGTCAGCTGTCACCGGTCACCTCCTTAGTATTCATGTGCATTAGCATAGTTGCCAGGATGATTTGCTCCACGATCTTTCTGGTGTTGGGGTTTGGGTG
>VZTR01027012.1:0-26572 GCA_013400775.1 Chaetops frenatus | reverse complement strand
TCTCGAACCGTCTCTCACAGAGGTCGAAGACTAGCTGGCAAAATAGGATAAAAGGATGCAAAGGGATGGACGAAGACGGGATGATAAATGTGGCTGGAACTAGTGGAGAGACATAAAAAGGACTACAGTGGGGTGGGGGTTTTTTTAGTGAGTATGTGAAAAAGAAGTAATGGTGCACGCACAGAGAAAAAGTTCAAGGAAAGGCTGAAACCCCTCAGGCTCTGCTTCTCCCCGGGGATTCTCTGTCCTCACACCCACCAAGGACTAAGAGGGGCTGAAAGCCTCCCTGGTTCCCTGGGAGGGTTTGCAAATTGCAGCCAAGGTTGGAAGGAACAAACCTCCTTCCCTGGGACTCCAGGTGGGGCTGGAGCCAAGGTGTCCCTTGGGATTCCAGTTACAGATCCGGGTAATGGATCAGGGAAATGCCTCCTTTAATCCCCCCCTCCCCCCCAATTCCATCTCCTCCCAGCAGATCTCGGAGCTCCCTCACCCTGCAGCAGCAGGAGACGAAGGGGAATCTGGTTGTTTTAAGATGGTTTGAAATGAGTAAAGTCACTGGAACGTGCTGAGAACACACACCTGCTGTCTGGGTTTGTGCTGGCCAAGCACATCATGGTGAGCTCCCTGTCAGCGTCCGCCCGGAGCTGAGGACTCTTCTTGCAGAAAAGCTTCACCAAATTTAGCTCGGTTTTGCTCTTTTGGCAAGTTAAAACAAAAGTCCTTTGAGCACAGCCAACATCCCTGGAAGTGTCCAAGGCCGGGTTGGGCAGGGATTGGAGCAGCCTGGGACAGTGGAAGGTGTCCCTGCCCGCGGCAGGGGGTGGGAATGAGATCAGCTTTGAGATCCCTTGAGCCCCAACCAGTCTGTGGTTCTGTGAATGCCCCGTCAAAGGAGGTAAAATTGGGGGGATAATTGGCCTGTCCTGCTCGTCTGCAGCTGGCGAGGCCAAGCTCCCTGAAGAGCAGCACAGAGGCAGCAGAGGGGCTGGGGGACACCCAGGGAAGGCTCCTGGGATGGTGACAAATTCAGGGCATCAGCGAGGCCAAGAGCAGTGCCAAGGTGAGAAACCAGAGACCAGGGAAGCAGGTGAGGGAATCGGGAGGAGCTGCACGGCGTGAGGTGCCTCAGGCCTGGCTGGTGTGTATGAGCGGAGGCGGAGGATGTGGGGAGGGTGGCTGAGGAGGAAAATGGGACCCACTCCCGGTCCTGTCCCGGTCCCGGTATCCCGGGGTGCACGCTGGGAAATGTAGTTCCCATAACGGCCGCGCCCTCCACGTGACCAGCGCCGGACCAATCGCAGCGCACCCTGCGTCGCCGTGGCAACTGCCCGTAAACAAGATGGCGGCGGGGGGGTGAGTGAGGGTTTGGGGAGGGCGGGGACCCCCCCGGGTTCGGGAACCCCTCCCCAGATCCGGGGATCCCCCCACGGGGGTCCCCCCACTCCACCCCGGGTGTGCCCAGAGCTGCCACCCCTGTCAGGCCCTCCCCAGGGCCCTTCCCCCCGGTCACCCCCTGGTTATCCCCGTTATTTTGAGTCCTTTTTTGACCCCCCGCCCCCCCCCATCCCTCAAACTGCCCGTTCTGCCCGGAAAATAACTGGGAGGGCGGGCTGATCACAATAATGTACAGTTTGGGATTTTTTTGGGGGGCAGCATTTTCAATTATATTTAGAAAATTAATCCACCAAGCAAACGCCCCCAAAGTTAACAAAGCTGTGTTGTGTTTCATGTTATCCCCTCTTACTTTTCCTCTAAGGGCAGAGCTGTCCAAGGTGGTTTCCTTCACTGGTCAGGTTGTTCTTAGCCCTCTACACAATAGATGCAGATCTCTGTCTCCTAAAAGTGTCCAAAACCAGATAAGTAACAAGACATTTCCACATCCTCCAGCAGCCCTAGAGCACCATCTATTTTTACAGTTCCATTTAACGTCACATCCTCCCTTACTCAATTTCAGAGCAAAAACTCCCATTTCGCTCCCAGTGAAGTTTGCTGCTTCTGTTAATCACAGAGGACTGGATTTTTATCATCAAGATAACCCAGTTTTACCACTTTCTGCCTCTCTGTGCAAGGGTTGTGGTCTCTTTCTGCAAGCTCTACTTTGTGTTCACTCTTCCAGCTGCTGGGATTGTCCCTCCCCGTGGTCCTGGCTCCAGAGGAGCACCCACACACGCTCAGAAATTTGGGAATACTGATGGGATTGATGGAGCACCTGCTCTCTCCTGCCCTCTCTTCCCCTCAGCACAACCTGGATATTTCCTTACCTGCTTTTGCAGAAGCTGTGTCCAATCCCTGAGCTGTTTTCTTCCTTTCTCAGGAGATGCCAGGCTGTCTCCTAGCACCAGGAACCCCTGCAAGGCCCCCTCCACTCCTGCTCCAGGGGACAACACTGGGAAAGGACATGGAGGGTAAATCCCCTTGTGATTTGGGGGTTCTGGGCCAGCAGTTTTTTTGGTGACACCCCAGGCCAGACCCGTTCCTGTTGTGCCCCTGTCACACACAACGAGTTGGTGGCACCAAGGGGTTTCTACCCAAAAACTCGTCCCTGCTGTGGCAGAGCAGGAATTCCCTGTGCAGCCCAGCTCTGCTCACAGGTAATTTGTGCTTTCAGGTGCAGCTCAAGCTGACACGGAGCTCACGTCCTCCCTGATGGAAAAAATCTCTCTGCTGGAACAAAAAATAGAGCAACAAGCACAAGAAGTGCAGCTGAAGGTAAAATCCAGCCTCTTGCTGAGCCTGCTCTGGGTCCTGCCACAGCAGCTCCACTTCTCAGACCTTGTGTGGGCTCTGAAGTTCATCTGTGGCCTGCTGTTAATTACCCAGATGAGCCCTCTGCAAAGCAAGAGCAGTGGGATCAGGCCTTGGGGGTGGCAGAGGGGACAATCCCTGCTGGGATTTCTTGCAGCAGAGACTCTCAGCACCCTGGCACTAAGGTCAGCAGCTCTTTGGCTTCAGGATTTTTTTTTTTTTTTTTCCTCCTGTGGTGCTGCATTCCCCCTTTTGTTTTCTGAAACAGCAGCTGCTCACACAGCAGAGCCATCCTGGAGCAGCCCTCTCTGCATGAATAGAATAAATACCCTTTAAAAGCTTAGAATAAATACTTTTTTTTTGTTTGTTTGGGTTGGGGTTTTTTTAAAAAGAAGTGGCTGGAGAGATGCTGGTTTAGTTTCCAGATCAGCCCCACCCCACAGGTCTAGAACAGTAGCATGGAGGATTAGGAGATGGGTCACCTATTCCTGGAGTTCTCTATTTATCCCACCCCTCATTTGAGCCTAATTAAGGTGTTTGTGAGGTGATTCAGCCCTTTTGACCCTTTGGCCAGTCCCTGGGTGTGGTGAGAGGACCTGCCCCAGCCTCACTAATTGTCCCAGCCAGGACTAATTGTGCAAACTGTGCCTGGAGGTGCCGAGGCCCAGGAACTGACCCAGCTCGTTATTTCTTCTGGCCCTGAAGGACAGGAGGATTGCTGAACTCGAGGAGAAGATAAAGACTCTTCAGAAAGGAGAAGGTGAAAATTGTTCTACCTTGGGCACCTCTGGGAGAGCTCTGGGAAGGGCAACAGAGCAGGTTTGGGGACCTCTCTGAGCTGCCCTTGGCTCCAAAGCCCAGGAGCCTCCTTGGTGAGAGGTCCCAGCTACACAGAGGGACCATTTCCCAAAGCAGATCTGCACTTTAACTTGAATCTGCTACTCTGGTGCGGTGCAAAACATCATTTCCTGACCTATTTTCTATGGGTTTCTGAATTTCCATGGGTGTGAAGCCAACCACAGACGCCCGAGGATGATCAGAAAACCCAAGAGCAGTAAATACTGCAGGGCTCAAAGAGGCAGGAAAGCAGCTCCTCACAGCTGAGAGAAACCAAAATCCCACTTGGAGTCTCCCACAGGATTCCAGGGCCAAATTGAACCCAGCTTTCAGTGACTCACTGGAGGTCTTTTCCCTGGAATCCAGCAGCTTTCCAGCTCCCCAGCTGGAGCCCACCCAGGTTTCCAGCAAGGCTGAACTGCCTTGTCTGTGCAGAGCTGTGGTGAGTTCTCCATTTCCTGAGCACAGAACACAAATGTGTCTGCTCAACCACAAAAAACATGTGGTCTGTACCTCCCCAAATGTGCATGGTGCTGCCATCCAGCCAAGATTTCAGGATCCAGCTTTGGTGGACACCTGCTCATTTTGGGCTCCCTAAGGCTGAGGGAGCCCAGCAATTTCCACTGTGTGATTGCCAACAGCACCACTCACGTCAGCTCCCACAGCAGAAAACTTTCCCAGGGTTGTTCACAGCTATCTTTTAGTCTGTCAGCTTTGTTGTCAAACCACTGCAGGGTGAATTGTCACATTCAGGCCCTGTGTCCCTCAGGTGTGAGTTCACTGAGCACGGGCAGGTGCTGCTGGGGCTCTGCCCTGCGTGACACAGGTGAGCCACAGCTCTTCTTTGAGGATTTACATAGAAATATCAGGTCCTCTCTTGCAGATGCTGCTGGCTCATCCACCACAGAAGAACTGGAAATGAGGTGCCTTCAGCTGCAGAGCCAGGTCTGGGAGATGGAGGTGAGGCTGCTCTGCTTGCCCTGAGCTCAGCTGCTCCTTTGGTTTGAGATCACTGCAGTCCCAGTTTGGCCTTTTCCAAGCTGCCCCTTGGATCATCTTTTCACCTCTGAAAAGAAGGAGCAGGTTGGATGTGAGCAGCAGGGCGGGAGGAGGTTTGTAACACACAAACATCTGTGCCTCCTGCAAGCTTCATTCTGATTTCCAGGGCTGTGGAAATGCTCAGCTCCTGCAATCTTGGGAGGTTCCTCTGTCACTACAAATCTCTCCTCCTCTTGACAGAGCTGCTATCACTGCCCTGCCAGAGTCTGTCTGTCTGCCAGGGCCAAGGAGCCCCAAGCAAACCTTTCCCACCTCCTTCTCTGCCTCTCACAGCCACCACTGACCACTCTCAGCCTCCCATTCCCAGTTTTCTGGAGCTCTGGTCACCAGCACTGACCTGACTTTCCTCTTGCAGCAGTTCCTGGGCGACTATGGCCTGATTTGGGTTGGAGAGGCACAGGAACAGCTGGAAGATACAGAATCACTCCAGGATGAAGAGGAGCTGCCAGCAGGGAACCTCTGGAAGCCAGGTAAAGCACCAGCACTCTTGGCTGAAGCTGCAACTCCAGGTCCCACTGCATGCTCAGGGAAGGGACAGTAGATAAGCACCAAAACCTCAGGATTTGGGTCTTCAGAATTTGGGATCCTGTGCCAAGATCTTCACATCAACCCACCTCAGGGACACAGACATCATGGAGCAATCTAACAGGAGCTCAGCAGAAGGTTTAATTTTATATATCTATATTTTGTACACCCTTCTGGGGGAGAGGAGAGAACCCGATGGCTCAGCCCTTCAGGAGGAGAGCTCAGAGCAGCTGTTTCCTGCAGAATTCACAAACCTTGCACATTTGAGGCTTGGCTGCTCTCACGGCATTGGCACAGAGTGGGTGGAAAACGGAATCAGGTGCTTTGTGTACATAGAAGCTGTAGTAACTTACTCACAGAGCCAGGCCCCATCCATCAGGGAGTTGTGTTTGCCTTTCCTCCCAGCCACCAGGTCAGGGTTTAATTGAGACCTGACTCTGCTGACTGGGATCCAGGCAGGTTTGGCAGTGGCTCCTTAGGAAGTGGTAACAGAGGGGAAAAAAAGAAAATTATTTGGGCTGTAGAGCCAATGCTGCTTCCTAAGCACTACACAAACATTAGACTAGAGCTTCCCTTAGATGCAGGAGGGGAGAGACAAAGGGAGATGAGCAGAAACAGTTTTGGTTTCAGCTCACCGACCCCTTTCAAGGGTATTTCCACATCGTCCTTTAGCAACTCATAAAAAAGCAGAACAGCCAAAGGACTTTAACTCAACTTAGATCTTTTCTCTCATTTCCTCTTCTGACTTCATTCCTCTGTCCCGTCACAGCCCTTTTACAGCTTCACCCTGCCACCCTCAAACACCCAGACAAACATCCTGGCAGAGTCCCTGCCCCAGTGCAGGCAGCTGCCTCTGTTTACACTGGCACCTCTCTAGCACCTGTGCCCTGATCCATTGATCCAATCTGGTTAATCCAAGTCGTGCAGCTCCTCACAGGGACAGCACAGCCCTCCTGAGAGGATCAGCAAGCCCAGGAGCTGAGCGTGGGCCCCAGGAGCTGCCCCTGGAGCTCTGAGCTCGCAGCCCCGGCACTGCATCCTCTGCCCTGCCCTTGTGGTTTAGCTTGGACCTGGCAGAGCTGCAAAAGGTTGCACCACACTCTGCAAACGTGTGAAAGGCAAAGCACAGGCAGCCCAGAAATGTCAGGGCTCAAACACACCTCAGATTCATCCAGATAAATCTGTTCAGCCACCACCCTGTAACTCTGATCCCTCTGCCACACAGGTGAAGCCGTTGTTTGCGAACACCAGGTTGATTTCGATTTGATCTTGGAGAACATTAAGGATTTGAACTCGCTGGTGGGAGAGGGCATTTCTCAGATCGAGCACACGCCCCGGGGGGCTCGGCTGAGGCGGCCAGAGCCCCTCCCTCTCACCCTGTACCGGGATGGGATCGTCGTGGGCAACGGAGCCTTCCGGCCCTACCAGCACCCAGCCGCACAGGTATGGCACAGGGCTGGAGAGGAATCAGAGCCATCCTGCCAGCGCTCACTAAGCCCCAGGAAAGGAGGATAGGGCTGCTGAGCTCATCTCAGTCCTACAAAGGAGCCCAGCTCCACACCTGCATCCCCACAGTGCCTTTAAAGCCTTGCGCGCAGTAATTTTTAGAGATGGAGATCCTGTGTCTTTGATGCAGACCTTCCTGCGCGGCCACACCACCACAAACAGGAGCAGCCCAGCAGAAAGATCAGTCCTGAGCTCAACAGAAAGTCTGAGGTGTGACCACGAGCTCTCCTGTTGTTTCAGCAATGCCTGCAGGACATCATGGATGGTTATTTCCCCTCAGAGCTGCAGCAGCGCTACCCCGACGGTGTCCCCTTGCAGGTGAGTGCCACACCCAGATTTTGGGCAGAAATTGCTCTCTTGCTTCCCAAGGCAGCTCAGGTTTTCTCTCCTCAACCTGCTGGATGGTGCCCCCACAGCAAGGGGAGGTTGAGGTTTGTGGTGCTGTGCAGGTGTTTCTGGGGACAAAGGGAGGCGCAGAGAGCACCTGCAGCAGCCGTTACAGGAAATATTTCAGCATCAAAGTTCAAGGGTTTCTGTGCCTCAGAGAAACCTGGCTTGGAACGAGGCTTCTGAGAGCACAGCAGGCTCTCTAAGAGAAGCAGCACATGCAGGGAATTAAGAGCTGTATCATGGAAAGGAGGGGAAAAAAGTTCTCAAATAGTTCCCCTGGAAAAGCTTTTAACCTGAGGTTGAACAAGTACTTTTCCAAGAGGACGTCACGAGAGTTTATTTTGCCACAGTTTAAGTGGATTTGGCCACCTGAGGTTGTCTTGGGCCCCAGTTTTTGACTTCTCAGAAGTGGCAAAGAGCCAAAGCCACATTTGCAGGCAGAGAGCCTCAGAGGACTCAAATCTAGGCCTTGGAGTGCACCTGAAACATCAGCAGGCACAACCAGGGGCTGGACCTTCCCTCTGCCACGCAGAAACCAGGGCAGCACTGCAGGAACAGGACAAGGTCAGGCCAGCTGGGAGCTGTGGAAGTCACATGGGAGGGGGATTGTGCAAAGCTCTGGGGACTGAGGTTCCCCATAACCTGTGCAGCACTGGTTTCATTTGGGGTTTACAACTGCTGCTTGTCATTGCTGTGGTTTATTGGGCTCTGATGCAGCAAGAGGAGCTTGTGCAACAGTCAGATTTGCTTACAGGTCACTGACAGGAGGGATGTGCTGTTTCAGGAGCCAGACCTGCCAGGGAGTTTTCCTGGCCTTGGCCAGGTGGTTGGTACTTCAGAATCCAGCAAAGTGCAGGAAACCTCTGAGATGCCAGGTAAAATCCCAAACCTGCCTCAAAAATGCAGTTCATTCTTGAGGAGGATTCTTAAACCTTACCAGAGCAGTGCAGGTGGCAGGGGGGGAGAGTGAGGGTCTCAGCAAGGAAAGCAACACTTCTGGGTCAGGGCCTGGTGTTGCATCAGGAGCTGGGAGCCAGCAGCGCACACAGGGTCCTCTCAGCATTAATCCTCCTAAAGGATGAGACATGCCAAGTAATAAAAGAACAGAAATTCAGCAGGTTTCCTAAAACATATCTGCACTGTGCCTTTCTGAAAGGCCAAGCTCCTTCCACCTTCACCACACCAAAGGATGCTGAGGGAGCCCTGCAGGCCTGGGGGGGAAGAGTTGCTTGCAAACACTGCTCCTTTCTCATTCCAAAAGCATCTTCAAGCCAAACCAACTGTAACTGTACTGAATATGGGACAGTTTCTCTTCAGGCTTTCACAAGAGAATATGGGACATCAAAGATGCCACAGATTCCTCATTTTGCTTGTCTTGCACGAGCAATATCTGGCAGGGTTGGGAAGTCAAACAGTCATTGAGAGAGACAGAAAGCAGTGGGTCTGTGGGTGCATCACTAAATAACCTATCCCATAATATCACCTATGAAAAACAGCTGCCTGGTTACATGCAACTGTGCTCAGCCACTCCAAGGCTAAAGCTAAATACTCCCCTTATCCAAATAGTAAAAAAATTATTGTCCAAAAAAAAAAAAAAAAAAAAAAAAAAAAAAAAACACCCCCTCATAAAAAAAAAAAAAAAAAAAAAAAAAAAAAAAAAAAAAAAAAAAAAAAAAAAAAAAAAAAAAAAAAAGGAATGGATACCTACAAATACATTCTCACAAGGTGGAAAAAATATGCCCAATTCTGTAAAAATGGTGATAGTCCCAGTTTTTCCCAGCAGAGCAAACTGCCTGCTGTGCACTGAACAGGCTGTTCTCAGTGTGGATGTTGACAATCAAACATTTAGTGGGGCAGAAAGTGGGACAACTTCAAGGGAGGAACCCGAGAGCCGCTCTTGGCCTCGCTGGGGTGCTGAGAGCTCTCCCTGTCGGCTGCTCTGCTCTCTCCTTGCACCAAATCAGCCTCTTCTGAGTGCAAAATGTTTATCACAAAGGTCACACACAGACATATCTCCCCCTCTGCCCTGGCAGGTCCCAGAGCCTCCTCGGAGCAGGTTCCCAACAGGATTTCCAAGCCCCTGAGGCACAGAGGGAGAGTGGGCAGTGCCCAAGGTGTGGCCACAGCAGCACCACAGGTACGAGTGGACTCCCCAGACACCCCCAGGAAGAGATTCCCTGGACTCAGCTCCGTGCACAGCACTGCCTGCACTCCTTGGGCCTCTCTCAGCTCTGTGCAACCTCCCAGAGAGGCAGCACCAGAGCACACATGGCACCTGGCACCTGCCTCGGGGCTGTGCCAGCACTGGCTGCTCTCCCTGCAGTGCTGACACTCACCTGGCTTTGGTTGCAGGGCTATGATGGGCAGCAGAGCAGCAAAGAAATCCTGGTGGAAACACCTGGGCTGGCTGCCCTGGAGAGGTACAGGTACAGCCCCCCCCACCCCCTGCCCTGTCAGGATCTCCTCTTCCTCTTATTTCATCACTGCAGGTTTAGTTCAGGGGGTTCAGCTGAGGAAGTAAATGGACCCCTGTTAGACCTTAGAAATAGTTAGGCAAAAGGCAAAGTTTGGTCATTTGGGAAAACCACTGAATTTTTCATGGCAAACATGCCATATTTTACATCTCTAACAAAAAGCTTCTGTTATTCAAAATGTCACTTGTTTATGTGGAAGTTTTCCCAGCAGCAAGCCAAGGCCTACGAGTTTGAAACCATTGAAACCATGGTTTGAATCCATGAGCTCTTTGCAGTCATATTAAATGGGATAACCCCTCCAGGGAACTGATGCCCAGGTGGGAGGTCTCACTACCAGCACTTTTCCACTCAGTCTTCTGGCAAACCAAGACCCAAATAACTAATGAAAAAAAAATAAAAACCAAAAAACACCCAAGCAGATTATTTTTAATCAAAGAAGTAGGGCAAAGTACTTACCAGACAGCCCTAGTTTAAAATGATAAAGCAAAAAAATGTCCACGAGCCTCTTCAAGGCACCTTCAGGCTGGGAAAGCAAAGCAGCAGTTTGGGCAGTGGGTTGGTCTGGTTGCCCATGGTCAGCCTCATTCCCCTCCAGGACATTCCCAAACATGAAACTCCTCTCCCCTGGTCTGGTCAGGGAGGCTCTGCCCATTGAGTGGAGCTCCCTCCTGGGCTGACAGGGTGTTCTGATGCCCAGGGTGAAGCCAGCTGAGGAGGCTGAAGCTGCTGCCTCTGATTTCTGCACCCTGCGCGTCAGATCCGAGAGCGGCGAGCAGACGTACGAGCTGAGGATGCTGCTCACAGACACCATCGGGGACCTGCGCCAGCACCTCGCCCACATCAGGTAGCCCAGGGCTCTCTCCCCTCCTTGGCTGGCTCTCTAAGACCCCAGGAAAGGGTTCTTGATGTCCTGGAGCTTCAAACATCAGCCTGAGCTGGGTCACAGCCCCAGCCCTGTGCCCACCTGATGCTCTCCAGGCAGCAGTGCCAGGGTCCTGAGAAGCTCAGAGCTTTTCACACCCACCTTTGCAGCACAGCAGCAGAGAAATTTCTTCTGTCCTCCCAAAACTGCCATCAGCTCCAGGGCCACCCGCTGCCTTTGCCTCCTTCCAGCACTCACCCAACCTGTGCCACCCTTCCCAAGGGGCTGCAGCCTTTGCTTGGCTCAGCCAGCTCTGTCCCAACACATTTAATGCTGCCCAAGGGCTCACTCAGCCTGTTGGGGACAGTTCCACGTGGCTGAGGGTCCCCTTTGCTGTCCCCTCTTCCCACTCCTGCTGCAGGCCATGGCTCTGGCCCCGCTGTGAGCCCAGGATGAGCTCAGTGCTGGTGGGATGCACCTCCCTCCCCACTGCAGCTGTGCAGCTGGACAGGCTGCTCCGTGCTTGGCCTGCTGCAATTCGGGCTGGAAGCCCTTTTTTCTGCTCTTGCATAACCACAGCTGGATCAGTCAAAGCAAAACCTTGGAGGATTCCACGAGTAGGAAAAGATTTTGCTGTTCTTTCCTAGGGGTGGAAACTCAGACTCGTATGAGATCATGAGCACCTTTCCCCAGAGGGTTTACACAGACAGCTCCAGGAGCCTGCAGGAATGTGGGCTGGTCCCCAGTGCCTCCCTGCTGCTGAGGAGGAGAGACCCCTCCCAGCAGCAGGGGAGGGGGCTGCAAACAGCCTGAGAGCTCCTCACAGGGAAGGAGCTGCCTCTCACCATCACCCAACCTGCCCTGGCTGGGAGAGAGGGGGAGGTTTCCTTTCCAGATTTAGTTTCACTGTGCCATCACCTGGGATGGAGAAGAGCTCAGAGCAGCCATTTGGTCCCTCCCTTTGGCAGAGGGGCCCAGGCCCAACCCTGCTGCCTCTCAGTGGCTGCTGTTCCCCTGGACAGGTGGGTCCTGGAACAGGGATACTTCCACCAGCTCACCTGGGCTCCAGGCCTGGCTCCTCATCTCTGTGCAGGGTTACCCAGGCTGAGCCCTGCCCAGGGGAGCCTGACAGCTTCACCCTGGCACTGGGCAGGTGCTTAGCTGGGCTCAGGGACTCTGGAGCAGCAGGATGGACACACAGCCAGGGGCAGTTTGCTTTCCACACACAGCTGCTCCCTACAGATTTCACCTGCACTGACACCAGGGGACAAACAGGCTCAGCTCCACGGGCTCTGCTGAAGCTAAACCTGAAGGCCTTGAGCCATTGCAGTGCTGGGGCTGAGCCAGGCTCGACTGAGCCGGGAGATCCTGCTGCTGGGTTTCCTGTACGTGCACAGCTCCTTCCCTTGGACAGCCCCCAGCCGCAGCCCAGGCTCCAGCCTGCCTGCCTGAAGGTACCCGCCCTCCTCCCGCTGCAACAGGACACCGTGTCATTGGAGAAGAGCATAATCCCTCCTCGGCGTCTCTGCCGAGCCCTGAATAAAGCATCTTCCTCCCTCTCCCGTGGGCTGGGGCTGCACTTTTCCCTTTCCCTTTCCCCAGCACATTCTTCCCATTCCAGCTGTGACAAGCTCTCACTTGACAACACTCCCACTCATGCGAGGCAGGGCCTTCTGGCAGGTTCCCTCTTTGCAGAGACCCAGCCCTCACGGAAGGCTCCCAATAAAACCCTTTATTTCAGCTGCAATTTCCCGTTCCTTTAGATTTCAAAGGCACGGTTGCTGTGGAAGCTCAGGGTGGCCAGAGCTCTTCCCAGACCCCTCTAACCAGAGCTGCACAACTCAAACACAGGAAGCAAACCAGCTGCTCCCACAGCTCCCCCATGAGCAGTGACTCAACCCACACAGCCCTCCCTCAGCTTCCTCCTTTTTCCTTCCACCTGTAGCAGATTCAGGAGCAGCTGTTTCCCCTGCCCCTCTGTATCCTGATCTGGGTTTGTTTTTCACTCCCAAATCTGGCTGAGGCTGTCCCTGTCACCACGGAGAGGAGAGGAATGCTCTGGTACCTGTCACTACTGTGCCGTAGGACATTCAGACACGTCCTGTGAGCCTCTGATTAGCAGCAACAATTTAAGGTGTTAAGATCTTTGTGTCAGGCTGCAGCAGCACGTACAACCCACTCAGCTTCTCAGCTGGAAATGACTCACAATCCTTAGGTAGGGTGATGTTTAACCTGTAGCCAAAATAAAACCGAATTGAAAAGAAATGCAAGAGTAGCGATGGGAAAGGTACATTAACATTTAATAGCATCTCGGAAGACAACACTGGTTATAAACTCGCTTTTTGGCAGGAAAACAAAATGCACTTGGTCCAGGATTGCAAAAAAGCCAACTCAAAGAGGAAAGATCAGACAGCTGGAGCATCAGCTGTTCTGGGGCAGCCCTGAGCCATTAGTGCTCACAAGGGAGCCCTGGTCAGGGTGGAAGGTGGCCAGAGCAGCACAGATCCCACTTCCAGCCCCACCCATCCCCCAGGCAGCCTTTGCCCCCAGCTCCATTGTGGAGGGCACTCAGACCCCCAATTCTGTGCAGTATTTTTGCATTAAATTAAGACAAACAAAAAAACCCCAACTTTACTTAGTTGCCATAATCTCTACGGTTGAGATGAAGGGGGGGGGGGAAGAAAAAGGGGGAAAAAAAAGGAAGTGAGGCAGCAGAATTTACAATTTTAACAGCAACTGGGAGAAGTGGGAAGTGCCTTGCAGCCCTAAGCCCTTCCTTCCCGAGGCAGAGGAGGGGGCTGAGGGCTGGGCACACCTCACACAGCCCCAGAGGCTTTGCTGTTTACAGAGGCACTGGAAGCTGCCGTGAGCCAGGCCCAGCTCTGCTCACAGGCCAAGCACAGCGAGCGTCACACTTTCTTTGGATCCCTCTGAGATGATTTGGGGTTAGGCAGGAGGGAGTCAGAGGCAGCTGCAATGAGGAGTTTTGGTCATGGGTTTTTCCCTGTGCTGGGGTACAAATCACGGTGCCAGGACAGCGCTGACAACCTGGAGGTGAAGGTGGTCGGAGATGAGGGCGCTCGGGAATGCAGGTAGAGTCCAGGATGGGAGGGGAAGCAGGGCTCAGGCCAACTTCAGGAACTCCTGCAGAGTGTTTTGCTCCACAGCTTCCACAAAGAGCTCATAATCCTGCAGGGAAACGCCACAGGGTCGCTCATGAGGCAGGAGGCACAAACTGGTTCACAGCCCTGGCACCAGCTGCTTGTGCCAAGGATGACAGGACAAAGTGGGCACAGCCTCACTGCCACCCAAAGCCCCCTGCCCGAGTCCCCTTTCTCCCAAACCAAACAGCTGTGAATCCTGGCAGCGCCTGGTCCCTGCCCCTCACAAGAAATAACTTACAAGGCATCTTGAACATCTGTAGCAAACCCAGGGGACAGGATATCACCCTCCACCCAACCCCAGGGTGCCAATCCCGGGCACAGAGCACGAGCCTCACCCCGCAGTACTGGTCCCCGTTGACGATCTGGGGTGGGATGGCTTTGGGGTTGCCTGCCTTTGCCCTCATCTCCTCCCGGAGAGCGTTGTCCTGGGAGATATCCACCAGCTCGTATTTGATGTTCTTCCCATCGAGGATTCGGGTTACTTCGCTCTGTTGGGATTTGATCTGGAACCCGGGTGGGAAAGGCAGGTTACGGTGAGATGGAGAGGAGCCCGAAGGGTGGGCACACACCCAGCGTGCCAGTCAGGCTCAGCACAGCGCCCACCGTGCGGACCCCGCCTGCGGTGGGGGGAACACCCAGCACGGAGGGGTGGGTTTGGGGAGAGATGGGGACGGCACAGCGCGAGCAGGGGAGGGGACACCGAGGATGGGGCGGGGAGGGGGGGGCTTCGCTGCTGCACGGAAGAGAGACGCCCACCCCCGGGAAGAGGAGCCCCGGAGCACCCAGCCCTGCCCTCGCCGGCGCTCACCTCCCGGGAGCCGGTCACCGAGGTGCTGTAGACCTTGAGGGTGCTCATGGTGCGATCGCGGCCGCTCCCAGCGCTCAGCCCGGCCGAGGGACGGAGGGAGGGAGGGGAGGCTCGGCGGGAGGGAGGGACGGAGGGATGGAAGGAGGAGCGGCAGCCCCGCCACCGCCCGGCATGTGACTGCGGGGGCCAATGGAGCCCGCGGGCCCGGGCATGCGGCCTCGGCGGGGCCGGCCCCGGGACACCGCCCCGACCGCACCAGGGAGCATCCAGGGATGCACCGGCACCGCTCCCACACCGGGCACCGGGGAGCATCCACCGGCACCGGCACCGCTCCCTCCGGGTACCGGGGAGCATCCACCGGCACTGGCACTGCTCCCACACCGGGCACCGGGGAGCACCCACCGGCACTGGCACTGCTCCCACACCGGGCACCGGCACCAGCCCCCGGGCCCGAGCCATCGCCCCCGCCCGGGGAGCCACCGGCACCGACACTGGAGCTGCTCCCTCCCCAGCCAGGATGGCCTCGCACGAGTGGGTCAGAGCAGCTTTATTTGATACTCCAAATACTCGATACAAACAAGCGGTGAGACAGAGGCTGGTACAGAGACACTGAGCCCATCGGGACCGGGGGGAACAGGGGTGGCACGAGGAAGGAGGGACAGGGAGGGAACACCGTCCTGTCCCCCTGGCCTGGGGTGTTCTGGAACAAAGATTTCCCCTGCACCAGCAGCAAACAGCACATGGGATCACCCTCTTGGCCAGAGTTGTGCAGGAGGATGAGGAGGGGACACAGGACCTGGGCAGCCCAGCTGCTGGGACAGGGCCAGGCACAGCAGCTGAGGTGGTTTCAGCCACAATAATCTCATTTCAGAATCACCTCTGCAGGGGCAGAGGGCAAACCTGTCCCCTCGGAGCACCCATGAACGAGATCTTGCGCCCCTAAAGCAAAGGGGAGAAGGAGATGGTGCCCAAACCCCTTAAGAACATGCAGGAGCCAGCAGAGCTCCTGGCAGTCAGGACAAACGGCTTCAAAAATAGCCTTGGAAATGTGTTTTGCTCAGTACACAGCACCAGCAGCCTGGAGACAGACACAGCCAGGAACAGAACACCCAGGGAGAACAGCACAAACCAACCAGTTCCTTGCCACCATCACCCATGGTGGCCAAACACCGAGAACAAAACAGATTTGGTCTTAAAATTTTAACACAAAGGAATAACAAAAGCATTTCTGCCAAACCCAGGGCTCACAGCCCCAACGTGAACCAAGAGCAGCCAAACAACACACAAAGGTCAGCAGGATTCTTCCCTGTCATAACTTGGTATCTTGCTCTTAACTCAGGCTAAAAACCAAAGTTCCACCCTTGGACTCAGTACTGTAAAGCTGTCACTGGGGTTAAGGAGTGCAACTGATCCCACCATGATTTATTTAGAAATCCCATTACTTGCAGAGGAGCAGGGAAGGAGGGACAGGGCTATGACAAAGCCCAAGTGGCCACTGCCTTGCAGGAAAGAGCCCCTTGTGCCACCCCCCCTCCCCATGAGGACCAGTATGGCTTTCTCCCAGTAAAGCAGAGGTGTGGCCCCAGGGGCACAGAGGCTCTGGCAGGGGCCACAGACACTTGGGGCTGCCCAGGATTGTTTGTGATGGCTGCAAAAGGCTGTGAGGAGGAAGAGAAGCCCCTCACCTGCCAATGGATGCATTAGGCACAGAGCAGAGTGGGGCAGAGGGCCCCTCCAGCTCATTAAGGCACTTCAGCATCAATCCACTTCCTCTGCAGTCTGAATCACAGCCCACTCCCAGTGCTATTTCAGGGGGACAAAAGGCTTAAGGCTTCTGGGGCAACAGTGCCCAGGGGGAGCATTTCCAGAGTCTTGTAGTGTTGCTTTATTCCTCAACTCATGCTGGCTGCTGAAAGACACTGGTTGCATTTACCTGAGGAGAGCAGGTCCTGCTCCATCCATCCATCCATCCAAGGCCATAGCACCTCGATGGAAATACCAGCAGTGTAACTGGCACACCTGCCTGCCTGTGGAGCCCAGATACCCCACAAACACTCTGATAATCCTCTGGTCCCACAGGACCTGCACAGGGAGGTTATCAGCAAGACCAGGGCATGCATTTCCTTTTAGCCATGACTTTAACTGTCACATTTGCATATTCAGCATTTGACATGCCTGGAAGGCAAGTCAGAATTCATCTCCCAGTATCAGAGACCACAGCAGCTCCAGCAAACACAGCATAAAACACATTCCAGAAGATCAAAGCTACTGCAAAGCCTGACACTGAAGCCCTGAATTATCCCAGTTAGCCAGTCAGCAGCTGAACACTTCTGGCAACAAACCCCCTGATTCCTCACAGATCAGATAAGTCACACATCCTGCATCCAAGCAGAGGGATGGTAAAGTGCTAAATAGATTTAGGGTTGTAGGAGCACAAGACTCCTGAGAGTTTCAAGTCTTCATTCCCTCTCTTACTTTGGGAGTGTTCTTTACTGGGTGATGCAGTTGTCTCCCATGTCCTGAGCGTATCTGTCAGATATTGCAGTCCTCAACTCCTCCACCTCTTTGTGAAGCTGTTTTACCTCCACCAGTTTCTTGGCCAGTCCATCAGGGCTCAGCAGGTCATCCTTCTCCTTCCCAGGGTACTGCACAGCTGTGGGGTGAAAGGGACTTTCCTCACATGCAGTTCTCACCAAGGATGACATTTGCAAGTCAGCCAGAAAAACCAACTCACATTTGCAAAAGAGGTTCTACTTAACATTCAGTTATTACAACATGCACCTTTGAAGCAAGCCAACCACAGGAAGAGCATTCAGAAGCCCAGAAAGTGGAGAACTTCCCATGCTCTGTGTGACTTATTTAACTCTGCCAGAGCAGAGGAAGGGAAGGGTCTGTTCTGCCATCGCTCTATACTTACAGTGAATACCCAGGAGCAGAGAGAGGTTGGGGTCCTTGCCCTGAGCCCTCTGGGTGACAATGCTGTAGACAGACTGTAAATCCTGCAGGCAGCTGGCCAGCTCCCCGTGCAGCTCCTGGGCCAGGTGGGCTGTGTCAGCAGGCAGGGGCTGGGCTGTCAGCTGGGCCTGCCGGAGCCGCTCCTGCAGCGTCAGGTTCTTCTCGATCAGCTCCTGGTTCTGCATGGACAGCTGGACACACGGACACAGCACATCAGTGGGCACTGGGGACACCCCTGCCACACTTAATGCCCCTGGCTCCGGGATGGCAGCACTGGGGGGCAGGAGCTGGTTTGCATCCAGCCCTCCAGGCCGTGGCAAGAGGAGTGAAAGTCACTCCTACACGGGGATTGGATCAAACCCCATGAATCTGCACTGTCCCTGCCGAGGCCTGTGCAACAAAGGCTCGCTGGGGGCTGTGCACCCAGCACTGGCCATGCCTGGCCTCGAGGGCTGCGGCTGTGCTGGGGCAGAGGCCCTTCAGCCCAGTCTAGGCCTGGACTCCTGTTCTGCTGCCCCCAGCTGGCAAGCTCGGCCTCCTCCAGCCCATCCCCATGAAGTTTCCGAGGCACAACCTGCTTTCTCCTGCTTTTCCAGCAGGGCACGGCGCCTTTCACAGCCCTGACAGGACAACTGACCAGCAGGAAGCAGGAGAGACTGAGCTGCTGACTAAATTCAGGGCCTTGCTTAAAGTTCATTCAGTGCTACACCTGGGCACTCCAAACACCCCCTGACCTCTTTCACGGCAGCCCGGAGCTGCTGCAGAGCATTTTCCCTTCTCATCGCCTCCTCTTTCAGAGCTTGGCTTGTCCCCTCTTCCTGGGCCACCTGTTCTTCCAGGTTCTGGAACAGACCATGGGAACACAAGTGAGTCTAACTCATTTGACAGCATACTCTCAAGCCCTGGGTCCCTCCCTGTCACCTCTCACCTTGACTTGCAAGGATAACTGCTCCATCTTCTTCTGCTTTTTGTCCACAATCTGGAATCAAAAGCAGAGGCATCAGAACTGGCCACACAGATCCAGTAATGCCAGCAGGAGTTCTCCTTCATTGGGACAGCATCCCCCCTCCTTCTCTTTCCTGCCCATTTTCTGCTCTAATCACAGATGCTCTTAGCAGTGGACTTGGATAAAAGGCACCATTAGATTTATCAGCTCAAACCAGACCAGAGACATTGTATATTTGTGGTTTTCCTCTCCCCTCTTCTGCATTCTGCAGCTTCTCCCCAGCATTACTGGAGAAGTGTGTGGTTATCACATCGAGAGCAGCTTTTAGAACCCTGCAGTCTGGAATTCCAGGAACTGCTGCTTCAGTGCAGTTGTGTCTGTAAAAGATTTATCTGAGTGCCTGCTGTGACTCAGTGGAAGGAAAAATGTGTGATTCCCGACTGGGACAGCCCCTTACCTTCCTGAGGCAGTCACACTCTTTCTTCAGTGAGTCATGTTCCATTTTCTGCCTCTCCCCATCCTGGGTAGGGGGACCCCTCTCTGCATTCTTTGCATACTGCTGCAACTTGTCCTGCAAGCTGCAATTAGCAGAACACCAAGAGAAAAAACAGCTTTAGTTACGGTGTCTCCCTTACTTTAAGGAGGGAAACAGTAGGAGGAGTGAAATCAATTTCATATCAGATGTCAGTGTTGCCCTGTTTGCTCCCAGCCCACAGACTGCCAGGGCTGTGCCTCACCTTCCTTGTGCAGCAATTCCTGCAGAGCCAAGATGGAGCTCATTCCTGGTTCCTACCTGCGCACAGTGGACAGCAGCTCCATCTCCTTGTGTTTTTGGGTCTCCAGCTGCAGCTCTTGCTCCCTGAAAGCAGCCTGGACATCTCCAAGCTCTCTTTCCAGTGCCACCACTGTTTCCTGCAGGGCAGTAGTCTTCAGTTCAGATTCCTTCAGCTGCAACAAAAGGAGAGTTACTGTAACTACAGAAAAGTCACCTGAGCAATTGTGGGAAGAGCCATCATTGCATCTCAGAGGAAGTTTTACCTTCTGACTCTGTTTCTGGTGGTCCTCAAGTGTTGGAAGATCAGCCAGGTATCGTTCCAGGGTCTCAATTCTCTGCTGTCTCTCTTTGTTCTGTTCAGATTCCTTCTGGCATTTCTTTTTAAGGTTATTGATGTGTTTGTCCCTTCCCTTTACCTGCAGGGACAGTTACAGACGGGTTTTGTTTATTTAATTTCTTATTTATTCTCCAGTCTTCTGTAAGTCCATTCACTTAGCTCTTTGCACACCACACAACACCAAAATACAAGATCACCTTAATTCATTTCTGCTCATTTAGTTAAAAACAGGCCTTTTCTGGTTAAAAGAGGAGGAACTGAAATGCTTCTAACTGCAGGAGGAAAGGCTTTTGCTCATAAACTACAGTCTACAAGAAGATGAGAAAACACCTGCAATTACAGAATACTTTCACCTCAGCACTACACTGACAAAGAAGAGACCCCTTCCCATCTCTAGAGCAACAGGCTCATACCCTTTCCTCCTGTTTCTTTAACTCCTCTGTGTGTTTCTGCACCGTTTCCTTCAGCGACTCCTGGACCAGCTTCACATCCACCTCTGCAGCAGCCAGTTTCCTCTGCAGCTCCATGTTCTCCTTACTGAGGGACTCAGTCTTCTCTGTGAACTGTGCTCTTAGGAAGGTGTTCTCCCGCTGCAGCTCCTGCAGGCAGAGCCAGCCCCTGAGTTTGGGAGGGGTTACAAACAGTCCCAGGGCTGTGTCCTCATCCCCTAACATCCCTCAGCCCACCTGACACACTCTTGAAACAGCAATTTTGCATCACCAGCACAGCTTTGATCCGACCAAAATCTCAGGGGGCACAGAGGGGATGGCAACTCCACACAAGGGATAATTTATAATTTGACTCTGCACAGCCCTGCCCAGCAAACACCTCAGCAGCAGTGGCAGGGCCATTGGACTCAGCATGTATTTCTCTCTGACCCCTGCTGTACCTGCATCCTCAGCATGTAGACATCTCCATAGGATGCTGGGCAGCCCAGCAGGGCACTGTGAACCTGCAGCTCACTCTCCCGGACCTTCTGCTCCAGCTGGGAAATGTGCTGCCTTTGTCTGTAACAAAACAGGCAATTCACAGCCCTCAAACAATAGAGAGCAGCAGCAGCTCAACACCAACAGTGCCACCACAGCTCTGCTGCTCCACGCTGTGACCAGCAGGGCAGAAAGAGAACTCTGCAGCTCAGAGCTCACCTGCAGAGAAATCATCTGAAAGGTAAAAAGTTTGACTTTTTTGCAATTGTTAAATTTTTTTTCCTCCTCTCCCTTCAAAACCTTTCCCCCAAGCATGATTACAGATAAAGCACACAAGCCTTGCATGTTTTGGAGGATCCAGCTTGGCTCTGGAGCTTAGGTGTGAAATGAACAGACAGCAGATTACTCAGAATAAGGAAGAAAAAGTATTTACAGTCCAGATGCTGAAGGTACTTTTCATTAGTACTTACTTTTTCAAAAACCTTGTGCACCACTAGCCTTAGATAAGAGAAATGTTGTTTGCCAGCCCAAAGTCACAAAAAGCAAATTTAAAATAAAGGTCTCAAAGAGCTCACATGAAGTCCTTAAGCAAAAGAGGCAGTTATTTTGACATTCCAGATAATCTTGACATGAACAGAAATCTTTATCCTTTATAAAATACAGAAAACCATAACTAAAATTAATTTATTTGAGCCCTTTAGGATCATTGTCCTAACTCCAAGAAGGAGAGAAGAGCTCAGGTTATTCTCCAATGTCCTTATATTGTTCTTTGCAACAAAACAAGATCAATTGGGCAAAAGGGACTCTGAGAAATGAGCCTTCCTTGGTACTTTCCAAACAGAAATGGACTGGAGTCTTTAAACTACACCAGTATCAAAGCCTCACCTGTCAATGAGGAGCTCTTTCTCCTTGAGCAGGTTTTCATTGGAGTTCAGGATATTGATCCACTGAGCTGGGTCAGGTGCAGGCAGGGATGGGGAATACATCGAGGAATGGGGGCAGGTGCCTCCATTTTGTAGCTGCAAGAGGAAACAAAGCAAGGAGGGAGAGGTCTGTGCCCCACGGGGGTAATTGCAACACTGCTGGAGCTATTTTGTACACCCTGTGCTCATTTGCATGCCAGGGCATAGCTATTTCAGTCTCTGTTGATGTCCAAGAACAAGAAACTTTGCCCAAGCACAACTGGAGATTAACAAATAATTTTAGATCACTGTGCTAGCTGGCTGGAAACAATTTGTCTCCATTAGGGTACAGCTGGTGGGAGGTGGTAAACAAACCCTTTCCACCTAATAAACTGCAGTTAGTTTCATGCATTTTTTCAAAAAAAAAGTCTTTCTTAATGCTAGATACAGAATGAAACTATCCTAGACACTGTTTAAAACCTCTTGGCATGCTTTTTCTTCACAGTTTTCATCAGAAAATCTATCTGTTCATTCCAGCTCTTGATCTGGCAGGTGGTGCAGCCCTGTAACAAAATCCAGGGCTGCTCTGCACACACAGCGTGTCGAACGATACCTGTGACACCACAAGCTGTAAAAACAGACCACTGAGAGACTTCTGGTGTCACTCAGGGAGAAGCACCTACATTTCTGAAGCACAGACATTTTCCCCCTAGCTTAACTCTGGAACAACAATTGCTGACTAAAAGAGGCAGGAAGGGGTTCAAATTCCCACAGTCACAGCTGCCTACCTGCATCTGCTCCACCTGCAGCCGCACTTTGTCCAGCTGCTGTTTCCAGGCACTGAGCTGGCAGACTCCCTGGTGGGGGTGCAGTGTGCAGCCTTCCTGCATCCACGCTTGGGTTGGGGGAGTTAGCACAGGTTTGGAAAAGAAATTGTTGGCCTGGAGTCCTGCTGGCATCAGCCTGCTCCCTCTGGGCCACGTCCCGTCCCGGGGCTCGCAGGCTCCGTTGGCCCCCGGCACCTGTTTGCTCTCTGGCAGCACCTTGTAATGGTCCTTCCCTGCCTCAGAGCTTGGGTTGAACTTCTGGCACCTGTGCAGGGGGTCTGTGCAAAGACTGTCCAGAAAGAGGGACTGGTTAAGGGTGTGCTCGATGGCAGGGGTGTCAAACCTCCAGGTGTCCTCTGTCCTGGTGTGATCAGCAGCAGGAGGCCAGGAGTGCTCACAGCCGTTGTCCCCCGAGGCCCCGTAGGGACGCAGCAGGTCCCTGGGTGCCACCCGACAGGACTTCCCGGCGCTGAAGTCCCCGTTCCTCGCGAGCCCCGGGGCAGAGCCTGGCACTGCAGCCTTTGCAGAGCTCTGGGAGCAGCCCTGGTCCCCTGCAGGGCACAGCCTGGAGGGTGAGGCACCCAGCGTGGAAGGCATAACGTGGGCTGTTGGAATGGTCGCCTGGGTTTTGATGGGATGGAATGAGGAGCCGCTACTGGAATTGCAAAAGTCTAGGGGAAGAAGAAGAAGAGTGATACTCTAATTACAGTCCTGAAAATACAATCCTCAGAGAGCTTTAAATATAATTTTAAAACTAGTTTCTTTCTCACTGAACACATCCTCCTAAGCAGCAGCAGCAGCACCATGACTCAGGCAACCTGTGTTCCCCCTCCCTACAAGTTTCAGGAACCTGCTGACCTTTTCCTACCGCCACAGCAAGAATCTGAGTTTGATCCATATTTTTAATCCTTGTTTCTAAGTTACTCTAGTATAACCTTGAATCAATAATGTTATCTTTCTCTAGGTTTAGAAATCAAGTCCTTGATACTGAACAAAAAGGTTTGAAACTTACTGAGCTGAACACTGAGCCCGTGATTCTGCTCCGCCCGTCGCACAGCTCAGCGACTCCTCAGCGTGAGCAGAGCTATCAGGAGCCTCCCCTGAGCCCATGGTGAGCCTCCAACATCGCTGACCCCCAGGATCTGACCTTCCAGCTCCTCCAGGACACCACGGAAAGAGCCTGTCCTACAGCTGGAGCAATGGCTCTCACCTATGGCCACAGGAAGTGACAGAGCTCCTGTCCTGCCAGCAGGGCACCAAACCTGGCTGCAGGGAACTCGGGGTTATTCTTAGCAGCTCTCAGATTTCACTACAGCAACAGCAAGGGCTGAGAAAGGCAAACGGCAAAGTGCCCCTTCCCACTCTGTGTCCTGGGACGTTCTGTGTCGCAGAAATTCCAGGTTTCTCCCAGGAACACACACTTCATTCCCTCATGGCTTTGGCCAAAGGCCCATCCCCACGTGATGCTCCCACAAGTCACCCTCCCACCTGTTTGTGCCCTCCAAGCACTGCTACAACGATGAATAAACACTACAATTTGAATACAACCCAAATCAGACTTTGCAAGACCAAAATCACACTACAGGAGAACTGCCACAGTAAGGGCATTCCATCCTTTCATCAAAAATGAGCAGTGAGGGCAGAAAATCTCTCAGCCACTGCTTGGCTGTGCCTGGGGACTCAGGAGAACACCATGCTACCAGGCAGCAGCAAGCACCTTCACCTTGGCAAAGAGAAAAGACAGCACCATTTCCTTTTACAGCCCCTAAATTTATCCCCTGGTGTCACTGTCAGGAACCCGAGTTCCCTGACCAGCCCATCACGTGTGGGTGCTGCAATCAGTTCCGTCAGTGTGCTGAGAGTCCTCACAACATTTCTGATGAATGTCCTGAGCTCAGTGTGCCTCAGCAGCAGCCAGGCCTGCAGGTCAGCCTCGACTCTTACAAACAAGGCTGTGACATCACCAGTGCTCAGAAGGGCCATTTCCCAAAGGTAAATCATCTCCCCTGCCTCCACCTGCCAAATGGGTGTTTTATGGGCCTGAGAGAGGCCTGGTGCAACACTTAAACATGTGCTTATGTAATATTTCTAGCAGTACTTTCCAACAGACAGACCTGCTAAAGCCTCCATTTCACTGGCACATTATGAAGAGCTACAGCTCATTCCAAAGGCTCCCTGAAACACGTGTGAAGCGTTTTAAGGAACACCACAAACTACCTCATTACTGGAAAGAGAACTAATGAAGATTTAAAAAAAAACAGGTGGAAAGAATTGCTGGGAACAGAAATTTCCCAGAGTGAGCCTCAGCTGAGGCCCAGGCTGCAGAGCCAAACACTTCTGCACAAAGGCACCTATAAANAAATTATTTTTTAAAAAAAAAAAAAAAAAATTAAATCAACACAACAGACTTGCTGATAAATTTCCTCATTGGCCAATAAAAACCAGCAGGTCACCAAGGTGTCTTTTAATCAGTTAAAAGCACTGCAGTGAGACAACAACCGAGCTGAGAGAAACAGCCGGTCCCCTCCTCGCCTGACATTCCAGACACCTGGATTTGAAATAGTTTTAGGTATTATGAGAGGTTGTGCCCTGCAGGTTTTACCCTGTGACCCCAGGGGTGCCCATCACCTTCGGTGCTGTCCGAGCAGGAGGTGCCAATGCCCCCATCCCCGCTCTCGGCCACGCTCGGGCAGCGGCTGAGGAGGCTCTGGCACTTCACAGACAGCTTCGGTGTCTTCCACTCAGTCTCCAAGAACCTGCTCTTCTGACAGGTGCTGGGCTCTGGAGACAAAAAAAACCCCAGCTTTATTTATGCTTTAATTAAGCTGTATGTAATCACCAGTGCTTCCAAACCCCAAACTGATCCTTGTGCTCCTGTTGAAAAGATATCTTTTGCTGTGGCAGAAAGCACAGGGAAGTCAAATAATATCAACAGGAGACTGAAAAACAATCTTGGTATGGAAGTCAGAATGCAGAAGTTGTGAATTATATTCCCATTGATTAGCCTGGTCATGTTATACCCAGCTGGTGCTCTGACTAGAAAGAGCAGCAGCACAGCAAAACTGGGCAAGGTAAAGAGGTATTTTTGCATTAACTCTAAAGAACTCTCCCAGATTCATCAGCTACCAACTTAAGGGAGAAATTCCCGAACAAGTGATTCCTGAAAAAGCAGGCAAGAGTAGAAAATAAAGGCTTTTTTGAACAAAAAGCTCCTGGTAAAGAATCTTCTGAGGGCCACATGTCTCCTCAGAGAAACTGAAACAGGATCTGACAGCAGCTGGGCTTTGGAGAATGGACTGTCCTTACCTGATGGATTGTTCTGCAGCAGCCTCAGGTCTGGATCTTTCTCAGGAGCAGCCATCTTATCTACCTAGAGAACCAAATAAATGAATAAAAATCTTATTTTAAGTGAGTATCACCCACACCCTGTTCCCACTATACACACACATCAGGTACTTATCAAAGTAAAACAGCATTTAGTATTTAATTAGCTGCTTCTCCCAATTATATCTGTTTTTTCCCTGCAGCAACAGAGCTAACACTTAAAAAAAAAAAAAAAAAAAAACAAACCAAAAAAACCAACCAAAACCTTGTTGGTTTTCTTTATGCCTGAGAAAGGAGAATTCCTGTTTGCACCATTCTCCAGGTATCCAGCAGCACATTTCAGCTGTTATCCCCATGGCAGGTATTTATAGAGCACCTGTCACCACAGCACCTACACGCTGAACCTCCGTCTGGAGAGACTAAAAATTTCTCTTTAAAAGTCTTAACTCTCAACCAGATCGTTTCTGCCCTCTGTAGAGGTCACTGAGCAACTACATGAGGGAAAAGAGTCCTTCAAAAATCAGCCTTGCTGTTCCATGAATAGCAATCTTTATCTGCCGAAGAGTTTTGGGTTAATTTATCTATTTCTCTGAGTGCTTCAGAGAGTGAATTTCCTGTCTCTGATAATGCAAGTGCAATTTACATCTACACAGTGGAAATTCAAGGCCTCTACAAACCCACACTCGATCCTCCATCAGCAGCTCTTAAGAGATTTTTGTAAACTGATTCAAAGAGCTCAGAGAAAACATTAATTCCTAGAAAACATTCATACACACACACAGATGTTACAGCCTAGGAAAAACATTGGGAATACAACAGGATAACGAACCAGAAACAGCATTTCACTCAGCAAAGAAATACAACGCTTCTAGATAAATGTAGTGCTTATTATGGTTAATTAAGGTATAGTTAATTTAGGCAGATACGCCTCATTTTAGGTCAGTTCCCGACGGGCTGGAGGTCCCGGTCCCTGAGGGCAGGATGGGGGGACAGACCCTGAGCAGCCGGTCCCTGAGGGTCTGGGGGCTCTGTCCATCAGGACCCGATCCAGAAAAGGCGGCGGAGGGGAGTGTCGGTCCCTGCGGGCCCGGTCCCTGAGGGGCTGGGGGGGGGTGGAAGGCCATGAGGAGCGGAGCGACCGGTCCGTGAAGGGCTGGAGGGTCCGGGGTGCGGTGCCGGTGTGGCAGTGGTGCTGCCGGAGCGCGGTGGC
>VZTR01026993.1:2017-45736 GCA_013400775.1 Chaetops frenatus | reverse complement strand
TAGGAGCAGCTGGACCGGGGGGCTGGGGGGGTCCTGCCTGCATGGTGGCTTTGAGCATGTGACTCAGTTTCCCCGCGGGGGATGCGCCGTGTCGGTTGGCGGTACAGGATGGCTCCGGGCAGCGAGCTGAGCGATTGGAGTGCCAGGGGACCGGGCCTGGGCTCAGCACCCCCCCCTCCTCCCCCCCAGTTGTCTCCGGGAAAGTTACTGGGGGACGAAAAATAAGGGAATGTGATTCCCTGTTGGCGCCTTGCCCCACAGCAGTACGAGGCAGGGGCTCAATTCCTGCTGTCAGTACCATGCCTCGGGCACTTCGGCCGTGTTTGGTGCAGATAAATCCTGCTCTGCTCCTGGAGTGCAGTGCCTGGGGTGTCTTCACACGTCAGACCAACCCAGCCTGGGGAAAGGGGGAGTTGTTGACCCTCTGGTGTGTCTGTTGTGCCTTTTTCTCAGGTCCAGACCTGCTGGAATAGGGAAGTGCAGGACAGGGCTGGCTCCGAGCAGGTGGATGCTCTGCTCCTCAAAAATCCCCTTGCTCCAGAGGCACGGGGTTGCTGCTCCCTGGCAGCATTCTCTCTCTGGGGAGGGGAGAGATGGGGGCTGGGCGTTGCACCAGGGTCCTTTCTCCTGCAGCAGCCATCCAAGGGTTTCAGGGGCTGCCAGAGAATCCATAATTTTGCTCAGCATAACTTCTGGGACATCTTATGCCCAGCCACTCGTCCCTGTCCTCACAGCAGATGGGTGCAGTCATCCCAGAGGATGTTTGATGGGGACGTTAAAAATCAAAAGCCAGGTTTTAATGGCAGGGCTGGGAAGCGGCGCTTGCAACTCCAGCATGCTGGGGAGTGACTTTTCTCCTCCGGAGCCTTGCATAGGTGACACCAACATCTGCTGGGCCAGCTGGGCGTGTGCCGTGACACCGCACTCCTGCTTTACACCAGCCAGTGGAGAGGGGCCAAGCCAGGCCGTCAAAAAAAAGCCCCAGGAGGAATTTCAGCAGGAATTTACCTGCAACTCCGTTGTTCGCAGCCAAATCTTGTGTCCCCCTCCAGCCCTTGAGTGCTCCTGGGGAGGGTGGGAGCTGTTTTGGGGCCGTTCCTCTGGATTTGTCTTGCGTCATGGCACGACTGGGCAAAAGAGGCTGGAAAACGGGTGGCAGAGGGTGGAGGACAGAGTGTCTTGCTTAGGAATTCGCCTCGCTGAGCTTGGCTTAAAAAAAGTAGTAGCTCCTTTTCTTTCCTGAATCACTGTGTTCTCCCAAGTGCCAAAAATCCTTTGATTCTGCTGTCAAAGAGGGAGGGGTTTGGGTTACTGGGAGTCTGGGCAGTGACACAGGGGGTGGCAGCAGCTGCATGGATGCTCTGCAAACTTATGGGAAGAGGCTCTGGTGAGGGCCTGCACAGGTTTTGGGCACAGATCGGGGATTTCGATCCACACCATGGATTGAGACACTCTGCCCTGGCAATGGGTGGTCGCTGGGAGTGGAGGAGAACAAAGGGAAGCTTGGGTGAGTCAGCAGGAGAGATTCTTTCCTTCTGTCAGGGAGGCTTCATGGGAAGCGGGACAAATGCTGCCCCTGGGAGGTGGCTCTGGGGAGGAAGGGAGGACAGCAATGTGTCACCATCTCAGAGCTGCCATAGGCGCATCCTGGTAGAGCTGGGAGCTGGTCTAGTGGCCAGGGTTGTCCTCCCTTGGCAGGTGCCTCATCAACACAGGTGTGCCCCAGGAGAGGGGCACGTGAGCTTTGGGATTTGCAGCCTGTGCAGATGCTGTTCCCACCGTGCCAGTGACATTCCTGCTGTCCTGGCCCTGGAGGGGGAACTGCTCTTGGAAGTGAATGGCTTGCTGCCACTGCTGGCTCGGTGCTCTGCTGTGGTGACAGAGAGGTGCAGGAGTGTGTTTTGCCTGGGCATTTGGTAGGATTTTCCTGCTGGTTTCAGGTGGGAGCAGCTGGCCCTGCACCAGTGGGACGTTGCTGCCCAGTTGTGCTGCGCCATGGCAGGAGCTGGGAGGAGCAGGGCATGTGAAAAGCAGAGGAAATCAAGGAAGCATGAATCTTCCTGCCTGCTCCCCTCCCAGCCTGGCGTGCCCATCGATCTGTTGTGGAGGAGTTAACTTGTGCAGAATAGCAATGCTGCTACAAAGGCTCTGGCAGACCCCAGTGATGCTCCCAGCCACCTCCTGCCCAGCCCTGCATGGGTGGCAGTCAGGGAAGAAAAAAAAGTCAGGTCTAATCCAATCCCACTCATTTCCATATAAGGTGGAAGGATGGGGAGCTGCAGCCAAAGATTTGGAAGGAGAGATGTTTCTAGAGGTCCCTTCTTGGTGTTTCACAGATGCCAAAAGGGAAGAGTGAGCTGAAAACTCAGCAGCAGAAGTTGCTGTTTTTCTGGAACACTTGTAAAGTCCTGTCCCCCACTCTTCCCAAGGGAGAGGCTGTTGGAAATAGGTTATTTTATTGGGGTGGCAGGTGCTGAGGAGTCCAAGCTGCTGTCGAGCAGCAGTGCCCTGCCAAGAGGTTCTTTTCAGTACTCTCTCCAAGCAGAGTGAATGCAATGCCAGAAAAAAAAAGCTGGATTGAAGGCTGCAAGGAGACTTCCTTATTGTAAAGGCTTTGCTCCATGTTACAATCCACTGTAGGGAATCACTTTAGGACCAGAGACATTGGAGATGTTCAGGTATTTCCTTCTATCTCGTGATGTTTCTGCTGGAGGGTACAGACATATCTTGGGTACCAGCACTTTAGATCACTGTATTAAATTAAAATCAAGCTTTAGATGTTGGGTTAGAGCTGCTGCCTGGGATAGGAGGGGTAGGATTTACTCCTGGATGCAGCAAAACCTGTGGGGCTAGGGAAGGGGTTGGATGGTGTTTTGTCCAACAGTTCAGTGTCTTTATGGTTGGATGTGTTGGTCCTGCCTTTGGGGTTACTGAGGAATTGTGTGCAGGTGAAGGTTGGTACTTTCTGTCCTTCTTTGTGTCCCCAAGCCCAGATCACGAGGATGAGGCTGATCTTCATCCCCTCCCACCATGTCCAGGCAGTGCTGCTCCCACCTGTAGCGAGCAGTTCATGCTGGAGAGGACCCATCCCAAACTTCCATGCAGTGCTGGAACTGAGTCCAGGCATTGCTGAGACCTTTGGAGCAGCTCTCTCAGCACCAAAACAAATGGCTTGATTATGATTTCACTTCACTTGGCATCAGTCAGCACTTTCCATGGCGAGGCTCTGACGTTCCCATCAGCAGCACAGGCGCCTGCATGGTGTCTCCCTGAATCCTCCTGTGCTCCTCTCTCCATCTCCTTTGATTTCCTTGGCAGGGTGATGCAATGCCTTCATTTATTCCCCTCTTTGATTCCAACACTAAAAGTCAAATCTGAGTTAAACATGAGGCAAAGCTTTTTTTAACCCTGATGTTTCCCGTGGTTTCCACTCAGGCTTTGAAAAGGGCTGTGAGCTTTGCCACTGAGCTCTGTCGTTCTTTACCTAAGCCTGTTTTGCAAATTTATTTGGCCCCTGTTGTGCTCTTGAAATAATTTTGGAGAAATGATGACTTGGCTGCAAAACAAAACAAAATCAAGCATGTTTGTTTGATGGGTGCAAACAGAAAGTGCTTGTTTGCTAAGCAGAATAGACTATTTTTCAGAGATGGGTCTGTTTTCTGTGACTCTTTGCTGCCCCATCTTTTCCCCTTTATTCACAGGAATTTGCCTTGCTGTGTTTTTATTGTGTAACAGAAAAGTAGGAATGGTCTCCAGTGGGTAAATGTGGTGTGTTGTCTCCCCCAGTGTTGTTCCTGACAGAGTTTGAGCAAGGGTGATTCTTGCCGAGGTTTTGGGCAGTTGCCTTTGTGGTTTGCAGTCAATGAGTGCAGAAATCCTGTGGGGGAGGAGGGCAGGGGAACCCTTTCCAGGCTGTCTGTGCCTGGGAAAGCCGTGCCTGTAGCCTCGACTGAGTCATGGGGAGTTCACAGAGGGGCTCAGAGAGCAGTGCCCAGCACCGGGCTGGGCTCCTGGTGTGAATAACAAAAGCCAGAAAGGGCAGAGGATGATGATGAAAGGGGCCAGCCCTGATTGCTAAAACTCCTCTGGTGGCTGCTCAGCTCTGTGTCCGTTTTGCTCCAGGCTCCCACTCTGAGCTGCAATACCCCCACTGAGGGAGTGTTGCTTGTCCACCCTGTTCCACCAGCTGAGAACACCCTAAATTAGATATTCCCATCCCCTGCCCCACCCAGCCAACTCCCCACTTCCCTGCACAACCACCACATTCCTTATTTCCATATCTGTGCTCATCTGCCTCTCCAGGGCTCAGCCCTGTGGAAAAGTCATGCCATTCCGATGGTCTCCAAGCCCAGTACCTGGCAGTTTGCATCCTGCTGCAGTTATTTATTTCAGAGACTCCTGGTTGCTTGNCCAAGGTGTAAAACCTTTCCTTTTCTTAGACCCTGAGCATTAAAGGAATTCTGAGCACCTGGGGTGGGCTGGGAGCAGCTTCCAGCCGAGCTGTGGGGATGGGGTGAGGATGGAGCTAAGCTGCCCACTCATGTATTAACGACCCAAGTTTATTCCCCCAACTCTCCAGTGTCCAGCACCCTTGCCCTTCTCCTTCAAACCTCTCTCCTTTTCATCCTGAGGTTTAGGGAATAAATTCAGGTCTGTTGTGACCCCTCCTGTATCGAGGTGAGGAAGGAGCAGAGTGTCTTGTCCTGCATCTCTCATGGTGCCGCTTCACCTCTTCCTCTCCCCTCTTCCCAGTGTTGCTGGGTCCTTTCTGGTCAGGGTTTTGTCCCCACGTTCCCAGGGATGCCCCGTTGGAGAGGCTGCAGGAGCCCCACGTGCAGGGTTTGTAGCTCACGAGCCAATTGCTTTGCTGGTGATGGCACATTTCTGAAAGAGGAGTTTATTACTAAAGTGACATGTCAGCAAATCTCTGCCACCTCTCTCCCATGTCGGAGATGGAATCAGCTTAAAGTGGTGAAAAAAAATTGTCATATGCATGGATTATTCTCTTTTTTATTTTTTTTTTTCTGAGTGCAATTTCCATCTGAGATGAGACAAGCTCCTGATTGCTGTGCCAGAGAAGGGTTTCCCTTTATAGCTTTCCTGGTAGAGATGCTGCCTCTGGTTCACTGGAGCTGGGGTCTCCTAGGGGACAAGTGTGCTTTTGTGGAGCTGTCATCTCCATCCTGGCTTAAGCATCTCACATCTGGAAAGGCTGAAGTCAAAACAGAATTTACCTTGGGATGGGGAAGGGAGACCAGGGCAGCCCCACAGGTGGCCAGTGGAGGGGTGCTGGGGTGGTGTTTGTGGTGGTTAAGGCAGGCTTAGGAAATGAATTTTCAGTTGTCAGCCCTGCCCTCAGCTCCTTGTGTGACGTTAGGTGCCCTCCCAGGCCCTATAAATGTCTTGATTCGTGCACAGCAACTGCAACGCTTCCTTTCTTTGCTCCATGAGTCATCTGCTTGCGTTGCAGTCTCTTTGTGGCAGGATTCATCCCTCTGGAAGGAAAATGCTAAAAGTTTCCTACTGCAGGGCAGCAGATGTGTCCACCCATGTCATGCCCTTGCCTGGGCTTTGAAGAGGCGATTGGGAGCTTTTTGTTGTTGTCCTTTTGGGGGTACCTGGTGTATGGCTGGGCTACTGCAGAGCTGCTGCGAGGGTGCATGATTAGGTGGGAGCTGAGATAAAATCAGGGATATTGGGACCTGGGAAAGCAATGCCTCTATGGGGCTGCTCACAGCCCCAAACTCTGCTCTGAAGCTGCCTCACCACAACCATGAGTTAATGTAAGCCTTGGACCCAAGCACTTCTGGGTGCCAATCCAAGGGATGGCACCTGGCCTTACCTCTAGCCCTTGGCTGTCCTGATGTGCTGGCCCAATGCCACCCTGGCAGAGCCCTTTGGGCCGTGCTGCTGCTGGCACTGCAGTCCTGAACTGGCAGCTCCACCTGTGTATTAACAGAGGTGGGTTGGGGATATGGGCCGTCTTCAGCTTGCCTGAGTCTTTGTCATTTCTGTTGGCTTCACTGGAGTTACTCCAATTTAAGCTGTTGGAAAAATCCTCCTCTTGATCAGACAGAGTTGTTTTCTTCCCCCCAGACCTGCCAAAACCTGCCACTTTGAACTCAGACACTCTTATTTTCTTTCAGAGGTAAAAATCAGGAAGAAACTAATCTACGACCACATCAGTGGGAGCCTGGGCTAATAGAAATTGTAATGAGAATCTAGAGCCAAACAAACAGGCAAATGGGGAAAATGCAATCCCACCGATGCAACAGAGAGATTTATGCCAGCAAAGGGGCTGATCCAGTGCTCATTAATGTCACCACGAGTCTTTATCCCAGCTGTAATGGACTGGGGATCAGGTTGGAAGACAGCATTTCAGTCTTGCTACAATATGCAGACTGTTAATGGGTTGTGTGTGGAATAGCAATGTGGAATTCCTTCCCCGAGGAGTTTGCTCATTGTTGCATGCGGCACCTTTGCAAAGCAAGTGGGAAACACCTTCTGCTCTCCTTGGGTTCAGTTCTCAGAGGTGCAAGGCTGTGAAGGAGCCAAGTCTGAGGCTCAGGCTTAGCTGTCTGGATGCTGCAGCGTCTGCTGATCTGCCAACAGCATCTCCATCATGAGGATATTAAAAATCCTGGTTTAAATAAGGATTCTTCGGATGCTGGGGAGTGGTGTTGGCTGTCACCACCACAGTCACGCTGGGAAGCATCCTTAGTTTATGTGCAAAGTGAGGAGGCAGATGGGTGGGTATGGAAAATCTGCAGGCAAACTTGACTTTGCAGCTGGATTCTTCCCTGGAAAAACCAGAGAGAGAATTGAGACAAGGCCTGGAGAGCTGAGCCTGGTCTGAAGGTGGGGACACCTTTGGGGACAGTGTTGAATAGGAAAGGACACCAAGGGTCAAACAGGAGACGAGCGAGTCCAGCTCTGCATGTCAATGAGGACAGAGTAAATAAGGGATAAAACCACTTTCCAACATGAGCAGCTGGTGAAATATCACAGGATTTTTTTCCCAGAGATGGGAGATTTTGACCGGCTCTGTGCCTGCAACCATAAATGGCTCTGACACCTGTGTCTGTTTTATCAGACACATGCAGAGCCCCGGCCATGATCCAAACATTCATTACTTGGGATTTTTGAGTCTCTTTTTCCCTTTTTTTCTTCATGGTGGGATCATTATTTTCACAGCTTCACATCCTCAGTTCAGCAAAACCAGTGTGTTTTTCAGCCTCACGGTTTTTACACATCTCTAATAAGAAGCATGAGAGGAAGCTGTTGAAAAAAGCAAATTCTCAAAGGTATGAAAGGAGAGCAGGGCAGCTCCAGGCTCAGAGACACTTCCAAACCTCAGGATACTTTGGACCTACAGATAGGCACAGCACTAGTATTTGAAGGCATATTGGGGTTTTTATCCTTCAGTCCTCCAAGTTCAGTCAATTATACATGTAGGGCTTTATCCTTAAATTACCTTAAAAAACATAAAGATAACCTTAATTATCCTGCATGCCTTTTCTTCTCTAGCAGTCCAGTAGAAAGATGAGCTCAAAGGAAGGGTGACTGAGGTGAAAATTCAAGGAAGTATTTTCCAAGTCCTTTTTCTTCCATTACTATTCAGCAGGAGCTGGGAGAGCACCTGCTTCTCCTTGCATTCAGAAATTTCAGACTTGTATAATTTGTTAAATAAGAAAACTTTTTTTTTTTTTTTTTTTAATTCAAACCCAGATATTTTTATAAAACAATCCATTTCTTTCTTGCTCACCTTGACTGGAAAGGATTTGACTTAGAACTCTCTTGTAGGGAAGAGGGCAGGTTTGGGTTTTCTTGGAAAAATAGTATTTCTTTTCTTTTATCTGAGTTTGTGAGTTTAGTGAAGCATCTTGAAGCAAATGTTACAGGAAGTTCTCTGATGAAGCTAAAGCAAGATTTAGGGTTTAGAAGTGTTTTATAGGAAATAGTGAGATAGTGATTTCATTCAGTCTCAGAAGGGAAGGATTTCTGGACACACAGAGTTTCCCTTAAGCTGAAAATAAATCTTTCCCTACTCACCTCTAAACTGCTTTACATCTTGGGTCAATTTTTCCATCAAACTTCATCTCTGCTATTGCTTACTACTATTTGGAAGAGCTGCTCTGTTTTGAATCAGACAAGGTTTAAATTGAACGATGTTTTCCAAGGCCAAATTTCCAGCTGGCCAAGGCACATCAGGATCCTGTTTGCTCTGCAAACTTGCACAGTGTGGGAGTCAGGGCAAAACCTGGTGGCATTGGGAGGGAGCAGTTTGGAGGTTCCTCGTGGTGTGTGTGCAAGTGATGTGATTTAGTCCTCTACAAACACAAGGAGCCAAAGGTATCTGTTGGCCTTGACTCGTGGAATTAAAGAGTATCTTCCCTCTCTTACACTCTGTGGCAGGGCAGGATATGGGGGTTGGTCTCTTCTCACGAGTAACGAGTGATAGGACAAGAGGAAACAACCCCAAATTGCACCAGGGAGGTTTAGGTTGGATATTATGGAACATTTCTACACCAAAAGGGCTGTTAAGCACTGGAATGGGCTGCCTGGGGCAGTGGTGGAGTCTTCATCCCTAGGGAGATTTAAAAGCCAAGTGCATGTGGCACTTGGGGACATGGGTGAGTGGTGGCCTGGGGGATGGTGGGAGTTGATGGTCTTAAGGGGTCTCCTCCAGCCTAAGCAATTCTGCAGTCAGAAAGTCAAAATCCCATCTTGGGTTGTTACTGCTTTGTCATGGAGGTGGTTGGTCAGGGGAGACGCTTTCACTGGTGCATGTCAGCTGGGCTCCTAAATTTCTCCTGTTGTCCTTGTCTCCTGGAGGATGGCAGCTGCAATTTCCTTACTGGTTCCAAGCCAGCAGCTTGCAGACTGTTGACATTGCTCAGCAGACACGGGGCCTTCACCTCAGCCACCTCTGTGAGTCTGAAAACAACACGGATATTTTTGGCCATCCAGAGGTGCTCTTGGTGACCTCCATCCATTCAGGTGGCGCTGCCTGAAGTAACCTGAACTACTGAAGGGATAACAGGGGATCAACATCCTCTTGGTCCTTCTAGAAAAGACTGAAGGCTTGGTGGCTGTGCACTGTTTGGAGGAACTTCACCCACCTTGATGGGACCAACCCTCCGGGGTCGGTGGGAGTTGCAGGATGATTCCCTTGCAGGTTTGGTGAGAAGGGAAGGAGAGGAGGTTCAGGTGATGCCCTGAGCAAAGGACTGTGCCACCTAGGCTGGAGAGGGAGGCTGTTGGGAGGCACCAGGGGGCTGCTGAATGAGCACGCCGGGGACGTGTCAGCTCTTCCTCTCAGCTTCCCTTCGCGGCGCCAACTGTCAGTAATTTAACTAACATTTTGTAAATAAATGTGGCATTCGGACAGCTGTCACCGCGCCTGTTATAAACACTCCCTTTGTCACTAAAAGCTGGCAGTGCTGCTCCGTTTCGCCTGCAAATGCAGCCACCACTGCCAGTCAGCTCCTGAAGCCAGAGCTGTCAGGGAAGCACATGCCGGGCGGTGGCTGGGAGACCGCGGCTTCGCACAGGGAGCCCGGTGAGGCACTGCCAGGGCCTGGTGCGAAGGCAGATTTTGCATCTCAAAAATAAATAAATGGCCTGAGCAGGGAGCAAGAAAACCCTTCTGAATGTGGCCGTAGGGCTCGTTCCCAGTCAGGAGCCCAGGCGGTCCAGCTGCAGTGGTGATGGTGGCACTGGTTCTGCTGCCATCTCATCCCAGCTCTGTGGGAAGCACAGAGAGGATGAGCTGGGGATTTGATGTGGCAAGGGAGCCATTTGGCACTGGCATCATGAACACTTTTCACTTTGAGAAACCTTTGGTAAATTTGGAGTCTCTGGTACTGGTTGGATTTGAGTGGTGACATCAGCCCTTTGAGATCTGCCCTCTGCCTGTCAGTCTTACTCAGCACACTTGTCCTATCAGGGGTGTATTTCACACCTTCAGGCAGTCTGGATGCTTCTCCTCCTAATGAACAGGACTGGCACACATTGCCCAGAGAAGCTGTGGCTGCCCCATCCCTGGAAGTGTCCAAGGCAGGTTGGGCAGGGCTTGGAGCAAACTGGGATAGTGGAAGGTGTCCCTGACCATAGCAGGGGATGGGACTGGATGAGCTTTAAGGTCCCTTCCATCCCAAACCTCCCTGGGATCCTATGAACCTGCCTGGAGAAGGGATGCTGTTATGTTTCTCCTTGCTGGAAACTCTTGATTCTGTGCTGCTTTTCTCCTCTCACCTTTCTGGGACCTGCAGCTTCAAACACCCTTTCCTTGGATTTTCTGTCCTCCTGGGTGGTTTAACTTCTAGCAGTTAGCACCTATGGCCTGGCCGTGCTGCAGCACTGGGTGATGCAGACAGTACAGAAATCAGCACATGACATCTCTCTCCCTCTAAGCTGCTGTAAAATTAGCTTCATCTCAAGTGGCAAAAAATGATCATATCCTCGCTTGAGGGCGATGAAGAATATTCCTGAGTCACTGCTAGTGATGAAACAGGCAGAAAATCCAGAGTGATACACAGCTGCCCACTCAGTTCTAATCGCTGAGGCCATTTGCTGCTGCAGCGCCTTAAGACACAGCTTCCTCCTCCTCTCCCTCCCTTTCATCCATCACTCCCCATAGCAGCCAGGGCTGCAGATCCCAGCAGGAGCAGAGCAATTTCCCATCCCACCAGCGAGGCTGCAGGCTGTGAGCAGCGTGTTCTCCTTCCCTGTTCCCCTGAAACGAGAAGAGGGGGTCAAAGCTTCCCTTTCTTAAAGGAATCAGAGGAAAGAGATGGAGCCTATCCTCCTTAGGTCTCTTCCTTCCACACTGTGATCCTGCAGTCTGGGAAAAAACTCTTCTCTGAGCTCATCCTCCTCTCCACAAATTTTCCCTGCTGTCTCTGAAGCAGCTGCTGTGCCCACAAGGATATTTCCTTTTTGTCTTTCTCCTGCATCAGCTTTAGTTCAAAGCCATCTCCCTGGATTTTTATGTCTTGGATAAAGCCACCCTCTTCCCTACAACTGCCAGCTCAGTGCTTGGGAAACCTCTTGCCAAAATTGCTGGCGACTAAGGCCAAAAAACCCCTTTGAAACAGGGATGATCAGAAGCAAAGTGCTGTAATCCTTCCCTTCCTTGCATATGCTCCCTGGCAGTGGGGTAACAAGAAGGACTCTTTGAAGCAAGCTTCCTGCAACCCCTGCTCTGCCAGCTTCCCCCAAATTCAGATGAAAGCCCCCCACATTCTGGGGGCAGGTTGGAGGTTCTGAATTACCTCCTCCTTCTGGTTTTCCATGTGGCTCTATCACCTGATTCAGCAGTGTTGAGAGGGAAAACTGCAACAATCCTCCAGTTCATGCAGGTGTTTGAATGAACACTCTTTCCTCCCGTCAGGGCTTGTCAGTATTTATCCCCTAACCTGGTTTTCAGATGTTCTCCATCCTGCAGATTTGCGGGATATGCTATTCACACAGAACTCTCCTGGTGTCAGACTTCCGCTAGGATCGCTTCGCCGCTCCCGCCAGCCTGCCACGGGAGCGAAGCAGCGCTGGCAGCAGAACAGGGAGAAATGTGTCTGAGCAGGGCTTCTGCCAGTGTCAAATAAAAAATACTGCACAAGCTCACTTCCTCCCCTGGAAATTGCTGCACCAGGGCGAGTTTCCTGCGCTGGTCGACCAAATCTGGGCAGTTTTCTGTGAATCCTGCTCCCTTCCATAATCCCAGACAGCTCAGCACGCCGGGCAGTTATTTGTCAGCACAAGCAGGTGCAGAGCTGCAGGACATGGGCTGAGCATCTCGCTTTGGTGGTTATTCCAGCACACAGCCGCTTTATCCTCCTGTCAGGCAGCACCAGCAGCTTAATTTCCTGTTTTCCTCATATCTTTCCCCCCAAAACACAGTCTGGATGGTGCATTTGGGTCGGGTTCAGCAGGAGAGCGGTGTCAAAATGAGTGCAGGGCTGGGAATTTAGGGGTTGAGTGTTGTAACAAAGCAGCCCCTGAGCACAATTCGTTCTGCACGTGTCAACCATCAGCACACACAGAGACCAAATTTGTGTGTGTCATAGAAATGCTCGGGTTGGGAGTGGCCTTAAAGATAATCTAGTGCCAACCCCCAATATATAAATAAATACCTATATTTATATGCAAAAATTATAAAATATAAAATTTAAAAAATATATATAAATATATGTATTTATATACTCTGTGCACGAAGGTATAAGTGGGAGGAGTAATTCATGCAGATACCTGGTGAGAGAGGCAGGACACAGGAATAAAGCTAGGGGAGATGGAGCAGATGGCAAGCCTGGATGCCACAATTATGCCCTGGAAAACTGTTTCTGTGGGAAAGCAGCACTGGGGACTCCTTTTGGTAGAGGTGAGGGGACAAGCCTGTTGGTAAATGCTCCAATCTTTTCTCCTGGTGCTTCCAGCTGCTGCTTGTTTTACCTGTTGCGAGTCTGAAACCACCCCACTAACCCCTGGCAAAATCAGGGGATAACAAGGATAGAAGGCTGACTTTGTGGCATTCAATTATTTATTTTTTTCCTGGCTTGGAAAGGAAGAAGTAAAGTTGGATTTCAAGTGGGGTTGTTGCAGTAATGGAGGGAAATGAGATCTGCTCGTCAGCTGCCTTCTCCTTCCTCGTGTCCCCATAAATAACCCTCCTCACTCAGAGACAGCTCAGCTCCTACACAGGGGACAAAGATGGCTTTGGACTCTGTCGTGGGTAGCTCAACCCACTACAGACTCTGATTTTTTTGCAGTAGCTGGAGGGTTCCTTCTCTTTTCCTTTCCTCAGAGCCCACTCCTTCCGAGGGTTGCTGTCAGGTAAAGCAGTTTCCCTTGCCTAATGGAACACAGGGGAATGGCTTCCCACTGCCAGAGGGATATTGGGAAGGAATCCTTTCCTGTGAGGGTGGTGGGATCCTGGCACAGGGTGCCCAGAGAAGCTGTGGCTGCCCCTGGATCCCTGGGAGTGTTCCAGATCAGGATGAATGGGGCTTGGAGAAACCTGGAACAGTGGAAGGTGTCCCTGCCCATGGCAGGAGGTGGGACTGGATGACCTTTAAACTTCCAACCCAAACCACTCTGTGATCACACAATTCCAAAGAACTGTGGCCAGGTTTTACATGCAGTTTAGCCTCGCTATGTCTGTAGTCTGCAGCTCATCTGCCTAGAAGTCATTCTTTGTGGATTCCTGGAAGAAGTTCACTTTCTTTGTGGATTCATGGAAGAAGGTGCAGATGTCCCTTTTCCCCTTCACTATTCCTGCTGGCTTTTGTGAATCAGCTGCCTGGTTTTGGTCGGATTTTACAGGGAGGTTACATTCCTACAACTCCCATGAAAACAGTAGAGCTTGAGAGACCTCATTATTCCTCTGAAGCAACGACAGAACGAGCTCAACTCTTGTATGAGACACCCGAGAATCCGCGTGGGCGCCGGTTCTGAGCAAAACTCAGGGTAAGAGGGAGCTCCAGCCTGAGCTTGCATCATTTAAGGTTTAAAATGTGTAGGAAACCACACGTCTTCCATGCTATGTGTGGTACTGCTCATTAAATGCAGCAAGGAGTGCAGGTGGGGAGAGGTTGAGCGCTCCAGATTGTGGGTAAGGAAAACTGCAGAGCTGATGTTGTGTTGTTGGAGAGAAGCTGCCAGTCCTGGTGTCAAGGAGAAGAGACAAAAGCTCAAGGCTTTGTGTTTAATTCTCCTGCTCTCAAATGGGGGATGCTGCACTGAGCTCAGCTGAATGGGAGGACTGCAACAGCTGGTGGCTGTGGCATTGCTGGAACGGGCTGGCTCACCCTTCCCTCCACTTAGAAAAAAAAAAAAGGCAAAAAAAGGCAGAAGAGCACTGGAAAAAAAAAAAAGAAAAGCCGGTAACTCGCTTTCCAGAAGTTCCTAATGCTGCAACAGGCAAAGCACTGGAGATAAAAGAAATATAAAAGCGAGGGAAAGAGGAGAAAAATGCATTTATGCGCTCTGAAACTAACAGCATGCAACTCTCATATTATTTTTCCTCCTTAGCCTTTGAAACAGAACAACGGCCTGGAGCCTTCTCGGCAGATGGACAATGTGCGTGCCTTAACCACTTAACAGCCATTAGCCTAATTTCACGTACTGGAGCCAAATTAAATAATAAGTAAGAGGCTATGAAAAGCTGGTTTGGAGGCTGCATTACTGCCTTTCACTTGATAACCTTCTCATAAACAGATGCTCTCTCTCTACCCTATTAACCTTGTCTGAGAGTGGGGAGGGGGCTTCGGTGAGGCAAACAAGCCAGACCTTGGTGGGTAGGGGGGAAACGAGCTGGAGGGGCCAGATGTGGGGGCCCTGCCTGTTTTGGAGGCTCCTCTCGTTTTTGTTGCTGATGGCCCAGCCCTGGAGAGGGCCCTGAGCAAAGAGCCCGTTCTGCGGTTGCGCCCGGGTCGTTGGAACGTGCCAAATGATTCATCTTGGTCAGTGAGTCCATCTGTACCTGCTGGGTGAGGCTGCACCACCCAGAGCTGATTTTGTGGACAAATCTGCTTTACTTGGAGGAAAGGGGAGATGGTGCTGATAGACACGAAAGGGTAGGTGGCCACGTGGCCCAGTGCCTAATCCCTTCCTGGTTTTGGCTCTGGGGGTCTGCTGCCTCCTCTGTCCTCGCTGTGTCACCAGCTCGCCCTTTCCGATGAAGTCGTTTCACTGCTCTTTGCCTCTTTCCCCGCTGCACTGAAATAGAAACAGAAGTACTTGCCTAAGCTATGGGAGTTTGGGAATATTAGTTTGCAAAATGCTTTTGATGCTGCTTTGGTGCTGGGAGGGTGAGGCATTTGCAGGTGTGTGCAGAAAAGGTGTTCTGCATTTCCTTCTGGCTGTAAAGGTTTGGGAGCGGCTGCCCTATTTCCTCACCCACCCTCCACTAACTCTTGCTCTGTGCTTTGTGTCTCAACGTTAGACCTTTATAAGTTTTCAGGAGATTATAGATGACCGTGCAGCTATTTTTGGTGAAAGCTTTTATTTATTAAAAAGCCATCTTCCTTCATTAAGAAGATACATTGATGGGAAATAGATGAGTGGCTCTGTTACTGGCGTCTGGCGTGCTGGGCGAGCCCGGGGCCGCTGAGATCGTGTGTTTTGTGTGCCCTCCCTGGATGCAAGGAATGTCTTGAATGGAGCCAAGAAAAATTTGGTGCAGGAACCACCCAAAATTTGCTGCATCAGTCATCCCCTCACGCCTCATGCAGCATCCAAGGCCCTTGCAGAGATGTGGAAAGGTTTGGTGCAATCTTCCTGCAGTTCCTTGGTGCCAGCAGGCCCTTGACTTTCCTTTCATACTGGTTTTCCTCCTTTGCCGGAGTTGTCACACAGGCTCTGATTTCATATGCAAAATCCATCCTCTGACTGGCACGGAGGCCGATAAAGCTGGGGTTCTTATAAGTTTACTTCATTTTAGTCCAAGTAGGAGTCAATGATTTGCTGCCTGCGGTGAGGACGTTTGGAAAGGCTTTGTGCTGAGTGGATTCTCTGAGGTTCAGATGAGGATGAATCTCATTTTCCTGTGGCCTTTTCCTCCGTGAGGCACTCGCAGCGTCCCTCTCCTGTACCTGGCTGCCTATCTGCACTAGACTTGCAGGCACTTAATGTCTTTGAGCCATCTGTTCCTCTGTCAAATTTAGTTAAAATTGGCCAAAGGCTTCACGAATTATTGGGGAAGATTGCTAGACAGAGGTGTGCAGGTGAAAAGCATGATTGAATAAGCTCATCCCAGTAGGACTCAAGGCTAAAAATGTATCAGGGTGTGTTATTTGGAGACAAGGCAGCTTGGAAAATGGGATCCATATCCAACCTTTCCTCAGCACGAGAGATATTAGATTTCAGTCTATTTTTTGGTAGGGTAGAAAGCTCCTCGGTGGAAATGGACTTTGCCTTGGGTGGGATGTGGTGCTTTGTCTTTTATTTCTGGTAACGCATGGCTTCCTGTCCAAAATGAGCCCCATCCATGCTTTTGCAAGGCACTGATCCTTACCCCAAGATGCTGCAGCCGTATTTTCAGGCAGCTGTTGGCTGAAGAGCTCCTCCATCAAGGGCTTGGAGGTCTCTCTCAGCCCAAGTGAGACATTAACTTTGGGAGAGCAGTGTACTCCTGTCAGAGACTGCTTCATCCAGGAGTGTGTCTTAAACCAGGATGCTTTGATTCTGTCATGGATGTTGTGATTCTGTGCTCCCAGTTAGATCCATCCCAAAATTTTGGCAAGCATTAATCAGGTGTCTGGCCTAAGCAGGTCTTGGGAAGAGAGAGGGACCAGCCTATCTCCCAGAGTCCTGTGTCTTGTTGACTACAGAAGGACATGGGCTAAGGGGGAAGAGAGAAAAAGCAAAGGAACTGGCAAAAATTCTGTAGAAAGCTGGGTGTCTCTTGATCCACGAGCATTTCCATAGAAGCCCAGAAAAGCAGGAGCAGTCTGGGATACCTGCTCCTGTAACTGCAGGTGTCTGAGATGATGGATGGCTGTGGCAGAACGTGTTTGTCCAGTCCCCCTTTGCAGCCACTGGAGAGCAGTGGGCCTTTTTGGGGTGCAGTTCATCCCAGTCTAAGGCAGGTGTCTAAAATGAGTCGGACAGATTGTGTCCTAGCAGTGCCTCTTTCTCTCCATTTGCTATGAAATGGGGTCCAAATGGCTGAACTTGCCTGGTGAGGTGATGAATCCCAACCCCAGCATTTAGAGGAAGCCACAGGATCAGAATAGGAAATATCTAACATTGATCAGATGTATTAGAGCCTCGTGAGGGTGTTGAGCAGCAGGAAAACACCTGGTACTGTGCTAAGCAGAAATAGGGGAAGAAATGGCTTTTTTGGTGAGTTTTTACATCCTGAGTCCATTTAAATCTCATCCCTGTAACTTCCAGGAGACTCAGCTAAGCAATTCTGCATGTGGCTTGTCATTAGGTGCCTCACCCAGCAACCTGCAAGTTCATTAGTATTCTTTTAAGTGCTAACAAAATGTCTGAGCTGCATCTTTTCTGCATGAGAGGCTGAAACAGAGGCAGTAAAGGGAAAAATCCGACTCCAGCTCTACGGAGACCACCCAGAGTGGGTCCCTTCTGCCAGCAAAACACTGCTCGTGTCAGTGTGGCAAAAACACAGGAGTACAATAAAAAACCCAACCCCAAAAGTGGTGAGGAAGAGAATTTTAGCTTTATAATTGCATCTGCAGTGGGGTCTCTGCCAACGTGGCAGTTGGAGCCGAGGATCTTCACCCCCACCAGCACAGCCATCACTGCAAAAATCCATGGGAGTGAACATCTGCAGGTAAAGAGGCAGCGTGTAGGATTAGGTTACGGATGTTCTTGTTTCTCCTGCCTCTGTGGGAACCCATAGGGCTGCTTGGCTCTGCTTCCTGGGCTGGATAATGTGGATCCAAGTTCCATTTGTGGATCCAAGCTCTGTTTGTGGCTGGGGTGCTGGGAGAGGAGAAGGCAAAGCAGCATGAGGGCCATGGCTGTGCCCTGCCTGCCTAAGAGGCTTCATTGATTTTTCTTTTCTTCAATGGAAACAGAACTGACATCCATTAACCAGCCTCCCAGCCTCTCCTGAGCCAGCCATGGAGGCAGCAAAGCTGTTCTTGCTATTTTTTTTTTTCTTCTTTTCTTTTCTCGTAGGCTTGGGGGCTTCTCTCCTATTGCACCTTGCTAATACTCAGGAGCTCTGGCTGAAGCCTGGGTGATGCAGAAGGGTTTGAAAATACGAGATGGAGATGCAGCTCCTCTAATCTGACTCATCCCCAGTGTGTTTTGGGATACCCCCCCATGTATTTAACCAGCTTAGATACCCACAGAGAGATCTGTGAAATTTCCAGGTGGGAGATGGATGGGAAAAACCATCTCCTCTGGCTTTATTTGGCAGCTCTGATGCTTTTTGCTCCCTTGGGAATGGAGCACAGCCAGGCTGTGAATAGTGGGGTGCAGTGTGGGCTCCTGGCCTGTTAGCAGGAATTGGGAATTCTCCTCCTCCAAAGGCAGCTCCAGTCTAAAGGGTTTCATTCCTTCCCTTGGAATGAACATTTCTTTAATAGAGGCTGGAGGTGAGAGCTGAGGGGTTTGAGGTAGCAAGAGCCAGGATCTCGCTGCAGAGGTGGGATGCTGGTGGCTTCATCACCTGCTTTAGCTGCATCCTTCCCATCCCCCAGGAATTATCCCAAATCTCTGTGCTGTTGTTCAGGGGGAAAAAAAGGTTTTCCTTTCTCAGAACCTGTGTCAGGTGAAGAGAGCAAAAGCCATTTATGGATGAAAATAGAGTTTTTCATTTCAAGTTTTGCGGAATAGCCAATACACATTTAGCATTGTATCTGTCTATATGATGTAGATTTATGAGCCTTATGTATATTTTATCCATACACATTTGATCTTAGACAATTAATGTCTCCTGAGTCCTCAGCAGAATTTTTTCCTTCGTATTTTCCTTATTTACTTCTTTTCCCTCTTACTTTCAGTGGATTTGTTCCTCATTGATGTCACTGTGCAGCTCTCCAATAACTGTGTTTTGTATTCAGTTGCAGAGTTTTCTTTGGGGGTTGGTTTTTAATATACAGTTTATGAAGAAGCCTGATTTTTGGGAGCCATGTATGTTTACAGTAGAATGTTTCTGCAGTGAAAGGGAAGGTCTCAGAAAAACAAAGGAAAAAGGGGGAAAAAGAGATCATTGGGTCTTTTTGGCCAGTGAACACTGCAGAAATACCTTTGACATTTTCCCAGACTGATTAGACAGGTCTCGAGCTGACTCAGGTACCTGCTTTCCAAATGTCTCTGCCCAGACCAGACTTCAGCTGCTGATTTAATGGCAAACCTCTCGTTACTATCCTGGCTGGGCTGCACCTTTCCCTGCTGGAAAAACAGCCGAGGCTCTGGATTTTAATGAAGGAGTTGTTAATGCTGTGGTGGATGGAAAGCTTCCTGCTGTATCAGGGAAAGACAGGAGCTTCCTCCCTCACCCATCCCCATGTGCTTGGAAAATGTTCACAGTCCCCGTGCACATCAATCCCATTCCAGTCCTGGATGCTGGTGCAGTGAAGTTAATGAATTCCATCAAAATCAGGATCCTGTCAGGATGTGGTGTCCTTGGCTTTCTGGATGGTTTTTTGGTGTTCATCTCACCAGCTGCTCCAGGGACTTGGTGGGACATGTGGTTGTGTGGGAGCACGGAGAGTGAATGTCCTGAGCTAGGAAAAATTCACATGCTGGAAATGCAAGCACTGGGAGCTGTGGGCTTCGTGCTTGATTGCTTTCCTGATTGGTACTATTTAAAAAAAAATGCATTAGAAAAAGAATGTTTGATTTCAAGAGTGCCTGGGTGCCGACACCATCTCTGTTTGTTTTTCTTCCTTTAGCAGAAACCTTGTAAAATTTTTATGAAGCATTAATGGAACAGAGACTTCTTTTTCCTCAAGCAAATTTCCCGAGGTTAAGGTAACCCCCACAAAATCAGCCCAGTTCTGCACTCTTGAGAAATGTGGGACAAGGAGTGCTTTGGGGTAGTTCCCCGAGCATCCCTGATGTACTTCCCACCTGGGAGTAGAAAGGGAAGGAAGGGTTCATTCTCATCCTGGTGTGTGTGGTGATGTGGTGGTTGGCCCAGGCAGGACAGCTGGTGGGAAGGATGAGGAGGAGGTGCAGGATGTGTTGGAAAAATGAAGGGATGCAAACACAGATCTTCAGCTCAGCATCATAAACTAACCCTGAACTTGAGATTCACCTCTGCATTCACCTTGCAGTTTGTGGGGAAGGACATTTAAAGGTTAGTGAACATCAAGGGGAGAAAAAGTGAAATATAACATCCCAGCCATCCTCTCCTGGTATCCCTCCAGTGTGCTGGGAATGTGCTTGCAGGCAATAAACTGGTCAGAAGTGATGGATAAGAGGTTTTTTCCACTCCTTTTTTTTTTTTTTTTTTTTTTTTTTTTTTTTTTTTTTTTTTTTTTTGGTGTTGTTTGTATCTTCTGTGTTGAATGCTGTCATCTTCCTTTGGAAAAGAAAGGCTAAACTGGGATCAGAGCAAAAATTCGGAGGTTGTGGTTTCTCTGTCCAGCTCTGCCAGGGATTTCCAGGACTGGTGGTAGAGAGCTCATTTTACAACAGTGCCTCAAGCCATATCCCTTCAAGATTTAGCTGGGTAAGGAGAGCAAACAAGCCCTGGCAGCAGCCCTGCAGAAAAGCATGGAAAACATCCAGCTCTGAGGAGCTTAATGGGAAGTTATTAGCCAGAATATCCTCCTTATTGTGGAGGCCGGGCTGCCTTATCATCCTGACAGCCCCAAGTAATTGATGTCCCTTCAGAAGGAAGGTGAGCAGAGGATTTGTGGCTCGGTGGGAGCTTTAGCTCTGCTTGACCTTCCTGTTGGCTGAGGATTGTAACACCATGGGTGCAGTTCTGGGAGCTGGGCACGGGGCACTGGCCAGCACTGGGCAGGCACGGGAAGGTTGGGACAGCAGAGAGTGAGCAGAGGGCAGCTGAGGACACTGATGGCTCCTGGTCGACATTTGGTCCTGTGTGGAAGCCTGGGCTCATGTCCCATGGCAGAGCAGGAGAACATTCTGGCATGGGGAATGGTTGCTCAGATTTGGAGGGGTGGGTTTGTCCCTGGGGTTTGCTTAATTTGCTAAATGATGGAGCTCAGAGCCCTGGGAATTTTAGAGCCTGAGCACGGATGAGTCCCATGATTATGAGTTAAAGGATATTTGCAGTTGCTGTAGGTACTGGTACATAAACCTGCATCATCCCTCTGATGCTGAGAACACCTGGAGAGGGCTGGCAGGGGCTGCTCCATGTGCAGCTTGGGACTTGTGTTTAAAGAAAGTTTCACAAGTTATTACAGAAATGGCCAAGGCTTGTGGCGGTGGTTCTGGAAGGGCTTTCACATCCTCAGGGTTTATTTTGACAGGAATGAGAAATAAATAAGAAGCTTCAAAAGTTAACTCTTTCTGTTCTGGTCCCCATATGGCTCTTTGTTAACTCTGTCTCATACTCTTTTTCTGAACTTTCTCCAAATATGCAGTAGCAATCAAGGCAATTAACTCTAATTGCAGAGAGACTACCTTGTGAAGGCGGGCCGCAGAAATAGGCAGGTAATTACAAGGAGTTATAAATGGATGGTTATTTACATCAGGAGTGATGCACGGGGATTTAGTTATCGGAAATGGCAACTGGTGATTGAAGCACAGGGCAGTTATCTGGGGTCATTCCTCCAAGATCTTACTGTGCCCAGGAACCTGTCTGGTATTGATCCTCTCCCTCTGCAACCCACGGACTGCATGCCCACCTCCTTGGGATCATCAGCAAGCTGTCAGGGTCTCTAAGAGTGCTCTGCTGTCTTCAAATGAAATGAGAAGATTATTTAATTAGGCATATCTCTGAAGATATGCAGACTTTGAGGGTGAGCTCCTGATTCCTGAGCGATGCCTTGCTGGCCTCTTGCTTGCTGGGCAGCTCGGGATGTGCTGATGGTGAGCAGCTCCAGCAGCACCCAGAGCTGCCCCATTGCTGAGCTGACCTGTGGCTTACTCCTGCTTGCAATGCCCTGACCCCTCACAGTTGCAGAGCTGCCTTTCCTCTTGTGGGATGAAAAAAATGCCTTTTAGGTGTTCTTTCCCTTGGGGAATTCATTGGGCAGAAAGACCTGGCTCACCTCTCCATGCTCCTTGTGCTTTAGGAACGTAAGGCAGTTGCTACAAGGGCCAGCCACGTCGGTGTAGCTACGTGCTGTGCTTTTGTAGGGCTGACAGGGACCTCGTGTCACCCTGCTGCCACTTCTCTCTGGAGGAGCACTTGGTAGGCATCATGCTCTACCCTGAAATGATTTTTTTAAACCAGATTTGAAAATGCTGTTAGGAATCAAGGAGGATGCCTTTCCTGTAGTAGTGACAAGCACCCTGAGGGAGCAGCCACAACAGGAGTGGCTCTGAGGAGCAGCACAGTCGGTCTCCTTTCAGGAGACAGGGTACTTTGGTGGCAGGATATCTTGTGAGTTGTGTAGATTTCCTGGCGCTGGTGTCCCCAGAGAGGTTTAAAACTTTTAGTGCCCTCTTGCTTGGATGTACTTAGCAACAAAGATATTTTAATTATTTAAAGGTACAGGAAGACATGAAAGCTGTTAGGAGGGGACCTGGTGCCCTCTCTGGAGATGTTGCTGGCTTCTCCTTCAGCTTGCACGACTGATTTGTCCCCTGATTCAGTGCAAACCCCAGCACTGAATCAGGGGACAAAGTGAAGAACAGATGAAAACCACCCTGGAATAAAATCAGAGTCGTGTTTGGATTGGAATGGTTGGCTGGGTGCAATGAGGGACTGCTTGGGGTGGACCCCAAAAGGAGAACACCAAAGCCTGTGCAAGGTGGGGTGAAACAAAGAGGGGATCAGGCAGCAGGGTGCAAAAGGTGAAGATGTGGTGTCACTTGTGTTCATTGCACACCTTGAGCAGAGATGGGACCTGAAGTCCAAGGGTGGTGATGCGATGCATGGTGAGGAAGAGCTCAGGTATGGATGAGTAGGTGGGATGGAATCCTTGGAGCCCCTCTGTACCATAGGTCCAAGGGTGGCCTGGGCACAAGGAAGGACTCACTCCGATGCCCAGGGAGTTTGGGGCAGGCTGCCTGGCAGAGCTGGCTCTCTCCAAAGCTGTCACTAGCTCAGTACAGAGCTGGGATTTAAACTGGACATGGATGTGTGTTGTCCCTAGAGCACGGTGGGTTTACTGTCCTTGTGACAGGTCACCCCACTGCAACGAGCTGACCCCAAAGTGCTGGAATGCTGACCATGTTCCAGGGAGCTGGGGTTTATTTCTGCTGCCAAAGGCAGCACTTTAGTGCCTTCCAGAGTTTACTTACTATTGTTTCTTTCCAAATTCTTCCTTAGTGGCTTTCTGTGCCTGTCCAGAATTGCCACTCAGGTGGCATCAGGTTGTTAAACTCTGAGACTTTCACCCCAGATGTGGCTGCATTTCACTGCTGAGTTAAGTAACTCATTTATTACCTTGTGTTGCTGCATCCATCACAAGGGAAGGTGATGCACAAATAACAAACAGATTTAATTACGATTTTAACCAAAATTAAACCATTGTGATCAGAGATACAGAGCAGGGAACTCTGTCTGGGCCGAGGACACGTGAATTGTGTACAGTGAGTGACCAGCAGGTCTTCTCCAACTGCAGAAATCCTTCTTCACGCAGAGTAAGTACATTTGATTTATTACAACTGGAAGTGGAAACAGTACTGGAGGAGTAGGAGAATTAAAAACATGCGTGGCATGGATATGATACAGAATAACTAATCTTTGCTGACATTTACTGTCAGTCATGGCTAAGGAGAAGATAACTAACTCTGCCTCTCATGTTCTGTGGTCTGCAGTCTTCAGTCATGAAGATAAATGTCAGGCATCAGCTGTCCTCGTGTACAACCATATTCTCCTTTCAACAAATTCTTATGCTGGAAGGTGAGCCTTTGCAGAGCCCAGATCCAAAATCCTGGAGTATGGAAAGGTTTTGGTCCCAAACGAGGGACCTGAAGTGTCCCCTGTGCTGAAAGCTGCCAGAATGCCTTGGTGGTGATGTCCCCGTGAGCCAGGTGGAGCTTGGAGGAAGCCCTTGCACTGCTCTGATTTCCCTGAAGTGTTTATATACTACATGGATCTGCCTTTATAGTCAGTCAGACATGGGATTGCTTTTCCCATGGCAGCCAGAGCAAATTCCACATGAATTTTTCCCGTAGAAATAATAATGCATTTTTAGCCATCTGAAATCATTTCCCCATTCATACAAGAGCTCTCAAGTTGTCCGGGGGAAAGGGAAAGCATGGAAAAATAAGCTAAAAATGGCTCTTTATTTTCGAGTGTGTCATTTGAACTGGGGGGGGGGGGGAGGTGAACATTAAGCTCTTGTCACTTTAATTTGAACTGCTTGACTCGGGGTTATTTTGGAAGGCGCGTGAAGTGGAGGAGGTTCAAGTTCAGTCACAAGGTGGGAAAATATATTTTGGGGCTTGTGTGAGGAGATTGAGTTTTCCTTTGTGTGGAGGTGAGGAAGGCGCTTATCCAGCTTATATCCTTCATGGAAAAAAAAAAATACATGGAGAAAGACACGAAGACCAGAGAAGACAAACAGGGATGTGCTCCTGTTAATGACACTGGGAGGGAGCACGGCTGGGGAATCTGCCTATGGACACTTGCAAACCCTGTTTCCCTCCTAGAGGCCCCCACAAGGGCAGATTTAGCAGTATATTATCAATAATAAATAACAGTAGGATGGTAAAATGTTTACTTAAATATCCTGTGTCATTCAGCGCATCTCCCTGTGCCGGACGAGGGAAAATTGTAAGCACTTGTGAGAAGGGTAAATATGAGACAGGGAGGCAGGAATGGGGCGAGAGATAAGATGGAGATCAGGAGCTTTTTCCTCTTCTTGGTTTTTTGGGAATTTTTTTTGGCTTATATATGTTATAATGATCCAATTCCCAGTTAGCCAGGTGCTCTTTAGGGCTAGCGGGTCATTTCTGCTCGCAGAGTGAATCCAGGCCGGGTGAAAAAGTGGAAGGAAAGGTCGTGCAACGTTCCTGTCATACAAAATCTGCTGGTGATGGGGGAAGGCGCGGGGCTATCGCCGTGTGAGCTGCAGATAGAGCTGTTAGTGTGCCATCAGATAGCTGCCGGCCATCGATAGCGCCGTATCAATGGGATAAAGATAAATGCGAAGATAAGAGAGCCGGGTTTGCCTTGAAATCCACTTGTGGTTACCAAAAGGCTTTTGTCTTCACGTTGATTTCTTCATCCCGCTCCTGTGGTAAATGCCAAGGCTTGAAATCTTATTTATGGTGACGCTAATGAAAAAATGTCCAACAGAGCCAGCGCTTCACCCAAAGGATATGAAGATCTTCTGTGCTGTCTTAATTAAGTGAGGTAACAGGGAGACTTCTGAAGCCACCCAGCAGTGCTTGAATGGCTAATTCTCTCTAGCATTGCATTAAAAATTAGGAACATTTAATAAGCGGGGTTAGGTGCCCCCTGAGTTACGGTTTCAGCAAGATGAAGTTAAGCCCAGTCTTTTTGCCTGTTTTTGAAAGTCTGACTCATCTTTCCCAGCACTTCTCTGGCAGCTGTGAGGGCATGAAACTTTTTTAGATCGGAGATAAGATTAATGTCGTAATCACATGATTGGGGGAGCTGGCACTTTAAGGGAAAGAGTGCTAAAAATAACCAGAATTGGTGACAAGATAGTAGCGATTTTGGCTTTTTCTACCGTGAAGGGTTGGTTGCCAGCTTTAGGGAAAGGAGTCAAGGGCTTCATTCTGCAGTGGGGCTCCAAAATGTCATTGCTCCCATGATAATGTGGGGTAATAAAAAAAAGAAAGGAAAGGATAGGATAGGAAGAAAAAAGGATGGAATGGAAGTGAGAGTAAGTAATGGGGAGATTTGGAAAGGCTAAATATTGCAAAATAAATAGAAGTGGGAGAGGGAATCAGGGCACATCTTGGACTAGGGCTGCATGGGCTTGGACGGTGTTGGAGGAAGACAAAAGGAGTGAGAGGGAGAAGCACAATGACTTTAATTTGTAGGCAGAGACTGTTAAGAGAGAGGGAAAAAAAAAGGTGATTTGAGTTCTTTTATTCATTACTAACCATAAAAGGCCCAGACTGTGTTGCCAGTGGCTTTAAAATCCAGGATCCTATTAAACCTTCCTTGATAGTAACTCAGCACTTGGAAAAGGAGTTAAAGAAGGAGCAGGCGAGAGGGAGGGGGGATGGGGGGGCCGGCTGCATCCAGGGGAGACTTAGAGCGAAGGTCTCACCTTTTTCCTGGCAGTGTTTTTTGGGATCAAGTGGCCTGTTTGTTTGGAGAACCCTGGCAGGACTGGCAGCATCCCAATGCCCCGTGCAAGGGGATCACCCCAGCTGCTGCTCCCTAGAAAAGGGCACTGCTCCCCATTCCCAGGTATTAAATCAGGCTTTATGCTGCTGCTCACAAACCAGCTGCAGCTCCGGGGAGGTTGCACGGAATGCGAGATGAGATGGGAGAGATCAGCAGATAAATGCGATGGATAAAGCCAGCAGCAAAAGGTTCTTTGGATTAAGTCCCTGTATGATAAATAGCTGCGTGTGTCTGTCTGGTTGGAGTTTGACGCCGGGGTGAGGTGAGGCTGGGCTGGATCAGGACACTGCCAAGGCGGGACTGGGAATGTACTGGGAGAAAGAAATGGTTAATTCCCTCTTTTCACCCCCAGCACCACCAGTGGTCCCTGCACATCCCCGGGGACTGCCCTTCCCTGTTTTCCACCGCGCTGCCAACCTGCAAAGCCTGCGCCCAGCTCAGGGGAGAGCTGTAATTAAAAGAGCTGTTCCCCGAGACCCAACGACTTATTGATTTTGTGTGTGTGCGGGGAGCGCTCGCTCCTCTCTCCTCGGGGAAATAGCAGAAACCATTCATTTCTAAGCCAGACTCGGAGCTGACATGCAGGTCTGTGCCATACCACGTCCTCAGCTCCCTGTGACACGTGCACAGCAGTGCAGCCAGGCAAGGAAATAGATCCCACGGGAGGTACTCGAGGGGATCTCAACTCCTCAAGGATTTTCCTTCCCTGCTGGAGTTCTGGTACCAGTTGGAATGCAGAGATGCTGTATTTCACCTCGCTCCACAGCTTGTACTGAGGATCTCCAGGCAGTGAGCAACAGGTTTGGGGAGCCTCCACAGCTCTGATAGAGATGTCACTTGGCTGGGAGAGAGGGACAAGGAAACAGGGCTGAACATCCCCTCTCTGAGCCGACACGGAGAATACGGAGAGGTACAGGGAGCTGTTGCTCCGGTTCGTGAAGTGGGTAATCAGCCCTTTTTATGAAGTCTGACTCCAGCCTCTTTGAATTTCACCCCGTGCTCTTCCTGTTGTGGAATAGAGTTGACTGATAAAGGTCTTATCTGGTCACTGTGCTTGAGGGAATCGGTGCAGCCAGAGGAGTGTGGCTGTGACCGGAGCCTCATTGGGAATGCAGCGTGCAGAGCGTGGCTGGGGGATGCAGGGCAGACCAGGGGTGGAATCACTGAGTGACACGGGGTGAGAACCGTCCTGAAATAGCCAAGAGGGATGGTGCAAGGAAATGGAGTTTGGGGTGAATCCCCTTCTGTGTGGAATTTGGGAATTGCTCACTGTCGCTACCTTTGCCTTTCCCAGAGGGACGCGGTGTGTTTGCAGATGGTTCCTTTGTTTGCTTCATAAGAAAAGTGACAAATTGCAAAATTAACCAGAAGTACAGGCTTCTGTCATCACTTTCCCTTCCTAATGGAAATCCAGAGGATCCTGCGTAGTAACTAATCAGTCAAGCGGAGGAGTAAGATGGTTAATGCAGGAAAAATACTCCTCTCGGTGCCTTGTCTGGGAGAGACTCGACAGCTTCATGCTCAGCTATCAATCTGAGCAGTGGAAGGAGACACTGGCAGCTCTGTGTGTCTGTGCTGAGGAGAACATCAGAGTGGGCGGATTTGGGCATTTGAATACCTGAAATAAACCCTGTAACAGAATAGAGAGATCCTCAGCACCTTTTCCCTCCTTAGAATTATAAGGAGAAGCGAAAAAAAAATCCTCCAGTCCATGAGGTCTCCCCCTAAACCAGGCATTTCTGAAGGGGCTGAAAGGAGAGGAAAGAATCTCATTAGCCACCCTTTGGAAGCTTAATTTCAGGCAAGCCTGCCAAATCTCCCTCACCCCTTGGATAGGAAGTGTTGGAGAGCTCCAACAGCAGCTCTCCACATCCAGACCAGCCTCAGAGAATATCTTTAAGTATTATTCGAGGATTTGGCCAACTGGAACTGGACGAGCTACAGAATCCAGATATTGTTGTACTTGGCAAGAGCGTCTTGCCCCTTGCAAGGGGCAAGGCTTTGCCCTTTGCTAAAGCCTGAACAAACTTCCATTAGGAATTAAGTGGAGTCCTCTGCATTTCAGCAATCTGGGATGGCTTCCTTTGTGCTTGCCCTGCTTAGCTCGTGGAATTCTGCAGAGCATCCATTTTCCTAGAAAGCTTTGTGCCCATCTGCTCTGTCGATTTTAGTAATGGAGTTAAGACCCCCCTGCTTCCTGAGCTAGGGTGAGGAGATTATCCCTCTAATATAATTCAAGGAAGCCCCTCAGCTCCCAGCTGGCTCAGGCAGTTGCTGGGTGATAGAATTCACTCCAGAAACAGAAAACCTGGTCAATGTGGCTCCAGATGGAGTGCCTGCAGTTGGAGATGACTCTGGAACAGGGGTTTAAACAGCTCCACCAAAGTTTTTCTCATTTTCTCTCAATTTTGGGGCTGAATGAGCTTGTTCAATGAGAACACTGGTAATTTGTGGAGAGATTTAGGGAGGTAATGTGTCTTTTTCCAGTTTGTGGAGTTGATCCTCCAACTGGATCAATGTGTAGGGACTCTGTGCCTTTCTTAGGCACAAAGCCTCTGCTTTTGCATCACCTGTCTCATGGGTTTAGACACTGTGGAAATGGGCTTTGGGGAAAACTCCAGATCCTGAGCGTTGAGGAGCTGGGGAGCGATTCACAGCATCCCCTTTCCAAAGGGTGTCCTGCATCCCCCAGCAATGCTGGCTGAAAGCTTCCCATCATGCATTTGCCATAGAAAACATTCCATGAGGAATTTTGCCGTGTAAAAAACAACCTTTCTAACAGTAAAACCAAAAAAGAAATACAAACCCATAGAGACAAAAGAAAAAGATATTGATTTTTAGTTTGGATCCTTCCAGAGGAGTCTGTGCAATCATCGGTCCCTGTCTGTCTGCCTTACCCACTCCTACCCCTCTGTAGTTTCTGAGCCCTTTGGCCAATTCCTGGCCAATTTCTACCCAATTTGACAGAAGGAAAGAGGTCTCAGAGATATTAAATTTCTATAAATTTCATTAAAAGAGGTGGCTGGGTAAAAGAGCCCAGCTATTACAGCAACCCCATGAGACTGGGGCTCCAGCATATGCAGAGCCTTTGTTAGACAGCAGACAGTGGCTGAGGAGAAAGGCTTTTCTGTGTAAGGAATTTCAGGGAGGAAAAAGACCGTATTTGACCAGCTCTTGTACCTTCAGAGCCGCCGGGGAACGTGGCTGGAGAGCCCTTGAAGGCCGTGTTACATTTGTTCCGCTGCCTGTGGACGGTTGTTCATTCAGAAATGAACTTGTAAGTCCTCGAAATAGGTCACGAGTGGGATATGGGGGGAGTGTTCCGGCCTCCTTCGGGTGCTTCCACACCAGAATAAATTCCAGCCGTGGAGATCTGGCTGATTTCTTCCCCCACCCCAGCACTCTCTGATTTTCTCTTTTTTCCGGCAGCTGAAAATGCTGAGCTCCAAATTGGGAATTTGTTCCGAGCAGAGCCGCGCGCGCCCGGCGGGGAGAGGATGCGGAGGGGTGGAAGGAGGCAGCCGGGAAGGCCAACCAAAAGCTCGGTGTTATTAAGATTTTTAAGATATACAGTTTTGATAAAAGCTTGCAAGTAGCAAATTTGCTATCAAGCCTAATGTAGCATGGCAGATTTTGTCTGAGCTAGCAAAGGATCACATTTGCAGCTCCTCTGAGGCGGGGAAGTGGGCTCAATAGGCTATTTTCCACCTCCATGCTNAAAAAAAAAAAAGGGGAGGGGGAAGAGGGGAGATGGAAAGGAAAATAAAGACCATTTCTCTTTTCTCAGTTTACCCTGATTTTGCATGTGTTTGCCCTGAATTTTAATTGCCAATAACCTGTGTGCTGAACAGTGGCTTTACCCTGGGATTTGTGTTTTGCTGAGTGTGCAAAGTTGCTTAGGAACACGTCCAGACAGGTTGCAGAATTTTGGCAAGTCTGGCACGTTACCTATCTGTTGGCATTTTAGGTTTGACCATTGTTTTGTGGAATTCATACCTCTCTGCATCTTCCTGCACTATGCTGAAGCTGTAGGGTGCTTGAAGGGATGGGAGGAGGTGGAGACAACATAAAATATCCATCAAAAGTTGGGATTGTTGGATAGTTGATATTAATCAGGACCTGGTTTCTGCCATCTGAGCTTGGGTTCTATTCAAAACTGAGAGTTTTGGGACAAAAATGGTTAATTCAGTTGTCCCACCATCATCCAGAGGGGAAGCTGATCCAGAGGGAGACAATTTACAAGGACCTGGAGGGATAGGACGAGGGGGAATGGCTTCAAACTGACAGAGTTAGATGAGATATTAGGAAGAAAATCTTCCCTGTGAGGGTGGTGAGGCCCTGGCACAGGGTGCCCAAGCAGCTGTGGTTGCTCCATCCCTGGAAGTTCCTGAGGCCAGGCTGGACAGGGCTGAATGTGTGAACCAGCTGGGTATGGGATTCCTCGCTCACCTTCTCAGCACAATAAAACAGATATTTAAATGTGGCCTGGAGGAGAGTGGATGTTTTCCTGTGCTGATATACTCACATTTTTCTCATGCATGAAGCAACTCTTCTTGTTTTAAGAGACTGTGGTGTATTTTCCTGCTCAGGAGAGCATGGGGAGATGGCTTATTTTTTTATGGGATCAGGCATGTGTTTTGTTAATGCCCTCTGTGATGTGCTACAGGTTTTATTTGCATCATTTACTGTCATTCTGCGGCTTAGTGACCCAATGTGCTTCTGCCCTGGCTCCCAGCACAAATCCTGAGCATCCTGCAAAGTCTGGCCACATCCCTGGATCTTGTATTACCCTTTGCCCTTCTTTCCCACGTTTCTGCATGGCATTTGGTACCTCGTGCAGTTTATTAATGCTTCTTTGTCACTGCCTGCCTGATGGGTTTTCTTTCTGCCTCCCTGCCGCATCCCTAATCTCCCAGTCCTGCCTTCATTTAAGGGGGGGAATCAAAACCCTGCTGCTTCTGCTAAATCAAGTGGTGTTTGTGTTGGGAAATGAGAGAGTGTGATGCCATCAAACTCACTTATTCCAGAGCTCTGCTAGGATTGCATCCTGGCTGCTTGCAAATCACGTTATGTGGAGCCAGGCAGCTCACGGCTTGGCAGAACACCTCCCATGGCTGTGCCCTGTCCTGACAGGAGGGAAACTGCTTATTTTCCCCTTATATTTTAGGAACAATATGGGGTTGGTCTTTTTTTATGGAGATGATGAGACTCTGGTGCTGCCCCTCATCCCACGTCCTCCCCAGCAGCAGAGCTGAGCCAGGGTGACGTCCCCCAGGGCTTCCCTGGATTCAGCCGGCAGATCTTGTAAATGTACAGGACCATTTAGGCTTTTAAGACATCTGAGGTCACTTTTCATCGCAGGCTGGGCCGCTGCACAGTTTTACAGGGTCATAAAAGCCCTGACAGGAGTCATAAAAGCCTCCAATTGCACTGCACAAACCCGCGGAGTATATTTTAAGGGCCCCTGAGTTTTCATTTTGCTGCTTTTATGGGAACTCATAAAAGCCTCGATGAGCACAAGCCCTGATTGGCTCCTCAGCACGGAGGTAGTTAAAATTACAGCCGACGACAAATTGTTCCAGTCTAAATAAATGGGGGTTTGCATGGAACGTGGGAGAGGAGCCCCGCTCCCCTTCCTGTGTGCACGGACACGCGTGGGCTCTGTGGGGTTTGTCCCTGGTGTCCGTGTGGGCACCACCCCGGTGACCTGTGTGCTCTGCTGTCCGTAGGGACACGTCTTGGCTGTCCTGTTAGAGGGTCCTGCTGAGCCCTGTGCTGCTCTGGCCTCCCCTGGGCACGCTGTTCTGCTGCATCACTCACACTGAATTATGCACACTCACGCGCCATCCCTGTTCTCACCTCCCCTGCTCCCACCAAACGCTGCCCCGTAACCCTTGTGCTGCCTTCCAACCCAAACCATCCTATTATTCCATGGTGATTCATGTCCCAGACTGAGCCCCCAGTGGCACTGCAGGGCTGCCCCTGCTTTTTGTGCACGATTGGCTATCACCAGGCAAGGACAGACCCCTGTGCATGGCAGTGGTTGTGACCAGAGGGGTTTGGCAGAGTTTTTGGGTTACATTATATTTCTAGTGAGCAATGTCAGTTTGTCAAGAGGGAAATATTTCACAGAAATAGCTTGTTGTGGTGTTTATTTTTAACATTACCTAGCTAGACTGAAATAAATAAGAGTGGTTAAAATTCAAATGTGATGCTTGGAAACTACAGAATCAGATCTCTGCGTGTGGTGTGACCTGAAAATGTGAATGCTTGGGATGAGTTCCCTCACTTCCAGGGGCACAGGAATGTTTCTTAGCTCTGGCAGTCTCACCTGGCCAGCTGTTGTGATGGCAAGAGGGATGTGGTGAAGGTCAGTGCCATGGGAGGAAGGAGGCAAAGCAGGTGTTGTGGAATGGTTGCAGCAGCAAGTGGGGTGTCTGGGTTTGTAATGGAGATTTCCTTGGCTGTTGTCCTGCTCTCTGCACTGAGCTGGGAATGGTGAGGGCAGGTTTTGGTTGTTGGTTGTGCACTGCACTGCTCTCCCTGAGCCCTTCCCTGCCTCTCATTCCCACGGGCATCTGCTTTTCTGCTGGGATGTTTCTGCCCTCCTCTGAGCTGGTCGTCACCAGAGGGAGGAAAACTCCCCAACAGTGGCCTCTTCCATTGCTGTGACCTCCCCTTGTCCCTGGCTCTGTGCCCAGGGCACTGCCCATTGCATGAAGCCATTGCTTGGCGTGACCTTTGGGAGCTGTGCCGGCTCCCAGGGCTCAGACAAGCAAAGCCAAGCCCAAGGGACCAGGCTCAAGTCCCACAGCCCCTCAGAAAGGGTCTGGCCAAATCTCAGCTGTGTGACCTTCCAGCCCAGAATCTGCTCGTCACAGCTTGGGAGAGAAAGGAAGCGATCAGAAAGGTTCTCTTTGCTCTGTGAAGATAAATGTGTCTTATTTCTGTCTTGCTGTAGCTTTATATAGTAATTATATCAACTACAGCTGATCAAAGCATTTGTTAAAGAGAAAACTATCTCTCCTTTGCTTTTGTTACTGTTTGCAGCCAATTTGACAGGCTTTATATCTCTGACTACATTTTCTCTTATTTTCCACGCTTGATTTCTCTTTTTCTCTTCCTTCCCCCTTGTTGGCACCTGGCACATAGATGTATCTCCCACCCCTCCTCCCCTTCCCCTTCCCCCTCTCTCCATCTGGCTTAATAAAAATATTTTTTAAGCCATCCCAGGGACTCTGGAGCAGCAGCAGTCATACAAGTGCTCAATCTACCTGTGCTTCATGTTCTGGCAGAGGTGGGAGTGGGGAGAAGGGTGGCTCAGCCAGGCAGGAGAGTGCCTGGAGCAGCTCCCCTTGCTCCTCACCTCTCCTGGTTTTCCATTTTCTGCTGTTATTGTTTCTTCAGGTATTTGTGAGGGTTTAACCTTTCATCTCAGAGTTTTCCATGGGGCTGGCACAAATGGGCTGACCTTTTGTCTGAGCCATATCCACAAGTCCCAGAAAGAGCATCCTTGCTACTGTTTTAATTTTTTTTTTTTTTTTTTATTTTTTTTTTTTTAGGATTCCTTATTTTCTTGTTGACTTTCCATCTTCCTTTAATCTCATTTAAAACCTCTCCTCCAATGACTGTACTTCTTTCTCTCTCTCTCTGTTACTGGCTTTACGGCCAAATGCTTTAATTTATTTGCCATACAAGATCTCTTTACCACCGTTCTGGGGATACAAATTGTTTGAAAGACGTTACAATAATATCCAGGCTTGGCACATCTGTTTGTCAGTGCACAGCTTTTCCAGCTCAGCCGCTCAGGGACAGGGAGGAGGAGGGTATTTTCCTCTGCTTGAGCAACTGGGGAGATTAGATGTAATTACCTGGGCTAAAACTTAGCTGGGATTGGGGTTCCTAACACAAGATGTCCTGGGAAGCTGCTCCTTTCCCAATATCAGCGCTGTGGTATCGACATCAGGGAAAATGATTTGCACCCTGGTGCTGATTAGTGACAAATCCTTGCACAGGAAAAGGCTTGAATTGATAACAGGGGAAGAGCTCTGGGTCAAAACAGGGGGGATTTGTGCTCAGACTGCTGGGGCTGGTTGGGAATTTGTTGGTGGGGTGGGGGTCTGGCTCTGGCTCTGTCCCTGCTGACAAGGGCACTGGGCTTGTGGGTGCTCTGGTGGCTTTGCACAAAGGTCACAGCAGCAGCAGGGGACAGGAGCTGTCCTTGTACCCATTCCCAGCTGGGAACAGAGCTGCAGAGGGGAGAATGGCGTGGCTGGATTTGCAGAGGGTCTCCAGCAGCCTGGAAGGTGATTTATTCCTGCTGATGCCTTTCAGCTGTGAGAACCCAGCTGCCTTGGGCTGGGCTGGAGGTAGTGCTGTTCAATCCCCTCCGTGTTTCAGGCAGGCAGCAATTGCCTCCCCCGTGGTGTTTTTAGCTCTCCTTATCAATGTGCTTCATAACTCCTAATGTACATTGATTGCTGTCTATTCCTCTTTTATTTTTGTGTTATGCTTGATTGCTGCTTTAGCAATAAGAATAGGGCTTTTAGCCAAAATTGTCTTTTTTGGATTGTGGAGTCCTGACTTTTTGGCTCTCTAATAAGTTTTGTGTTATGAGCCCACATTTCTCTGTTGACATTTTTCCTTCCAGCCAATTTCTCCCATAATTTTTCCCCACGTTGGAAATGAGTCCTTTTGAAGTGCTGAGTATATATATTACTGATTGGGGCAAGCCTTTATTATCCATTGTGAATGTAATCAGGTCCTCATCACTAGATTCTTGATAATCACTGAGCACCAGTTCAGTCATTAATTTCGTCTTTATCCATCATGTCTTCTTTCCACGTTATTTGCTAAATAGCTCGGACGTGATTGCGCCACTCGGCATCTGAGCTTGTAACTCTTTGCTTTCTTAATGTGTTTACATTGTCAGGATAATGCTGTCCCTGCTACTCAGGTCTGGGGGATTTTACTGTGAAGGATGTTCAGCCAGCTCCAGCATGGAGGAGATGAATGCTCCTTTGTTGGATCATCACCATTGGCGGTCTTTAGACCCTGAGGTTTAAATACTGCCTTGCCTGCGAGCTCAAATTTATTATCTCCCCAAATCAAGTTCCTCAGAGCTGTTTATCTTCCCCCTCGTTTGCAGTGTGGTGTGGAAATTCATCCTGGTGTGTGGTTTCCCTCCCAGGCCTGTGCCTGCTCAGGTTGATCCATATGTATCCAATAGGTCGAAGAGATCAAAAGCTCTAAAAGCAGGAGAATAAATGGATTATAGCAAAGACGGCCCAGTCGTTCTGACTGCGTGGGAATGCCAATATTATCTCCTTGCTCCTTGTCAAAGAGATTTTCCAGCTCTTGCTGCCTCTGGGGAAGTCCTGCAGCATGGATGGATGGAAGGAGGGAATGAGAGAGGGAGTGGATGGAGAAGCAGAGGGTAAATGGCTGCTGTGGTTGGTTTGCCATAGAATCCCAGGATGGTTTGTGTTAGGAGGGACCTTGAGGTTCAGTCCAACCCCTGCCATGGGCAGGGACACCTTGCACTAGACCAGGCTGCCCCAAGCTCTGTCCAACCTGGCCTTGGGCACTTCCTGGGATGGGGCAGCCACAACTTTGCCAAGAATGATTGGTTTGCTCACTGACCAGTCTTGGCATTTGTGCCTTACTTGTCTTTTTTGGGATACCCTCATTAAACTACCACCCCCTATTGATTGCAGGGGTTAATTAGCCAGGACAGGGCTTAGTCCTGCCATGCTCATAACTTCTGGTGCCCAAACCTGCTTCTTACACCTGCCCCAAGCCTCTCCCTGCTCCTTCTGCATTGTGCACTTAGGGAGCCCTTCAGTGCCTTTTGAGAAGGCTTTCAGATCTCCTCTGAATTCTGCTGGGGGTAAGCTGAGGCTGCAGGCATTAAAACCCCAAACTTCCAACTGCTGCTGATCCCTGCAAGGGTGTAAAATGAGCTGAGGGATGACAGAGGCCTCAGGGGGGAAGACACGGTGACTTGCAGGATTGAGCTGAGCCCTGGAGACACCTCTGATGCCCTCCTCCTCCTCCCCCAGCCAAGTGCTCTGCTGACTATTTTTCCCTGACAAGCTGCCACACTCCCTCCTGGCTGCTTCTGTCTCATCCCTTCACTCAGTCTGCAGGGATTGGGCACTTAACATAGGGAATGAGACTCTCCGTGATTACATTAGGCTTGGAAAAATTGGAAAAACAAATGCAAAAGGACTCTGAAATCTGTTTAAATCCACAGGCTGGTTTTTCAGCCGTGGGGGTTTGGAACAAACATCCCCAAAAGTGGTTGTTTGGTACTTCTCACCGTGCCCTGCCTGGGTTGCAGTGGTTGTCCATGCTGTGACAATCACCTTGTTTTGGGCTGGCCAGTTTTATGTCCCCCCTCATTGTTGCTTGGGGGGTTGGAATGTGGCCTCAGGGCAGGTGGCTGGAGGTGTTTTATACAGCACACAAGGTGCAGCACCAGCTCTGTTTTGCTGCTTTTCTGAGCCCAGCTGGTGATTGAGTCAGCAGGATGCACTGGGAATTTTCACTGAATCCTAGAATGGTTTGGGTTGGAAAGGACTTTGTGGATCTTTTAGCTCCAGCTCCCCTGCCATGGGCAGGGATCCACTTGCTAGATCAGGTTGCCCAGGGCATGTCCAGCCTGGCTTAGAGTTTTGGAAAATGTTGTGCTGCCACTTGGACCAAATTTCCATTTATTCAAATTAATTTGACCATGGAGCTGTAAGTGGTGGATACAAGATTCCCAACCCCATCAGGGATCAGCAGAGAAAATCTCCAAGAGGGATTCATCCCAGCCTGTGCCTGATGCTCAAGAGAATTAGGAGGACTCGTGCTACAGGACAACCTTAGACTGACAATTCTATTGGAAAGACAAATTCAAGGGTCAGTGGATGCCACTGGATGGTGGCTGCAGGATAGGTAAAAAGCTCAGTGTCCTCCTTCTAAAGCAGCAGCCTGGAAGCTCAAAGTCCATCCAAAACTAAGCAGCAAATGGACTTTAAAATTATTTTTCGTGTCCTTCTTGATAATGTCTTTCTCTTTGCTAATGCACGTCTTGTCCATCGGTCACCTCTCCTTGTTCTCACTCATAGTTTCTCCAGAGGCATCAGCCCCTCTGGATAATGTGCCCTGACAGCTCCTCTTAGCAGAGCTTTCAGCATCAGTGTGCAGGGCTCTGTGGAAGTCAAAAAAATCCACCTGGTAAATGTTTCTGTGGGCTGAAAACAAACTGCACTGAACACCAGGCACCTTCTGCAGTTCCCAAAGCCAAGCAAAACCTCGAGAGGCTTAAAAATGAGCAGTGGCTGAGCTTTGGGATTTTTCTCCTATTTTCCTCCACAGTTCTGAAGAATGAAGGGTGTGGGAGATATTTTACCAAGAGGAAATCAGATGATAGGGAGGTACAAAGGCATCCACTGGAGCTCATTCCTCAGTCCATCCCCAAGTCCCTCAGCCCTTCCAGAGCAGGGAAGGGGGTGGGAGAGCTGGGAGCCCCTCGTGCTCTTGGCACAGGCATGGATGCTGTGCCAGGACAAGGCACCCGTGTTCAATTCCAGCTGTGCCCCCAGGATTCCTGGCGTGCATCTCAGCTTTACCAAATCCCCATCATTTCTGAAAAGATTAAAGCTGCACTTTCAAAAAATCCTCTTTTTTGATAGTTTCTTTTCTTCCCCCACTGCCTCCCTTCCTATTTTCTCTCCCCTCCATCCCCCAACTCATCCCAACTGCTCCTTACTGTCATCCATCTCTTCACTGTACACACATGGAGAGAGGGTCCTTTCTGTTATCCAAGCCTTGGGAGCTTCTTTTTATTTTAATTAAGAATGAGTGAAGGCAACAAAGTGATTTGTAAGGGGCAGCATCCGGCTGTGGGATGCTGGGTCCTGCTGGAGAAGGAGCTGGATATGTTCCATTTCTTTGTGTGCTTTACAATTTATTCTATTGTTTTAGGATCATATAATGTACTTTGTTTTAAATACAAGGGCTGCATAAACCACCATCTGTATTATTTTGTGGACCCTGACATAAATTTCCATTATGGTGCTTATTAAAATGTCTCTTTAATGCCCAGAACATCGACAGTGCTTTTCAAATGTGTGGTTTTTTCCCCACTGCCTTGTGAATTGACTGGATTTATCCCTGTCAGGAGTCTTTTGGGGGGTGATGCTCGGGGGGAGGGAGAATCTTTTTTCTCTCATCCTGTTCAGTGAAGCTTGTGCCCCTCACAGGGGCTCCCAGGCCACCTCAGCCTGAGTAAGTAGAGGGCAGCAAGTCCTGCAGGGACAATGCAGCCATGAAATGCACTAGGATTAAAAACTGGAAAAGCTGTTATGAAATATGTGTGCCTCTTTCTTTTTACCCTGCCCTCAAAATCCAAATATTTCCTGCAAGTGCTGCTGTTTTATCGGAGCAGGGCTTTTCCTAGAAGAGATCTTTTTATTCTGCTCAGTGTTTGTGCAGCGTCTAGCCAGGCAGATACCCCGTTCTCCATGTGTTCCTAGGCATCCTTCTAATAACCGTGGTTAATAATGAATGACAACCATTAAATCACTTTAAATATGTACGAGCAGCACGATGGAGACCCTTGTTTCCTGGCACTGGTAATGCCAGTCAGGTGTGGATAAGCACGTTGCTCTCTTGTGCCACGGCCACAAAAGAGGGGACCCTGTAGAGAACCGGGGTAATTTGCCTGGTTGTTGCTTTATTTAGCAGTAATGCCTGGAAATGGAATCAGGAGAGACATTCCCACGTCGGCTCTGGGGGTCGGGGGGGCATCAGTTCCGTCGTGGCACAGCAGAGATTCTGTGAGGCAGCAGCTGCTCCCCTGCGTGGGCTTCACGAGGGTGTAAAGCTCGTTTTGTGGCAGCTTGGTTCCTGCAGGCAGGAATAATCCAGATTAGAGGGAAGCTGCTGTGCTTGTGGAAGCTGCTGAGCAGCCAGCCAGGAAAGCCTCCGTGCCCATAAGCCTGGTGTCTGGTGAGGGGCTGTGCTGCCTCTGTCTAGAGATACAGAGATGCAGAATGAGTCCCTTCCATAGCCCCCATCTCCTGCCCTGATGTTGGACCTTCTCCTCTGGCAGGATGCAAGGGGTGCTTTAGCCCTGTCTACTTGAGTCTGTGTCACCTCTGCCTCTGCTCCAACAAAACTGCTCTCTGCCTCTACCTGGTATTCTGCCTTCATCCCACAAGTCTGCCCGTATTGATGCCAACAGGACAAGGGACAGATTTTGGCAGAGCTGTCAAGACTCTTCCAAGGTTCAAGTAGCCAAGGGGGATGTGTGTCCTGCCCCTTCTCACCCAGGGTGGTTTGGCTGCCATCCCCATCAGGTGGGATGAGGAGCCTCCAAACCCTCTCCAGGCTCCCTGCACCCCCCCATAGAAGGCAGTCCAAAAGGAATCACACGCTCCCTGTTGTGCCCACACCAGCACAAACAAGAGCAGAATTTGTTTCTCTCTGCTGCTCCACGTGTGGCCAAAGCCAGCTCTGGGATTTTCTACTGCCCTGCACCTTGTCTGTCCCTCCCCTGTCATCATGCTTGCTTGGTCCCAACATCCTGCTGAAATTCAGGGGAGCCTTTGGAACACAGGGGTGGTGCCCAGATGCTTAACTCACAATGGCTTTGGAGGGGTCTCTGTGCCACGTGTGCCTTGGGGAATTGTGGAATGACTGCACAGGGCTGGAGATGGCAACAAGGAGCTGTTTCTGGCTGCTCAGTGGAGTAGAATGATATGAAAGGCCTGTCCTGCTGTGACAAATCTCCCTGGTCATCACTCCTTATCCTCTGAAGTGGGGCAGGAGGAGGAATGCTGAAGCGTGCTGGGGAAATGGGGAGGGAAGGGCACGAGCGTGGAAGAGGAGTGGATAAATTATTTAAGGTACGATCATTAGAGCAATGAGAGGGAGGAAAAAGTAAATTTTATTGCCTTTTGCTTTCCTTGCAGTATTGAAAATGGGGGGGGAAATCATTTGGGATCAAGCTGGAATTCAACCTTGGTAACTGATGGCTGAAGGGAAATAAGGGAATTGATGCTGGGTTGACTGTTCCTTATTCAATGAGAGCTGAGAAAAGCTTTGCTCGAGTCTTTTCATAGTGAGACAGGCCAGAAGGCCAAGGAAGCAGTGAAATCCTTTGGGATTGTACCTGTAGAGGTCTGTTCCTGCTACCGTTCTTGATCTGGAAAACCAGAGAGAGAAGAGCAAACTCTTATTGCATCTCCTTTGGATGGCATCTCAGGCTTTGCATGGATAAATCCCACAGGTTTTGGGCAGCATCCTGAGGTGTCCCCACTCCCCTGGGATGTGGTTTGGCAGGGCAGGCACTGCTTTCATCCCTGCTCCATTCATGGTGGGTTTCCCTTCCTTGTGTCGTGTAGCTGGGCTGGCTGCACTTGGCTTTCTCCTTCCTTCTCCCAAGACGTGGTGGCAATATCCAGTGAGAACTGCCTCCCTTTTCTGGGATGAAGCTGCTCCAGGGTCCTGAATAGGATGTGATGCTTCTTCCCAAGCTCTGGCAGAGGTGATGCTGCAGGCTCTGGACAAGTGCTTTTATAGTCTTTTAAGATTTCCAGAACCACTCTTGGAGGACCGTTAAGACCTTCGGCTGGTGATAATTGGATTTGTAAGACAGTGCAACATGTGATAAAGTGCTCTTGTTGGACAGGTTCCCAGTTTTCTTCTATCATTCCTATTAATGTGATAAATGTCGCTGTCTCAGCTGATAGGGCCGTGTTGGATAATAAGATTGGAATCAGCTTTGATTTCTCCAGCTCAGTTCTGCATCACGGCTTGGCAAGAGCAGGCAGGAGAGACCTGGCCGAGGTGCCCATGGCTGTGGGGGGGGGTTTGTGTCCCTTCACTCCACACTGATTCCTGGCAGGGCAGGAGACAAGGAGATGGATCCAAGGCTGTGGCTGCAAGCCTTCAAAGCCCTCTGCATGGAGTGGGTGAGGAAGATGGCCTTGGAGGAGCTGGAGCAGAGGCTTGGATGTGTCAGGCAATGAAACCTCTCCTAATTAAAGCTGATAGCAAACAAATGCAGGAGTGGGAGGACAGCTGGGGAGCACAAGTTCAATTTGGAACTGAACAGCTGTGAAATTGGACCCACTGACCACAGCTGGGGCTGGAGGAGGAGGGAGTCAGGACTGGGAGGAAACCATTTTAGCTATAGGTGGTCTTATTGTTCCCTGCATGTCTTTATGTACCGTGGTCCATGGGACATCCTCCTTACTCTGCTGCTTGGGAGTTGTGGAGCTGTCCAGGTCATGGACCATGGATGAGTGGCACTTTGGTAGCCCAGTGTGCTTCATCTTCTCTACCGAGGTGGTGGTGGTGGTAGCCAGAATGAACAAAATCTTTCCTTTCCTCCAAGGCACTGAGCTGAGGCAGAAAGAGGGGGCCAGAGTGAGGTTTTTCCATGTCCAACCACCAATATGTTGGAGAATTAATGGTTACTTTTCATGTGCATGGATGAGAGGGATCTTAAAATCAAAGAGTCTCCTAAGCTGGAGATGTTTTTCCCCCTGTCCTCTTTGTGCCTCTCCACTTCATTGCTCTGAAGATGTGTTGTGCTTCACTGATTCCTTGGGAATGGGATGTGTGTGCTGGGGAGGATAATGCTGCAGCAGCAGTCCAGTGTGGGTGAGCAGTAAATAGTTATGACATCCTGCTTGTGGCTTTTCATAGGACTTGTGCTTTTCCTTGCTAAACAAATGCCAAATGAAGCTGCCTTCCTCCTCGAGGGTGGTTTGAAGAGACAGCTGGAGGCACCAGCCTTTGAAATTGGGTGGCAAACTGAGCCACTGTCTCTTTCTGCTTGATATTTTGTGCAAGATGAGGGCAGCAGGAGGAGAGTGCTGTGTCCAGCCTGCTGCCTGCCCCTTGCAGAGTGCTTGGCCCTGCTGCCAAAGGTGGCAGGGGCCAGGGAGCTGCTTCTGAGGCTTAAAACACGGCTGAGGTTTGGTGTGGAGGGAGGCAGTGGCCAGAGAAAGTCATTAAACCCCTCCTGTGTTTAAAGTTGGACTTTGCCAGCTGTGCAAGCAGAAATCACAGCACCGTGAGGCTGCTGCAGGGATCATCCCAGTGTTATTATCCTCAGGTTCCCTTTCTCAGGGAGCAGCTGCACTCAAAGAGAAAGAGGAGCACACACTGTTCAAAGAGCCAGGCAAAGTATCCTGGGCCTGCTGAGCCCTGTGTTGGTAAATGTTATTTCCCATCTTCATTGACTTCCTGGTGTGTCCATTCCACTGGCTCTGATTGCTGCCTCTGCCACTCTGGGAAGTTGGGTTCTGTCCTTTTTCATGATTGCTTTGATCTATAAAAAAAAAAAAAAAAGAAAAAAGGGGGGTTTGAGAGGGAGGCCGGCAAGCAGCAATGAAGAAAACCAAAATTAAAGAGAGAAAGTATTCATGAGTATTTCCAAGGCCTGAATGATCTACCCTGTTTGTGTCATCTGCAGCTTGGAAGTGAAGTATTTGAGCGCTCAATCTGAAGCTGAGCAGGGTTGGGAAGGATGCAAAGAGCAAAAATTGCAGCACACTGCTCCTGTTCTGGGATTTGGGAGGTGAACTATGCCTGGAGGATTTGCTTTAGTGTTGAGAGAGATCTGGTGGGTCTTGCAATGGCCCCAAGTGCTGCTAGGGAGAACGGGGATGATGGGGGTTTGGCAGCATCAGCACAGCCTGATGTGTGTTTGTGGTGGGAGCTAAAAGACTGAGAGAGGAAACTTTACCTCTTTACCTCTTCCTCCTTATCTTGTGGAAGGTGGATATGTATCTTGGATATCCAGCTGCTTCCCATGGCCCTGCTCCATCACAGCAGGGTAGCCACAAGGATTTAGAGTTTGGATGTGCGTGGTGTTTTTCTCGGTTGTGGTTTTGCCTTGTCCAAGGATATTTAGGGCAGAGATCAGGGAAAGGTTCTTCACCCAGAGGGTGCTGAGGCACTGCCCAGGCTTCCCAGGGAATGGGCTTGGCCCCAAGGCTGCCAGAGCTCCAGAAGCGTTTGGACACCACTCTCAGGCACAGGGTGAGATTGTTGGGGTGCCTGTGAAGGGCCAGGAGTTGGATGCAGTGATTCCTGTGAGTCCTTCCAGCTCCAGTTCTGTGATTCTGTGTTTGGACCAGGGACTGCCTCATTCTGTGGCCAAGCACAACTGACCCCAGGTCTCTTATCATGCCAGGGTCTTATCTCTGCTGTGGCTGCTCACTGCTGTCAGCTCTGGCAGCTTCTGCATGAGGAAGGAGTGTCAAATATACCCCAAAAATGTTCTCTCCAAGGACGAGAGATCCTAGAGCAGAATCCAAAGGCAGCTGCTGCCCTGTTACACCTGGCCTTGTACCCGGTGAGTCCATCATGGCCTTGCTGGGACTGTGACACTTGGTGTAGCACTGAAATCCTGCTGGGTGTAACCTGTGTTAGACAAGCACGGGATGCTGCCCTGCTCTGCCTACGAGATGGGATCAGCAGAGGTGGCACAAGGCAGTGTTTTCCAGCTGCTCCATAAAGGCCAGGCAGAGGAGAGATGCTCAGGGGCTGTGAGCCCCCTCCACCAGGTGTTTGCCAGTGGTTGCTCCCACCTATCATTATTAGCTCTGAATTCCCTGCATTTTCTTGCTGTGTTTCCAAGGCTGAAAATGCCCAGCTGCCTGTGCATCACCAGCTTGGTGGCCTGACCCTCAGTCATCCCCTCTTCTAACTTTTCTGGGCTCTGGTGTGTTTTATTGCAGCCCCAGAGCAAAGGAGTGCTCCTTCATGTAGCACTTTATGTGCCACAGTGCAGTCTTTTTTATTATTATTATTATTAA
>VZTR01026928.1:77052-97375 GCA_013400775.1 Chaetops frenatus | reverse complement strand
ATGTTGGAAGTATTTAAAAAAGTTTTTTTTTTTTTTTTTTTTTTTTTTTTTTTTTTTTTTTTTTTTTGAAGAAAGGTTTTTTGAGCTTGTAAATTCCTATTGATGTGTGACAAAAATGTGCAAGTGCATTCACCAGTATAGCCATTGTGGGAAAAGCCAAGATTGCAGCTTCTCTGGTTAAGCTACTCGGAAGTTTATTGTGGTCAGCCTCACTCTGCTCCATCCGATCTTGGATCAAATAAAACACAGCACAAATGATTCCCAATAGCAATAATCAAAACTGAGGGTTTCGCATTCTGCTGGAAACAAAATTACAGGAAGAAGAAATGGGCTAGATATTTCTTCTTATTGTTGGGAAACAGATCTCTAACAACAAACTATGTAGATTTATTTTTTATTTTTTGGAGTTAGCTCATCTGTAACATGTTGATACATCACTGATGGTTCCTTCCTCACCCCAACCAGCACTCAGGGCTAAGGGGATGGAATCCCTGCTCCTCTTGCATAGTGCAAGTCTCCCCTCTCTACAAGCAAAGGCATTTCAAAAGCCAGGGCTAGGCCATCCTAAGAAAGGATGACATGGGGATGAACTATGTGTTATCCCTCCTTTCTCTAAACATCATCTCACTTGTTTTCCCTCCTCCTTACAGCAGAATAAAAGAGCTCATTCCCACTGCAGCCTGGGTCTTCTGGTCACCATCAATCACACATCACACATCAGTCAGTGCCTTTGGGCTGACACCAACCTTTTCAGGCTGGAGGTGTGTCTGAGGAACAGGTTGGGCCCACCTTCTCCTGCAAAAAACAGCTATAAAGATGGGATAGTAAACTTTCAAGGGTGTCTAAGGCACTCAGATGCAAAGCTGCCAGTAGCTGGTGCTGCATAAAACACTGTAACCCAGCTTTATTGCTGCTCTTACTCATACGACCGAGAATGGCCTGATTACATCTACCCATAGTATATTCACATTTCTGCCTGGATATACTGTGACTTGCACTCAGTCTCTCACCTTAAATAGGCAGTTGAGGAAACAAGAGTTGGGAGGTCCCAGGAGTGCAAACTGATAACAGTTTTTTAAATTGTAGGGTGGAAGACACAGGTAAATATTTCTTTTGCTACATATGTAACAACATTACCTGCTGAAATTATATTGTCAGAGTTTCCAAAGAAATGCAGCAAAACATTAAAGGCCTGTCCACTTAACCAGTGCCTGATAATTCAGACATTCAATATGTGAGAATAAATAAAGTCTGGGTAGAGCCACACAGCAGCTAAAAGGATAAAAACCATTCACTGCATTTCAAACGTTTGACAAAACAATTTCCTTCTGGACCTTCATTTTGGAGCACAGCACCAGAAAGAAAATAGAGATGAGAAGCTCCAAAGATTTCCCGAGTTTTGTGCTGGTGTCCCTGTGCCTGAAGAAGCTGCTCCATTATCCAGCTGCTTCTTGCACCACTTTCTAAGAGTGGGATGGACTAAATTCAGTGTTTAATTTAGTACTGTAATCCTTGGAAACAACTGTTTGACTGTTGCCACCTTCCAGAGCCATTCACTGGAGCATTTCTCCAGGTTTGCTACCAGCAGTGAAAGGGGCTGACAGAGCAAAGTCCCATCACTTGTGCCATGGAAAGACCTCGCTGCTTCGTATTACAATAATAAATACCTAATGATATCGTGCAATTAAAAAATACCCAAACAGACAAGAAAAAACTTTGACAGTGGTCAGGATACAACTGCCAGTGTCCCGTTACAGATTCCAGGGAGCAGCAAGCGGCTGGTGTTCTGTTATTATTAAATACGACTGAAGCTCAAACCCTCGTGCAATAAACTTAGCTGGGATGTACGTGAAGTACTTGCCTGCACCTGCCAACGCTCGTCTCACTCTTTCCTTTTACAGAAAGCAGCAAGAGAGTCTCAGGGCTCGGGGACTCCCAGCTTAATACTGTCGAGTGCTGTCGGCTGCCAGAGTAATTTTAGTATCTCCATTTCGGTTCATCTTTTGTACAACAGGGACAACGTCTATGATGCCAGAGAAGATGCAAGAACATGGTGCTGCTCCCGAAGATACGATAGCAGAACCTACAGAGATTGGCAAGGACATGAGGATCTTTCAATCATACATCTTGGTCTGCAAAGTGCAAGTCAGGACACTGGGAAAAAGAGACGATCTTTTGTGTGCCTTTGCACTTTTTCCTTTTTTTTGCAGCAAAATCCAAGTCTTTTCCAAAGGAAGTTTTAGCCAAGGCAAACTAGATATATATTGATTAATCACGTTCATATTATGTCTGGAAAATATTTCTTCCATCTCCTCCTTGAGAAGTTATATTTAGAGTTGAGGTAGGAGTGTATTTAGATAGAAGGGAAAATACACAGAAGAAACTGCATCTGCAATCACATTTCCTGACTAGATCTTACCAGAGTCTTAGTACTGCCTAAACATGGGGTAGTAAATGCCTTCAGAGCTCACTCTCATGCATCCTTGTCTTCTCTGCAAATCAATGATTGGGTCATAGGTACAAACTGGTTTGTGTTTCTTGGGGTTTTTCTTGATTATTTTTGAAAGTTTTTTAGTTTTATAGGGGTTATAAGTGCAGAGCCTAACTCCAAACACAAAACTCCTTACTGGGTAAGGGGGAAAATTCAATCAAAAGCTAATTTTTTTTTTTTTGGTATAAGAACCACCTTAATAATCTCTTGAACAAATGTATGGCTTTAGGGAGATACATAAAACACTGAACACAGATATGCAGGAAGGTGCATTTGATACCTTTCCTCTTGTTTATATTGAATAGAAGTTAAAATTGTCTCTATCAAGAAGACACAGAGGTTATAAGAGTAAAGCATCATGAAAATCTGCAGTAACCAAGCTTAAAAATACCTTGTTAGTAGAAATGGAATTGAAAACTTTGAGGATTTACATGCCTCAATAAGCAGTTTTATTACTTCCATACCTTAACTTATTCACAGTGTGTACTTGGACTGATAAAAATAAACATTTAACTAGGTTTTTTTTTCTGAATATGGGTGTGCATTGGAAAACAAGGAAGAAGATTCAATCTTCTAAGCTTTGTAGTATTAAGAGCTTTGTTAGCAGAAAGAGAGAGAATGTGAAGAAGCAACAATCAGCTTTATGACAGGCACTTCATTAACCCACATACTTCATAATTTGCTCACCAAACTAGCTGCTTTTCCTCTTCTCTCAGCAGGAACATAAATAGCAAAGACTATCATGAGCTGTTATGCTACTGGAAGGCTGTTAATCTTACCAAATATACCACGGAGCATTTACTGCTACATATTTATTTATTTAGATTTAGAGGCTGATTAAAAGGAAAACAAAAATGATATATCTTGAAGATGCCTCTCAACTGATACCTAAATTGCAGCACTGCACTTGAATAAAACTCATCTGAGCTGGAGAACTTAAAAAAACCAAATGTTTTACCCCACCAGCAATTGCTGCACATACTATCTAGCTATTATCAAAAATGCACTAGCAAGGCAATATCCACCTGTGTTTCAAGCAGGATGAACATGCCAGGGGATGGAAAAACATGGAGTGGGACCAGCAGAGCTCTTCCCTACCTTGAACTGGGCAGGACAATTTGTGTCTGAGCTCACACAAGGAGGGGCATGATGATGATGGTGGAAGAGCTAATCCAAGCTTGTGTGGCACAGCTCCCATGAGAGGGGTCTGCAGGCACAAGGAGTAGGGCTTGGGGCAAGTTTTGGGTTCAAACCACCTGCATCAGGACTCTGTTTAACTGCCCTCTCCTCAAAAAGGAGCCTTGCAAAATGCTGCGGTAGAAAGCACGTCCTCTTTCCATTGGAGAGAGGGTACAATTGCTGAGGGGAGTGAATATGTGTCCACACAAGTGATAGTGGGCCAGGAAACAAAATAATTAACACTGAAATAATGCAATTATTCAACTGCAAGAATAAAGGGTGATCAGTGGTCCAATCTCTTTGCTTTTTCCCTGTATTTATTTGTTGTGAATCTGAGCAAATGTTGCTCACAGTGGGAGATTTTTGATGGCCTTCGGTAGGCTTTGATGAGGCTCATATTTGCTCATTTGCACAATGTATTTATCTGCACCACCAGCAGCGTTGATCAGCATGGAGCAGCAAAGTCCAATGAATGCTTTAAATAAACCCCAACTTGTTAAACTATCCTCAGCTCAGATTCAGGGAGCTTTTTATAGAAAACATTACCTGAGTCATGCCTCTGGGAGAATTATGGACTGAATGATATGAAGAAGTTTCCAAAAATGCTTAAATGGCTATTAATGGAAGTTGTGCTCCTAAGTCATTTAAGTGCTTTTGAAAGTCCTAAACAAAATAGAGCTCAGCAATGGGAATCACCAGATGAACGATTCTGTTATACTTACTGCAAAAACAGTAAGATAGAATCAAATTCAGCAAAAATGAAAGGTTTCTGCATTTACACTAGCAAACAACTGATAAAAACATTATGCAGCAGAATTACATCTGCAGAACCACCTATTCACATGAGCTCAAACGCCTCCATAAAGACCACTGCAGTTCCACAGCTGCAGTGTGCCTGAGGGCTTTGGTGACTCCCAGTATAAGTTTGGTGACTCCAAGTTGAAGCTTAACAACAGCAAGTTCCAAATTCTCTATCTAGGACGAGATAACCCTGAATATACAGACAGACTGAGGAATGAGATACTGGAGAGCAGTGCCATGGAAAGGGACCTGGAGATCCTGGTCAGTGGCAAGTTGAACATGAGCCAGCAGAGCCCTGGCAGCCAGGAGGGTCACCCGTGTCCTGGGGGGCATCAGGGACAGCATCACCAGCCAGGCAAGGGAGGGGATTGTCCCACTCTGCTCTGCTCTGGGGCAGCCTCACCTCGAGTCCTGGGGGCAGTTCTGGGTGCCAAAATATAAAAAAGACATTACTGCTCTCTAAAACTGAAAAGAGGCTGTAGCCGGGTGGGGGTCACTCTCTTCTCTCAGGCAACCAGTGACAGGGCAAGAGGAGATGGCCTCTAGCTGCATGAGGGGAGGTTCATGTTGGACATCAGGAAGAATTTATTCACTGAAAGGTTGCCAGGGGTGTGGTGGAGTCACCATCCCTGGAAGTGTTCAAGAAATGACCGGATGTGGCACTTGGTATTATGGTTTAGTTGGTCAAAGGCAGGGCTAGATGATCTTGGAGATCTTCCAACCTTAATGATTCTGTGATTCTGTGACATACAGCCCAGTGTCAGGTCACAATTCCATAACAACCTGAAGAGCAGACACATGTAGTGATGTCTCAGGCTGACCTTCCTACAAGCCCCCTCTGAAACCATGATGCTGCCACAAATTTCCTGTTCCACTGCAGGAGAGTTATGGACTATGAAATTCCAGTCTGTGACTGGGACTGTGTGAGGCAGAGCACCACTAGGATGATGGAAATTCTGCAACATAAATTTAAATAGCAGTATAGCATCACACTGTTCAAAATAACATTTAGTTTTCCAATTGACAAGTCTGGCCTTGGTTAAAGATATTCCTTGAAAAAAAGGAATAACTTCTTTCAGAACTATTTTTTCATGAAAGGGCTTTATTCCCAAGGCATATTAGTTTCTGATGTATAAGCATTTTAACCCCCTCAAAAACAGTCTGCCAGAAAATTTATGACCACCTTTTCTATTTTTTCCTCTGATTAAGCACATTTTCAGTTGGAATGCATTGAGCTGGCAATGCTAGTTTTATCTTGTTAGAAAGTGTAAATCCTTTCCTCATTATCATTCACCTGGGTACAGTTTTTAAATTCCTGGTACAAGAGTTAGCGAGTGTCAGGCTACAGAGAGACCAAGCTTGTAGGGAGAAGAAATCTCTTTCCAATAACCAACCACAAATGGAGGGGGGACAGGACAAACTTTCATACTGACAAGGCCATGTTTAGGTATGAGCATCTAAAAGCAATCAAAATTGAAATTTGCTCTCCCTGTAAATCTTGCCTTTTTGTAGCTTTTCATGTGATGACTGTACCATTACTATTACAAAGTTCCTTTCGAGGCCTTTTGGTTCTAAAAGTCTTTTCTTCTACTAATTCCATTAAGAAGGAAGTTTTAGGCATGAATATTTGATTGACACACTATTAGGAAAAGTATGAGAAAAGCAGCAGTGTCGCATTAAGCTCCAGTGCCACAGCCATCATCTTTCCCAGCATATCTCTGTATCTCCCCTGCACAGTGAAAAGGCAAAAGGAGAGAAAAGACTATGCTCATTAGGAAGAAAAATGGAAGCAGCTCTTCTGAGCATCCCATCTGCTGCCATCATGTCAGAGATATCACATTTTACTGCTGTCACCAGCAGGTGCATGCAATTAGGTGACAACAAAATGAACTATGGCTTCCCAGTGACTGTTTTGAGCAGATTTCAGACTGTTGGCAAGTGTGAGATAACAGACTATGGGCATTAGCCTCTGAATAATTCCTGGAATTCACATGAAAAATGTACAGGTGATTAATTCTGGTGTAGAAAGGAGACGACTGCAAGAAGTGATAGACACAGCAACTGCGACAGAGCAGAGGACAGCCGAGGGCATGGGCTGGGCTAATTCAGGCTATTGCAGTTATTATGAAGACATAATAAGGCCAGTCTGTTCAATTCTGATCTCATCTACAGTAACATATCGGGACAATCAAGCCCAAAACAAATGCATAGAAATACACCCTCGGTATGTTGAAGGACTAGGGACACTGCTTGGGTGCTTTCTTCCAAAGTCAACTAAACATACTGTTACTGTTCACAACTGGTAGCTAATTAACAGCAGGGTTAATGATCATTAGAAGCTCACCAGCTTTCACGCGAGGCAAAAAGCGTAACAAAAGGTTGATTTATTTTGAGTTGTGGCTACTGTGCAAATCACTAACAAAGGAAGAGCTGAGATGCCTGTTTTTCCTGCAGTGTTGCACAGAAAAGGGAGGAAGCCCCAGTGAAGCAGAGGGAGCTAGGACAGTGTTCTTGTGGGACAGCATCTCCCAGTCACAATCCTCGGGGATGGAGCTGAACTGCCAATGACTACTGGTGTACAACTCTGCCGTGCAACACAAAGGTGGCAAAAATTACTGTAATAGCCAAAACATTCTTCCCACCAAAGGCTTCTTTCTGAGTGCTGGGTGTCTCCTTTGTACTGTATGCCCTGTATTTACGGGGCTCTATTCACACTTGCTGTGGATTCCTCCCTTTCTTATATGAGTACAACAATGAGGAAAAAAAAAACACCCTTCTCTTCTGTTATCTAAGGTGATAATGGAGAATTGCAGAAACTTGTCAGAGGCTGTGAGATGCCTTCACAGTGCTTGCAGAAAATCATCACCCAAAACATGAACAAAAGCTAATTTTTCCAGGTAAAAAAAAAACACCAAAAAAACAATCTTTGGGGACTTAAAGAGCACAGCAATGGAAAACACTTGACAGTATTTTTTAGCTTCAGCTGACTGTTAGGAATTTTACCTCCTGGTAGGCAATTCCTAAGAATAATAGCCTTGTTCTGAATGATAAACTCGTGTTCACCCCTTATGTCAGAAGTTCTGCATTTCAATTCAGTAACCAGGAGTGGCAGAGCCATTTTTACCATGTCTGGCATAAACCACTTCAATGGGATCAATACAGGACTGCAACATGCCTGGGCAGCTTGCTTTAATTCAAGCCAGTATATAAAACTTAGAGTAACGGAGGTTGTTGGTTTTTTTTCATAAATCACAGCTTATTTTAGGAATGATGTATCTACAGAGATCATCCTCTTTCTCCAGTCAAAATGTTAATGTAACATTAAAGCAAAATTGTTCTCCATGCAGATGTTTTCTCCTTAATGAGACAGGAATACAGCTTCTGAAATCATATTGTATGCCATAATTAGAAAGTCAGGGAAACTGGGCCATTTTCTAATAGGGTAACTATGGTGGAGCAGCTCCCTAAACCACATCACAGTAAGGATGTAAAAATTATACTCTGAAGTAATAACAGCAGTTTTCAAAGCAAACAACAACTTGTTAGGTCATGTTTCTGACCCGTTACCTTATTGAGAGTCTCATAATATCCGTTCTTTTATTTTAAGATTTTAACTATCAGAGTCATGCTATGTGTAAGTTTCAATTTATTTTCACCTTTTAAGCTATGTCTCCAGCTATGAGACACACAGCTTAAAGTTCAAGCCAGCTGAGGAATTTAAAAGGGTCAAGTTTACTTTTTTTTGTAGATTCACATAATGTATTGATGCAAGTGTCACAGTTCACATGCTGAAAGGCAATAAAGCATGTGCTGCTTGAGGAAAAAAAAAAAAACAAACAACTGAATTAGCTATAAAGAAAAACTTGCAGTAACAGGCATCTGAATTCGCACCACTAATTACTGCAGAATATAAAGCACTGTTTCCAATAAGCAGAAATGAGTACAATTATTTTTTATAATTAAATGTTGTTCTGACTCAGCAGATGGATTAAGTGCCATTGTCATTGTTCACCACTCTCTCAAGCAGCAATGCAGATTTTAATGGGAAGCTCAGCAAACACTGCACCAGACATATCTGTAGAAGTGACGATTTTGAGAACGGGAAAGTAAAGGGGGTAAAACTTCTCTTCCTCACCTTGGCCCAGCAAGAATTAGGTAAACAAGCATGGGTGAAGAAGCATCTGCACTGTTTCATCTCCACATAGGCAGCCTTTGCCTTTCTGGTTTCAAACACTTACTTGGTGCTCTCAGACCTCATCCTGTCACAAATTTCCACAGAGTGAATTCACGTCTGTGAAACTCACTTTTTTGGCAGCAGCCCTGGCTGTTGAGAGGGAAGCGTCAGGCAGGGAGGAGGCTCAGTTTGCTTCCCCAGCCCGTGTCTGCTCCCCAGTCATTCAAATTCAGGAAAGGATCTAAAAATCTAGGGCAGCTCCATGAACTGCCTATGCAAATCAGCTGCTCTGCCTGTAATCTAGGAGCAGGATTTTCACCTCCCACCACACTGATGTCAGTGCCACGGGAATTCTCTGGAATTCAGAGTGAAATAGCTCTTGGTTTCACTTTGACCTGTGCCTGTGCTATAGCAAATAGATGCTTATGTGCAAACAGCAACAGTGCCAGGCTGGAAAAAAAACCCAAACTTCACAGAGGACAGCACTTTGCACGATAACCAGGTCTCCCAGACATAAAATGCTCTGATTAAATTGGGGCAGCTCTGAAGCAGGCAGGCAAAGACAGTATCAATGTTTTCTCATATGTAAAGATACCAGTGAAGATTCTGACTTGAGTAATATTATCCAGCACAGCTGAGCTTTAAATTTAATAAGATCCTCATTTATATTCTGGAAAAAGGAAGAGAACAGAAAACCGCACATGTACTGGAAATCAGCAACAAATAACATTAAGGCAACCAAAGAAAAACCTATGTACTGGCAACTTTTATCCTTGTTCTCCCTGGCCTTATTAAAACCCTGCTGGAGCTGCTATCACAGCAGCTCTACCCTGCAACCCTAACAGGTTGTACCAAACAATCTCATTGTGCAGTAAGAGATACAGGGAGCCACTTCCTGAGTTATGGCCACAGGGACAGACACCCCGAGGGGCTGCTGCACCAGGGAGAGGCACAGCACAAGCAAAACCACCAGCGCCTGATAAAATTTAAGAAAACACAGAAGGGAAGTAACTGTTTCTTACTTCTCTGTCTCCACTGAATTTAGAGGGGATAGCAGACTTCCTCAAAGGATGGCAAGAATGAAGTAAACAGCAGAAAGGGTGGGGCAGAGGGATGGCTACGGGCAGTACAAACAATAAACTCCAGTTCCACGTTTGCCATCTAACAAGTTTTTTAATACACGTCTTTTCACCCTACGACTTTAATATTAAACTTGGCAAGTAGGCAAGCCAAGCAATCAAACAAATCTGACAGAAAATACTTAATACAGTATTCCCAAAACAAGACAATTGGAGTCAATATGTACAACTCCCTTTTGCTGGAATATATGCTTGTGTGTCTCACATCTGCAGGTAGTTCAACAGAATTAATGAGAATTTATGTACCTGAGGAGAGAAGTGAAGCAAGTTTCTGGTTCAGGTATAGTGGTTATGCTCCTGGCTGCCCGGAAGAAAGCATGCAAGGAAATTGCTAAACATATTTTGCTTCATTTCTTTAAGTTATAGCTGGCTGTAAATTACATTTAATAAACCCATTATTCAAACCCTTTTGAGAACATTTAAGCACCAATAATGTTTACTATGCCAATGCACTGTGTGCTTTTATAAGCCATGTATCTTACTGAAAGTCACCAGGCCAGTTCCATCGCTATGATTCTCATGAGCTTCCTTTGGTTCTGGCAATTAGGCCATCTGCCAGAAGCTGAAATCATTAGCAATAAAAAGAAATGCAATAGCTCTGCTTTGTAGTCCCTTCAGTCAGTCCTGGTTCCATTAGCCACTGGGGGCACCATGAGAGTCAGGTGAACAAAGAACAGTAACAGAGGACATTGTAAAAAGGGAGGAAATTTTAAAGGAGTGCTGCAAAGTCAATGGCAAAACAGGCAAAAACAAACCCAACTTTTTCACAATGAGATTTCTTTCAGAGCAGCACTAGGGATTTCATCATGTCCCTTTTACAATGTCACACTCTGTGTTCCTCACCACTGCCTCTCAAACTTCTACCCTTCTCTTGCTTGCCCAGTCAGGCATTTGATCAAAACTATTTCCTGTTATTTATATGTGTGGGCATAGACACACATGGATCACATTCTTGATTAAGGCATTTAAGCACTGCTGCGATTCAAATAATAATACTAATAATAGATTAACCAGCAGTGGACATTAGTGCAGCTGATGATATTTAGCCTCCTGCCTTGAGCCTGCAGGAAATCAGAAGTCTTTGCCCATAACTGAAGATGAGATGTACAGAGAATGCAAATTCTGTTTGATAAAGGAGTTTGGATTTTAGAGCTCTGTTGTTTAAAGCAGCATGAAACCTGCAAATTTTAACATCTTCAGAGAGAAAAATAAACAAATCCAATACATTGAGACCAGTTTGATGGAACAGCATTTTCCAATGAGAAAATAATTGTATTAACTTTTTTTCCACTTAGCTGTAATACCAAAGAATATAATAGTGTTTCTACTAAACAATAATCTCTTTAAATGGCCTGGAGAGTCTTGTTGAAAGCCATTGGGCACTAGGGTGAACCAGTGGAAATGTACAACACAAAACAATCCCCACATCACTCAGAAATTTCCTTTCATTATATAAAAGATATACCTCATTCTTAAATGTGAATATTTTTAAAAGGCCAAAATTAACTCCAGTATAAACTGAAGGAGGACACATGACCACATTCACAGAGCTCTGCCTTATTGCAAAAGACTGACAAAAGTTCATAGTTTCAGTGACTATAATCACTTACCAAAATTAGCTATAATTCAGCCATGGAAAGATGTTTATGGAACTGCCAGGTGACCCTCCAAGACAACAAAGAGCACACACTCTCTTACTGCCTCTTTGAGAAGAGGTTACAGAAAACTATGTTCCTACCTAACCTCCAATATGTGTTCTTTTATGCAATAAACAAACATATGTTTTAATTTTTCATTTTTATCTTTTATCACTGAGGTCCTTATGACTCCTAAAATCATGGGACTTCTCCCCAGACTTGGAGGGAACATGTACATTGGATGATAAACCCAGGGATGATCTTTTTTCTCTGAGCCACAGGATACATCTACTACATACTCACTCACCCCTCCATCTTTCTAGTGCATCTAACAGAGTGTTTCCTACATAGCTCTGGCAGTAATATCAAAACATTGCATTAAAATAATCCAGTCCAAAGAGCAAAATCAAAAGTGTATATGTAATAAATAAAACAGCAGTAGTAGTAAACATATCCTTCATTGCATTGATCACAGTATTTTTCTTCTCTTCATCAGTTAGCAGATGATTCAATAAACCCACTAAAAGTACAGAACCTAATTCTCAACAAACCTGAGCTCTGCTTGGCCTTTTGCCACTCATAACTGAAAGTTAAACACACAAAGGAACATGTCAGACACCAGGATTTCACTCGAGGGTGTTTGTAGTTAAACAAGCAATCAAAGCCAGTGGTTAAAGAACACAAATTGCCAAACATTAGACCACACTCATTATGTCTAACACCTCCCATGTAAAAGGATAAGGTAGCTTTTAATCAGCAAAGGACATTGAAACCAAAGGCAGAAGTGATGGCACTTGAAAAGCACATTCTTGCTTTCTAGTATCCCTGCTTGGCCCCTTCCTTCCCTCAACTGTCTCAGCAAAGTCAACTATAACACTTCATTTACACATGTCTAAAATGCACATGTGAACTGTTTAGGAATCAAACATAAAACAGTTATGAGAAACAACCATTCTATTGAAACAAAAGAAAAAAAGAGCAAACCATAACATTTTCAGGGATAAGAGATAGACCAAATTAAATCTAAAAACCAACCAAATCCACAACAGCAACAAAAATCTTTGTCGGAGCTGGCTTAAAAGCACCAAAGAGAAAAATAAATATTGCAGCATATCATCAATACAAAGTACTTGATAAGCTTCCTTTGATGTTTCTTGCAGAAGCTCTAGAGAATTCAGAGACACAGAGAGCAAGGTGTGACGCTGCAGGACAGGAGGTGTCAGAGTCCCTGGCCTGCCAGTTTACCCAGTGGTACCTGCAGACAATGCTGTCCTCACTGTGCACATACTCCTTCAAGATCCTCATCCTCAGAAATACACCACTGTTCCAGAGCTCTGCCACTTTGGAAGAAACTGAGACAAAGCCTGATTTGCAGTTGTGATTCAAGAAGGGCCTTTTCCTTTTGAAAGCAGGGAAACTAACCTGAAACAGCCATCCAACCCCAAATACATCTAGATGTCAGGACCAGAAAAACTTGCAGAAGAAAAAAGACCAGCACAAAAATCTCCTGCAAGCTGACCAACGTGACTGTTATTGCTGAAGCAGATGTCAAGGGGCAGTTCAAGCTAGAAACTGATGCTTGATGTAAACACATAGATCTTCAAATGTGCCTGTGAACTTCGCAGTTTTAATCTAACCTAAGCCAAAGCTTTATTATCTCTGCCTTGCTATAACCTGACCAATGTCAATGATACTATACAAAACAAAATTCAGGCTCCAGCCTTTTGTTTTATTGCCATCTTCATCCCAATCAAATATTTTCCTAGGTTAAATCTCCCAAGTGGTTCTCCCATTCTCTTTTGTAGCCAACAGGGGTGTGACCCTTCAGATGAACATCTCTCTTTGTCTCAACCTCTGAGCCCACTTCACTCCTGAAACTGTTCAGGGCTCCTGCAGAGACTCGAGCAATTGGAGACTGAACATTCTTTAACCCCACTGCAGTGCTGATGCTTTTCATTACCATTACACTGTTCCCATCTAACCCGAGAGCTGCCCAGCATTCCTTACCCTCCATCTTCACTCTTAAGAACTTTAGTCCTGCAAAATTGTTTGAATTAGAGGTTATTTCACTTTCAACCCTCTTGTTGTGAATGCCACTGTGAACGCATTCGTTCAAGCGAGGATAACATGGTCTTTATTGTCCAAAAATACTACTATTCCACCTCCTCTTTGCTCTTTTTCTTCCACTGCAGCTGCCTTCCTAGATGCTGCAGACCATCTGCTAGCATTTTATGAAGCTGGAATGTAAGATGAAGGAAGCATTTTCACCTAAAACCCACTGTCAATACAGGAATTTGCTGAATCTCACCAGAAGCCCTCACAGTCAAGCCATTTGTTTTAATGAGCTTTTAGATTCTACCTTTGGACTCCTGAATGTGCAAAAAAGAGCAGATGAAAACCTTGCTTTGCTTATCATATTTCATATAATTCTTATTAGCAGCATGACAAACCTGCTAGAAAAGTCGAGGTGAGATTTTAGAGCTTTGCAGCAGTGGGAGTGCAATTTAAAAATGGTTGGGGTAATTCCAGCTAGGGCTGGAACCTTTGGGCAAGGAAAAGGAGTCACGAGTGTCTCTCTGCAGAGCTTATACTATCACAGGCTTTATAGCAGAGGACAGATTGAGCCAACTTGGGGAAAAAGCAGAACAGAAAAAAGGACAAAGAGAAACATTCTCTGAACACTCTCCTCTCCATCAATTCCTTCTGTTTCACTGGGTTTTAAGGCCTTTTTCCCCATGGGTAGAGTGGAAAAGCCACAATGACTGGAGAACAAAAAACAGAATGCAATTTCTTGTGTCCAGAAGAGTAGGAGACTTTCAATTGCTATTGACAGTATGAATATGCATTCACAGTCATTTATACATTCATAGATTTCAGCCACATAGGAGCTGAATGTGCCACACTCATTCAAAATGTATCCTTCAGGCACAGAAATATTCCTCTTTCTGTTTTTTTCTTTTCTGTTTTTTTTTTCCCTGTATGTACTTCTATAGTAAACAAATGCAAATGGAAAGATGATGTATTAATTATTATATGGAAAGCCCATAGCAAACTCAGTTTCAGACAAAAGCTATTTTACTGTATCATCTCTTTTGATGACGCTGGTGTTAAAAATAAAGAATGAATCATTAAAAAAAGAGGACAAGCTAAACTAATCTTGCAGGAATTGCTTCTCATGCTCAGGTATGCACCCACAAACTCTGTGCAACGCAGAGAAACCTCAGGCAGCTTTCAGTGAACACCTCTCCTTTGACTTCTCACCTCAGTAAATCAACTCAAAGGGAGCTCCATGGTGCCACAATAGATTTCTCCTGACCTCCAAGCAGAACATTTACAGCCAGCTTGAATAGCCTTCGTATCCCAAACTGCACACATGAAAGTTGATATAATCCTTGAAAGCTTACCAAAAGCATTGAGACAGATAACTCTAATATTAGATAAGAAAAATAGATACCATAAATCCATTAAAAACACTCTTCTCTTTGGAGCCCAATGACTGTAGCAATTGGCTGTGGAACGAATACACACTGAATAGAAAACATCTTCTGCTCTTAGCTTCTGGTTTAGCCAGAGGGGGAAAATAGAAAGGGGGAAAAAAAAAAAGCCCAAACAAAACAATAGCATATAATTTTTATTCATGTATTCACAGGGGGAAACTTGAGTGTTGGTAATCTCAGGCCAGTTGCAGTCAAACAGTGACTCTATCTGCTACTTAATTTAGACATTATTTCAGATATTGCTCATGTCTCTGGGCATCTGGGCTGAATGGACCATTGAAAAGTACAGCTGAGAGTTGCCACTGAGGGCAGTATTTGCTCTGATGTCACTCGATGGTGCACTGAAGCAAGAAAACATTCCAAAAGGCTGGGGTAACCTTCCCCAGCCACCTAAGGCACCACAGTTTAAACCAGACATTTCCTCAGACAGTGAAAGCTGGGTTTCCTTTCATCTCTTTCTTGGCCAGTGTGACTAATAAGAGTAATCACATTACGATATTTTTGATTTAGATTTTATGCATTCTTTCACTAAGTCCTCTCTGAGTCCTGTTTTCCAGGTCTGCTCAGTGTTGCACCAGAGCACTTAAAGAAAAAATTCATAGGAGGATTTTTAGAAGAAATTAGAACAATTCCTTAAAACTGATGAGAACCAACCCTGGATCTACTTGTCCTCCATCCATATCAATGCAGAAGAACAAATTGCAAAGAGTCTTTTTAAGTAATCATACACTAAGGAGCTCTCACAGAGGAGGGCTCACAACCTTCCAGTAGCTTTTTACTAGTACAGTAACACAATGTTGCCCCCAGAAGAAACTTCCACCTAAACACAGTGAAACCACAAAACTCTCTTTCAGATAACATCAAGAGACTCAGGGTAGGAAAGTCTAATGACAGAGCATATATCTGGTTACTTGGTATTTATTGCATTTTGCACCTTTCTGTAGGAGAGTGGCACATATACAAATTTTCTAATTGGTTTTCAGTCAAATCATTCCACTGAGAAAAAACTTAGAGCACTTACAGGAAACTGCGGAGCTAGACTGGATAATAAAAATGCTACTTTGGCTCTTGAGTTTTTTTGCACCTGCATTTTGAATACTTTCTTAGCTCCTACTCATTTTGTAACTACATAATGGCTGAATGATGCTTTACTTACAGCAATTCCCATTTATTTATGTTGGCTCCAAATTGCCCAGAAGTTGGATAGATAGCATGAAGTAGAGGGCTATTTTCCTTATGAATGGAATGAAAGAACCAAGTGGAAATGAAGTAGCCCTCAATGTTATTTTCCCACTTCTCCTTATAGGCTGTTTTGGGAAATGCATACCTCAGAGTTTTGAAGCATCTTCGGGTCAATGCTCATTCAGGCTGAACTTCAGTACAGCTTTGTGTATATTTTATTACACATGAAATTTAGGAATCATGTTTTTGAGGCATCTTTGCTGCCATATTCTTCATTTCTGAAAGGAATTACTAGAGACAGAAAAGAATAAAGCTTGAGATCCAAAAACATAAAGTGATTCATCGAGCGAGCAAGCTTGGGTAGCTCCAGTTCCTTAGCAAATCCATCAAAGCCAGAGCATAAGAAAAAGCAAAACAGCAAAATGGTATAAAAACACCTTGTCTGAGGTCTCAGCCTTCTAACATTTTTCAAGAGCAGTTTAAGAAAAGAAAAGAACACTAAAAGAAAGGGAGAAACTTTGAAACTAGGTAAAGTTTTTATTCTTGCAGTTGAAAAGGAAGCAATTCCTGGAGGTCAGCTCCATCAAGGAAACTCAATTCAGTGTTCATGCCTGTCACTTTCAAAGCTGTGATGCACCTCTTAAGAACCTGAAAGAGTCCTCTGCTTCTGCATAAATCACAGTGCAGACAGTTTCTTTCAACACATTCATTTCTTTACGCATTTATTGGTGTGGTGGCAGGCTGCTTAATGGCATAGGGCTGTAAGTAAACAAGTAAATAAATAAATATATGCCAAACAACAAAATCTAAGAGCGATTTAAACATGATGCAAGGAAGAAAATATAGATGATAAATTCTGGTGGCAAAAGGTGGCTTTTTTTTGAAATATTCAGCAAAATGAACATAAGGCATTCAGTTCAGAGGAACAAAAGGAAAAATGACTGGCAGGAAAACAGCTCCCTTTTGCAATGGTAGTGCCTTTGTGAACATTTCAGTGACATCTTTCCCTTTGCTTCTCACAGTTTTGGTTCTTCCCCAATAGTTATGAAGCTAAAAATAATATTCTTTAGGCATGGACAACTGTCAAACAGCAAACACCACACTACAGGAGTGCAATGCCCAGCACAGAGGGCCAAAGTGAGCCGCCTGGCTGGTGTCACACAGAGGAGCTCCCATGTCAGCGCTAATTTCCAAAAAACGAAGCAGGACTGGCAAATAAGTCAGGGAACAGATCTGAGACCATGAGGTTCTGCACTGGGATGCTGATATAGCCCTGCTGCTGGAACCACTGAAACACAGGGAAGAGGGGCTGCAAGCCCAGCAAGATTTCTACTCTACTTCTTCACAAAGAAGTCCAGCAGGTCCAGCCTGATCCCATGGGCAAACCAAACATCACCACTGAAGTGGCCCCTTGCTTTTTAGGGCAGGAAAGACAGAGATCCCTTGTGTTGGCCATTTTAGCACCCAGCAAGGTGTGGACTGATGACAACTTAGTTCTATACTAGTACAGGTTTCCCAGGAAAAGTGAGAAGCTCATAAACTTTCCATACATAGGGCTATCCAGGAAATGACGGTTCTTTATGTGTGGGAAAAGGCTAGCTGAGATCCTTGGATTCTTAGCCCTTTCCCTATTACCTCCTTAGCTTTAGAGACCACAAGAAAACTCACCAGAAAGTAATTAGCCACTCGTATTTCTTAATATTGGCTTCTGCAGAAGGAAGGTGATGCTACATGGAGCAGAAAAATACCTAATAATTTGTTTTGTTAGGCTAATGGGGAAGGGTCAGGGGCTGAAATACCACTTTGAAGTCTGATTCTGCACCCCTTGGGTCCCAGTTTTTTTCTAAACAATTGCTCAAGTCAGTGGAAAGCTTTTCACCAGCTACTTTTTATGTGCAACCCTCTTGAGAGACCTTCAGTGTCAGAGGAACTATGATTACCAAAAAGTTACACCAAAGCTACAAGTTTAGTGGCACCTGTTTCACTGACATTGTGTAAAATATAACATCAACACCATTTTAATTAATTTAAAATGCAGTCTTTTAAAAGGACATGTCCTGGATGAAACTCTCAGTACTCCATCTACCAAAGGAAGGTTTTTAACTCAGTTTCCTCATCTGCCAGTGCCACAAGTCTATCCAATTCTTCTCTTGAAAGCTAAGGTTTTGCTCTCAGAAAAGCAAGTTTATGCTGCATACTGAAGCTAATTTTTGAAACCTTTAACAATCAAGTCAGGTTGAGCTGCCTGATGATGAAGTATCTTGGTATAATCCTACTTATGAGGAAGACTTTGTCTTTCCATGCACTTTATTGTCATCTAATTTTAAACAAATTGTATTCATTAGTCATATGGATACAGTAGGTATTGGAAATACACAGCAACTGTAAAACTGAGTAAAGAGCAGAACTAAGCAAAGCTCTGATGTATTCCTGCTGCTGAGTCTATAAAGTGGGGTTAAAAACATGTTTTCTAGACAAGATTTTTGCATTGGTTTATCTGTGGTTAGGACTTGTGATAAGGCTGCGCTGTCTTCAATCAATATTTGACAGAAGCAGCAGGGACGATAACTGAGCTGAACACCCTTATGATGTCATCTGGAGTTTTTTCTTAATTTACTGTAGTTCCAGCAGGGAATTCTAGTTCTGACAGCTGTCTTACATCAAGTGCTTCAGGTGAGCAAGTCCTTTGATGCAATTCCACTGACTGGAACTGCAGTTGCCAAAGGCTTGGCACTTCTGCAAAGCTCAAATTATTCCAGCTCTGCAGAACTTAAATATGTTTTTACAGGCCTTAAATATGTTTTTACAGGCCTCAGTTTTCCTGTCCTTGCAATTCTTGAATTTTTAAGAAGACTCCTTTCTCCCTTTCTTGCTACAAGCCCATGACAACTTTTCTTTCCATTGGGTGATAGTGGATAACTGAATAGTAGTTTTAGGCTTTGAGTGGGATAACATCACTGAACTCAGCTGGACTTTTGCTTCTGGCAACTGTATGGCCAGAAGCCTGAAGTTTTAACATTGTTTGCCCCAAAGCAAAGAAAAGTGTGTTCTTAGAATGGCAGGAACTCAATTGAATTTAACAGAGCTCATCCTAAGGGGCAAGAATCCCTTGCCTAAGTGCTGAAATTCCAAAATAATGTGCCTTGAAAAGCTTCTCCACATCTGAATACCTGCACTGTGTAAGTGCTGACATAGACATGCAAATTGCAAGGTGAGGTTTTGAAAGTTTGGTCATAAAATGATCTACCCTGATGATTACTGAGAATAGAAAATACTTGGTTTAGAATTTTAAAAAGTTTCAAAGAGAAATGTGACTAAAATACAACAACATACAGAAATAATAATAACAACTAAAAGAAAAAACAGGATGACTTATAGTTGCCTAGTCCTGTTTTGGATTTGTTTGAAGAGAAACAGGCTTTCTGGGACTGCCAGATGAAGAACATAATGCAAAAAACTCGGGGCAAGTCTTCTAATTCAGAAAAAAACTCAAAGCCAAATGACTAGAAGTGAGGAAGCTGTACATGCCACCAAATGAACGGGTGCTACCACTTGGAAAGAACACACTCATTAGTTTTATGAGCTGACATTAATTAGCTTTGTTATTTCTACTGGTACCAGTTAAGCTCTAGGCAAATGTGCCTTTCATGTTAGATACGGCATGTGTTTCCAGAAGAAAAGTTAATTTAATGCTCTCTCTAGTTAAATACTGTGCTAATCATCATTAATGCTCGGCAATTTTGTAGCTTAAAACAATACCAAACAATCTGAGGATTTAGTCTGAAAAACACCTGTTGAGGGCCCAGTTTGATAATTATAATTTGGGATGGTTTGGTGTGTAAGGAGCAGGCTTCCCCCAGGCATATCATCCCCTTCCCCCAGCTGTGCCTGCTCTCTGCCAATAACAAAGCAGGTCAAATAAGGGCAAGGTATTTACAGCCTGGGAGGAGAGGAGACACCGACTCTGAGAACCTGATAGGAATCCTTCATCCTGCTGTCCTGATCTATACCAATCTCTTTGGTCTGTCTCTGCAGCATCTCTGGGGGCTACAGCAGGATGTCTGGGACCTGCTCTCAAAGTATGACTGTGACTGCACAACCAAAGCACCACTGCTGCAACGTGCCTACCGGCAGAAGATGCAACAGGAGGTTTAGCAGCCCTTTCTGCAAAATAAAAAACCAACTTTCTGCTTGCACTTTTTGCAGGGGGGGTGGTGGTGGTA
>VZTR01026928.1:29387-56664 GCA_013400775.1 Chaetops frenatus | reverse complement strand
GATTCACTAATGTCCAGAGCAACACATGAAGTTCACTTCTCCTTCAAGCCAACAGTTTCCACGAGATCAAATCAGTGAGGTTTCTTCCTGCACTTTGCTACTACTTACAATTTTTCCCTCCACAAAGTGAATCATGACTCCCCATCATAATAATTTAAATAATTATTTAAATTTTCCTTTTCTTCTAAAAAATATCAATTAAANTAATCAAGGGTAAGATATGTACATATTTTGTTCATGCTCTTCATTATAAACATGATAGTGAGAAAATTAATTTGAAACATATGAGTAACCATAATCTTTTCCCCCTCCTCACTCAGACTTCCCTTTTATGAATCTGTCACAAGGTAACTGTAGACCTCATCCCTTAACAAAGAAATACTGAGATAGCGCCCTAGGTTCATAAAGAAATGTTTACATAAGAAACAGATAATTAAGTTCTTCTGAAAAAAGGAAAAGCTGTAAAATTCTGATAAGGGGCTAAAAATGCAACTTTTTCCAGTCTGCTCAGAACATTTATTAATGATATTTTCCGTTCTTGTGATCCTGCCAACAGCAAAACCTGGACACCACAATGCAGACTCACGGGTATTTTGTCTCGGACCAACCTTCAACATCTGTTTTCTCATTAATCCTCAGCTTCATCTTAGGATGGATTCCAGTTCAGAGGAATAAATATTAAGTTGATAAACATCAAATGTAAGAAAGCAGACAATTTTTTTTAATTAACTGTCTTCTACAGCAGTGACAAGTCAGCTCAGTGCATTTCCCCTGTTTCTGCTCCATGACTGAATTTGTGGCCAGATCCCAAACTTGTGACCAGCTCCTGATCAAAACAAGTGACTGCCACTTCTGCAGTCCCCAGTGAAGAGCTGGGCAACCACTCAGGTCCTTGGGGATGTACCTGCGGGGCCACAATCCCCCAGGGGATTATGACACTGCAGAGCAGGATAATGATGTAGAGTACACCCCTGCCCGCTTCAGAGCAGGACTAAGAGCTGTACTCTCTAACATCCCAGAGAAGGGAGCGTGTGTGCATGCAGACCAGCTGGTTCATTATTATAATTATTAAATGACAAGGGCTTAAATGGATTATCCACCATCTCCTGCTGACTTCTCCAGCTCACAGCTCCTCATTACAGTGTAAGTCAACTTCCACCAACTACTTGAGACGCCTCTACTGTCTAGAAAATACTGGAAGGTTAAGGCTATGTCTCACAGGATATCAGATACTACTTTATTAATTACCTCTTGATGGGGGCAAGTACAATCTTGTAGTCAGTGAAAAAGAGACATTTATACCAAATAGTACACAGAGGACTGAACTCTCTATTATATATATAAGCCTGTGGGCCCAATGAGATGCAGCCCAGAGTCCTGAGGAGATTGGTTGATGTAGTTGGAACTTTATGATCTTTTAAGGTCCTTTTCAAACCAAACCATTTTGTGATTCTGTTGCTATAGCCACAAACATTCATTTGCTAGAGACACAAACACAGGACAGTGCTAAGCCAACAACTCTGCTCTGGTACTTTTTTAAAACATTAGCTATCATTCTTTGCTAGTGAAAATGACGACACAAAATACAATCAGCAAAACCCAGAGCTGCCAGCGAATACAGAATGAATTCCCTGCATGTTAGAGACCTGGGCATAAAACCCAGAAAATACCTGGCCTACTTTTCCTTGCATTAAGAATGTTTTTCTCTTCTTTCCCATCTCCTCTGGCATTTACATCTGTGTTTAGGGCACACTATAGGGAAGAAAACTGTCATATAACATCTGGTGGAATGATGGGATGACAAAGATTGGATGAGATGTGAGTGTGACATGCACAATGGGTAGGTCCTGGAAGAGTGAGCACACAGAGTCAGCTGCCTTATCTTCCAGCTGCTCACCTGGCTGACAACTCCCAACCGTGTCCAACTACCAGACACCAGGAAAACACAGGAAAGGGCAGACAACAGGAACAAGGTATTAGATCCCCAAGCAAGGACAAAGGTAACCATGTTATTTGACCATTTTCTATAAAAGTTTTCATATGGATGGAAAAAACAAATTAGCGCTCAAAAAAACCACCCGTCTTCAGTGTAAAAGGAAAACCAACACATAATACCTCTCTACCAGGTAATGCTGTGTGGTCTCTCTACACAGATATTCCCTTCCACCCCCCCACCCCCCCCCGAGATTTCTATCAGAGGTTTCAGATACCATTCATGAACAATTATGATACTTCCACATAGCAAGTTCATGGGATGAAAACAACCATAGCAAGTCCTTGTACAAGACAGACAAAGCACGTGTTATCCACAGACAAACTGAGGCTCTAAAGATCATTTTCACGGTTATGCATAGCTTTGAAGGGGCATAAAGGGCACAACTCCAAGGCCAGAGGGAAAGAAGACATTGCAGTCCTATGGCAACCTCTGCTGGGTCCAGCAGCCACGTGCTGCTCACTGGAGTGAATCCAGCAGTACACCTGATAATGTATACATGCTGATACACTGACAGAAGGAATTTGATATGTTTTACAATGCTGCATAACTTAGAGCTGTCTCCAGAAGCACATTCCAAAGCAATGCCTTTAGAGAGGCATCCTACACGGCTGTATCTGAGCCAGGAGCAGCTTGGATTCCCAGCAGTGCAGCCTGTTCAGTCTGCTCCTCCCAATGCTGCCTCTCGCAGCAGTGAGATCCCACTCCATATCCCTGCCTTCAGAGGGGCTGGAGCTCTCAGGCAAAGGCATTGTTGGATTTTGATGGAGCCAATGTGTGTGTGTGTGCCTACACATGATTTTGTGGCACAAACTCAGAGCAGACAATGGGGCTAATAATCCCACCACGCTCCAGTGATGGAAATGTAACTGCAGAGCACCTGGAAGGTGCCCAAGTCAGAGACAGAGAAAGGATTTCAGGAGAGATTTAGTCCAATATTATTCATCAGCTACAGCAGGACAGATTAGTGGACATTCACATGTGCCTTTTCCTTCAGTGGGGAAAAGCCTGCTTTTCCAGGAAGAGAAAATCAACAAAACACACTCCTCACATTGCTGAAACCAGCATTAGTGCCTAAGGAGATGCAAGGCAGAATGGATTGCTCCCCCTCTCCCATGCCCTGTTTCATCTCCATGAGCACAGCCAAAGTCAGTAACCCATGAAGGTAAATACCACCAGCACCACCAAGGTGTCTGTGAAGAGCCATGATACCCAAACACAGAGCTCTGTGTGAAACATATCTATGCGACTAAGCATGAAATTCTGGCACTGCTGAAGGCAGTGGGAATTTTGCCAATAGTTTTGAACAAGGAAGGATTTTATCCTCATCTTCTAATTATAAAGAAGTCCTCCGTTAAATATAAAAGAAGGTAAAGTTTTTACCTTGTTTATATAATGCTTTATTACTAAATGTCATAAAGTTTGCCCTAAATTAAATTATGGAAAATTTTAGAAGATACAATTTCCAGCTGAAAAGTGATCCCTTAAAGAGATATCCCCATGGATAAAAATTTGAAATGGTGATCAGGACTCCTATTACTTTTACCATTAGAATTATTGCTACAGGGTTGAATATTTCTTAAGAGGATCCACTTCTCATATGACAACAGACTAAGAGCTGCCAACAGAAGCATAGATGTTAATTGCAAACATTTATTATACTATCAGGGTTTACATTTAGCAGCTGTCAACATTACTGACAACTGTAGCAGAATCAGAAAAAACAGAATTTTTGCTTGCCAGAAGGGCAGCTGGTACTTGATTTTCCTGCTACTGATGTTCCTTTTCTATTTATTTTCAAAATGTGTTAAAAACAGATCTTTCACCAAGATTTATTTAAGATCATTCTTTACCTAGCAAAGAGGAACTTATTAGCAGGCAACTACTCAAAAATAAATATTTTAAAGAATGTGCTTCAAACTCTGATGCAATCCATTGCTTTTCAACTTTGGTGAAGTTAGATTGCAGAGATATCAAAATTTAATGGGCTATCTTTTTTGCAGTACTCAAAACTACCTTTCAAAGAAGAAAAAAGGCAAAAAAAGAAATCCAGAGCTCAATAGTTTCTTAACCTAAATATTACCAGGAAAAACAAGCTCAAAAATGCTTCAACATAAAAATATGGTAACAAAGTGATGCTGCCATAGTAGCATCAGCATTTTCTTTTTAAAATCATACCTACATAGACTTCTAAGTTGAGATATGGCTAAACTGATAAGCTTTACCCTGAACAGAGCTGCAGCAGTAGTCAAGACTTCTTCATAACTTTATGTCTCAACTAAGTGAAAGGGATGGACCAATCCAGAGGAGCAATACTATTTCAGTGGATTAAGGATGTTCTCCGTGTACCTATCTGATGCAGCAATGGGCCTACAAGTGCAGGGGCAGATACCGAGGCCACATGCAAATTAAAGGTCAGGGCTACTAAAGAATTTTCCAAGCTGCAGTGTCTGGCTTGCTGGCAGATGCTTAGCCTAGAAAAGTCTGATACAGGAGGGTAATCTGTGAATCACTTCAAGTTACTGGTTCCAGGATCTACTATGAGAGTTGAGAGCTACTGATTTACTGTAACACTTTGACGATGTCTCCCTCTCTGATAGCTGAAGAGAGACAAACAAACAAACATAAGCCAAGCAAATAAAAAAGTGTTCTACGTCAGTGATGGGTTTTCCCAGAATGAAGGCAGGAGATGTCCTCTCCTGAGCATACCTGACAGTTGCACGTGTCAGAAGAATGGCTGAGCAAGGGAACATATTTACACAGCACATCTCAAAAGATGTTCCAGTCTTTTTATTTTCTTTGGACTTTTTTTTTTTCAGTATTATTACTATTATTTAAAACTTTACAAACATAATCCTTTATGAAGCAAAATGAGTCTTACAGCATCTTTTAAGACTTAGTATCCTAATCCTTAAATCACAGTCTTTAACGTTGTGATTATGCACTTGCTAAATACATAGAGCCTGAAGAGATTTTTCTGCTTCTTTACATATCTTCTCCCATATGTGCATTTGTCTTAACCATTTTTTTTTCCTTTTCCTTGTGCAATACATTTTTACTGCACTTCTGATACTTCTCCACAGTTTTCTTGCATAACAACATCACAATGAACCAAAGAATTAGATACAGGGTTGACATGCATTATAAAATGATAGTGTGCCTGCATTATGGTGGGCCAGAAGGACTTGTCATCCCAAACTGCAGTTGTTTCCTACTGGCAGGATGATATCCTGGATGTTAGGACTGCAGAATCCCAAACTTTCTTGCCATAATTCGTCTGCAGTTGAAACTGACGGGTGCACGTGCTGTTCTCTCAGAGCATGTAAGGCACTAGCACAGGGTGTCTTAAACATGGCTCATTTTATTCCTTGTGAATGAACAATTTAGTTCTGACCTTATCATAAGATCTTAACACAGTTTCCAGAAACAGTGTTGTCTGGAAGGACAGTAATTAGAAGAAGCCAGTGGAATTTGCGATTGCTTTTCTCACACTTATTATTTGCCAGATTCCTGAAGGCCAAGAAGGCAATTCAATACTTTTCATTTGGAAACATGCCGGAGTTACTCATGTTAATCTTGGACATTTACTAGCCTTGACAGACATACTTGGAAGCAGAAACAGTTTAAAGGAACCCAAATTTCCTGAGCGTGCCTTTTGTCTTCCAGCTTCATTACAACAAATGAATTAAGATTTCCAAAGGGCACCCAGGCCCTCATGCATAGGAGTGAAACTGAGCTGCAACCTGAAAACCCTCTCACACATCACGCCTTTGTGCCAGAGAAATCTACTCAATGGAAACAGCTCAATTCTCAGGACAGTTCCTTCAGACAAAAATAAATACTACTGAAATAGCTAAATGACAACAAGAAAGGGAGAAATCTTGGGTTAAGCTTAATTTTGGACCAAATTCTTAGAATATTTGGAAATTATATGTTTCTTCAATGCCTTTTTATTTCAGTAAGCAAAAAACTACAAGGCTGAAGAACATAGGTCCACAGAAGCAATCTGAATTACTAAAAAGACCTGATTTTTCTATAGATTCCACTCTCTGCCATTTTCACTTCCTACAATCCTATTAGTTAATCAGCTGATATTTGGACTGTGCTTTTTAACTAATACTTTTTTAGGTAATTTGTAATCTCTCACAATGATCTTTATGGGCATCAGAAACCCAGAAGCTTAGCATGCAAATGGAAATTCACTACCTCCACCCTGTACAAAATCCTGTTTAAAAGCCCTTGCTCCTTATTGGTCTCACTTGACGGTAGGAAACCATAAAAATAAACCTAGTAGCAGAAGGAAAAACCCAGCTGTTCAGTTCACAGAAGGCTTTTAGCTGTTTGATGGCAATCAGTAACTTCCTAAAATGCTGATGCACTTCATAGTATATAGAAATATTTGTACATAGAATATTTTTATATACATAGAAATATATGGGTCAACAATAACATACAAAATGCAAGCCTGACCCAAGCATTCACAGAATTTCTTTCTAGCCTGGCAAAATACCTTGCAGCCTAAAAGTTCTTTTAAACTTTATGGCAAAAGGAACACTGCATTCAGCACTTCAGTTGCACATAACAGCACATTACTTATTAAACTATAACTGTATTATTACAACTATTAGTTATAAAAGAGAAATTTCCTGCATGGAAAGTCTGAAATTACTCCCTTGTTAGCAGCTAAAGCATCAAAGTTCATAAAATATGAAACATTACCAAAAATACTGAATGTGACACTTTCAGTGTAACTATTAAAATGCTTTCATTGACATATAATTTTATTTTTAGCTCACTATCTTAAAAGTACTCAAATTGCACAGGAATCTGCTGCAGATATGTTCAGAGTGCACTGCACAGTAATGAGGACAGGATTTCTTGCCTGCTCTGAACTACTGTCAAATGATATTTCAGTTTGCAGGCAGTTTCAGATAATTTTACTTTCCAATACTTTGCTTTGTTTCTTGAAAAAATATAAGAAAAGTCTGATTTATTTTTTCCTGCCTCAGATGTGAGCTAAGTTGTGCTTCTAACACATATCTGTTCAGAGTTCCCAAAAAGACAGAAAAACAGACTAAATCTCTCCCCAGAAAGACAATGATACAATTCACTAATCAAGCAAATTACATGGAATAGGAGAAAAAAGTGGATGCTCAGTTACTGATGGCAGACTGAGGCCATAAAAACACAATAAAACATCTCTGTTTATTACCTTTTTATGGGAGTGTTTTGACTTTGGATTTCAGTATCCAACAGAAAAACAGATCCATTATAGAACTGCAATTAGCACGTGTATCTTTTGCCTAAATCCTCCCTGTTCCTCAGGAAGGAGTGCAGACATTTCCCAGCGTGTCTCTGCTTTAACCAAAGTGTGTCAGCCAAGATGCAGAGAGGTCAAGCAGGAGCTGAACACCCCGGGTGTCCCAAGAGTTTCTCAGTGTGTGCTCCCCTGTTCAGGAGGTCACAGATGGAACTGGACAAGGGACATTCATCACAATTTGACTTTTGTTGAATTATGGGTTTGTTTTTTTTCCTGTGCTGTTATTCTAAATAACCAAGAGCCAGGCTTCCTCCAGACTTTGTCTCCCTGATTCCTAGGAACAGTAATTGACAGAGCACTCACTCCACTACATTTCCTGGCTTTTTTTACATACTTCCTTCTAAAAATAAGTCAGCTCCTCCTGTTGCAGTGAAGCATAAGGATGACCACAGAAGGATGCATCATGCCAATATTTGGAAGCTTTTATGAACTACATCATTAAATGATGACAGTAATTTGCTCAGCACAGTTGCCTTCCACTGCACATATTGGATGCATTTTGTCTGTAGCTAAAGTAGGTTGTGTTTGTTGACTCACTGTGGATTCAGCTTTTCCACACATGCTGTACATCTGTTGCACATGCCTGCACAGCCCCCACAGCACACTGACATACTGAGTAACAACATGTGAAAGATTTCTACTGAACTTGGGCATTACAAATAATCCCAACCTGATTTTTATTTTCTATCTCCAAAACAAATCTGCATGATTTTTTGTTTAATACAAACCAGTTTTTTAATTTCAGAGTGGTTTCTGCTACTGTACCTCTCCTAAGAAATTCAGATCAAATGACACTCTTTCAAGTAAATTTTCAGTTTTCTTCACCATTTTTTTCCTTTATTGAATGCTTTTAATATACCCTGGCCCTAATCCTACAATTTGCTTAACTTCCCAGCTGCTAATTTCTATGTGCAACTAAAACCTGTCAGTAATTGGCACGTAGCACTTCATTCACATGAACAGAATCTGTCAAACATTTTTCTTATAAAGTAACATGAAAGCAAAAAATAAGAGTCACTGAAGTTCCATAGACTGAAGTATCTCTCTGTGTTGGGAAACTCCGCATTTTCTGAGAAATATTCCAAAATAAGAAGCAGATGGAAGAAATAATTTCTGCCCTTTAGAGGACACCATGGGTAAAACAATTGTGAACATACACTCAGGTGGGGCATAACTTCTCTAATTATTTTCTTTTTGAAAATGCTGGACAGGACTTGATTTTAGAGAGGTGAACAGGTAAGCGTATTTCTGTGTTTTGTTATGTAAGTTTTGTGCAATAACAAGCAAGATCTGATTATCCACATGAAAATAAGAATGATGATCCTTCCCTTTCTCCCACATTTATTGTTCCTTAGCTATTTAGACTCAAACTGCTGTAGGCCTCTCCCTTGACATTACAACAAAAGGAATAGCAATATAGTCATGAGTATTAAAATTAATGAGAATCTTAAAATCAAAACAAAAAAATATTACAAACAGATGAATATAATCCTATATGTCCACATATATCCACAGCAAAAAACCAAAATTGATTCTTGAATTAGTGCATGAGCACACTACCTGTCAGAGTTTGAGGTAGATTTTACAACGAAGTATCTTGCTCAGGACTGCATATATTTCCTTCCCCATACATAATTAAAGTTATTCCTATTTTACATGCCATAAATATTCACTGATGCAAGAAGGAAAATAGAACACTCTCTTCCCAAGATGCTGACAGGACCAAGCAGAACCTCATAAGGGATCCCTTCAAAGATCATCTTCTCATGGCCAGAGAAACAAATTTAAATGATCTTATGTGAGCCTGCTGTTAGCAATTGCATTCCTGAATTATGCATGATTTTTGACTGCTCATAATAGGAACAAACTACAGAGTTTCATTAGTACATTTCAATTACTGCAGCCATTCTTACTCCTTGTTTGTTACAGTTAATTTTCATTTTTAGAACATTCGTGCACATTTGCTATCAGCAATGATGCCATGCTCAGAAAAAAAGGCTTATTAGACTCCTTATGCATTCTCTCTGTGCTTCTCCAAAGTGTAAAAATATAACTATAAATTTTAGAAAATTCTGCAACTTTATTTCACATACCACTGGTCTTCTGGTGCCTGTAGGAATAGTTTTTGCCTAAACAAGAGCTTGAATGTAATCCAGTATCTGCAACTTGTGAAGCATTAATGTCATTTGATCTTTGTAGGAGTTAGACACACACACATTAGCACAGTACCTGCAAAATATAGCAAGGCATATGTTAACCATAGCCTCATTTTGACCACCTGTCAAAAATCTTAACACAAAATATGCCAGAAACTAAGTTGCCACCGGTCAAAAAGAAAAAAAAAAAATTATGCAACAGCATTTGTCTTATGCTGATACAAGTATTTTGGAGATTCACCTTTGCTTTAGTTAAAATGGTGTTAGTCAAGGGAATACAGCTGAATTCTTTGGTGGAGTCAGTACTGTTGTGCTAATGAAGGAACATTTCTTCCTTCACCCATCTCCAGAACCAGGAAAGGACTTTATCCCCTTTTCTTTGAGTTAACCTTTGCCAGAGTCGGTTTCTGCCCTAGAAAACTACAAACAGCACTCCTGAAAGACAGGTGTCCTGCCTGTCCAGGTGGCTGACAGCTAAGGACCCAGGGAGCCCCTGCAGGGCCTGGGTACAGCTACCTACCCCCAGGGCTCCCCTGCTGAAGCAAACCTCCCTTGTTTTCCCACTGGGGCTGAGATGGGAACCAAAGCATTCCTGATCTGGCTGTCTTTGGGACAAAGCCACGCTGAGCTCCAGGAGCACCCTTGTCACCAGTGGGCATTCAGTAATTCCCTGAGCCTGAAGAAAAACCTGCTGGAATACGTGCAGTGTTGGTTCAGGTCTCCTGCACCACCCCTTCCTCTCTACAGACCTGCCTTTCCTGAGCTGCAGTTCTTGTCAATTCAGCTGTAGTCGATATGTAAATGGGGGACTAAACTGGGCACAGCTCCACTCCAGCCTAATTCCCACCGGCTTGCTCTCGATGAGGGGTGCAGATCTGCACGCTAAAGCAAAACTGCCTCTGCCACTCACATTTTGACAAGGCCGCGTGTCCGGGAGTCAGGGATTTCCCACTAAATTCACCAGGGCAGGTTGCCTTGCAGAGGCGGGGGTGACTCAGATGCCGCTGGGTCTCCCCACTGCACGCATCACACAACACGCCGCCTCCCGCAATCCGACACCAGCTCATTTGCTGTTCCACACCAGTTCCTCCTGAGCTTTCTCATCAATAACTAAAGAGGCACGCTGCTACCACAGCTGCTCTGCACCTACCTAGCCCCTTCCCAGCTGACAGGCACACACAGCCTGCCTCCCCCAAAACCCACACCGCTGGCAGGGCGACTCCGGCAGAGCAGAGGCACCATCGGCCTCCAAGGGTTGTCTGTTTGCATGTTAATGGCTAGAATCCTCTCCGTCGTAAATCTCCACTTCAAACGCTGATCCGTACAAATTTAGAACTGCAATAAAACATTTAACTCCCTAGATTATAAAAATAGCTCGGGTTTTAAAGCTGTCAGAGAAGTAAGAACTAAAGCATGAATTAGTGGGTGCAGAGAAAGCCAGAGAAGAAATATCCATGTTCAGCGAAGACACTTTCAGATCCTGATCAACGTAAAAGCTGAGTAATTAGGTATAAAGCAGTAAAAATTCTGAAAGCAGCCTGAAATGCCAATAATTTGACAATGAGAATGTGCACAAGGAATACGGAGGAATTCAGATTACCTGTCTGGGTAAGATGTGGGGAAAGCTTGAGCCTGTCTGCTCTGTGGTGGGCGACTGTCTGAGTCCATTTGCTGTCCAACAGGACAAACATCTGCTCCCTCCCCAGCACTGACCAGGCACAGCACCCTCTGGACAAGCAAAAATGCGGGTGTGGACAAAGCTTGGGAGTTCTCAAAACGAATTTTGACTTCAGCAAGCCAGCCCAGAAACCCAATGGAGAAAATTCCAGAACAACTTGCATTTTGGTTCCCTTCCTTCTGCTTGGCTTACCAAAAAGCATTAGAAACATCACATTTGAAAGAACATTTGCATTTAGCAAAGGAAGGAGAGCCATACCAAGCTATTTTACATCAGTCTGTTGGCCATTTATGCTTTCATTTTGTCTTTAGGCAAGTAAAAATGCATCTACCATGAAAATAAATATGATCTCATATACATAGGTTCCAGACCTTCAAATGTCAGCTTTATGTTTCCTAGTGCCTCATTCAGGTAAGTTTGAAGAACACACTTTCAATCCAGCTTCAAATCACTAGGAACACTAAAGTTTTCAAATCCATAATTAAAATATCCCACTTCCATGGAAAATATGGTATAACCCAAATAGAGATGGACAAAACTCAGTCATACTAATTAATCACTTAATCAGTAAGGCATACAGCTACAGAGGTCCTCGAACTCTGGCCAGATCGTTACTTACTTCTGCCTTCACTAGAATTTATATCCTTCTTTGGCTTCTACTCTCTCCCAGCAGCCTTTCCACTGTACTCCATGAGAAAACTGAGCATGAGTCTCCTTCATTTTTCTAAAAAAAATACCTCCAATACCTCCAATGTTCACTGAGGATGTAGCTTTCCAAAATATTTGACACGCCCTTCAACTGTTAATTCACAAAACGCTTCTGCTGAAATACCCACAGAAGTCAGCTAACCTGGGTTGATCCTGCAACAGTCTACAATAATACTAAATTCAGTTATCCATAGGCTGATACTAAATTCAGTTACCCATAGGCTTAAAAATCTGTACACTTCTATTAGCTTACATACATTATGCTCTCTCATTTTTGTTAATATGCTCAGTTTTTTTATTACTCACTATATGCAAGTATAAGCTATTGCTTTAATTCATATAATTGAAGTTATAAATATTGAAATAGTGAAGTTATTTAGGAAGAGTGACTGGAGCTGTCGTGATCATAAATCTCTTCAATATCAACAGCCCCAAAAATAATAAAAGCAAGACTGTCAAGGACCCATAAATAAACAAATAAAATGGATTAATTCAAGTCTGTTTACATTTGACACCTCAGTAGTCTCTGCATCCCTGAAAATCTCTACAGGTGACTTTGTAAAAAAGTGCATCACTTCCTCAGCCACTAAAGAGGCTTTCTGGAAAATGCATGCTTTATCTCTATGTTTGTTTTTACCTTGTACCTTTATAACTTTTTCATAAAGCATGACTGCAGCCTTGGTCTTTTTGCAACAGATTTTAATTAGAATTACTGATTAATTAATTAGAATTACTGCTCTACATGAAAGCAGTTTTAATTTGCAGTTGCTATATGCTGGGTTACGTTTGCTTATGTATTTTATTTTTGGCCTTGGTGATGACTTCTACAAATGCTAACAGAAACAGATTTCAAACTCAATAATGAAGACAGAAATAAAGTAACAGTGAGTGTGATGTGCCATGAACTTCTGTCTGACCAAGTACATCCATTTCATCAAGAGTTAACTCAAAATGCTTACTAATGCAAATAATCCACTCACAGCATGAGCTGATTTCAGCAAGTGCTCATATGTAATGTTTTATGTTACTTATGTGCACAGATACCAAGAATTTGGTTCTACAAAATGAACAATTACAAGATCAGTTTGTGCAAGCATGAGCTTCTCTTCAATATGTGACCATCACTGTTATGTGTTACAGTGAAAATTACAGACTAAATTATGGATGTCACTCTCAGAATTGCAATCATAATTACTAGAGCAGTTTAAAAAGAAGCCCTCTTATTATCATTTCCCGATTTGTTTGGGGTTTTTTTTAATTATTATTTTTTGCTTGGACAGATTCTTCTAGTGAATCCAATAAAATGCAATACTATAATTCACAGCTGCAGTGCTAATGGCTAGAGAAAGAGGAAACCATTAAGAGACAGCCTCTCTACTGCTGACAGCCACTAATAATCCTTCTATTTCTCATTTTTATGACTGCATATTGTATGAATGATAATCTGCTCATTACATATTGCCATAAATATTTTGGTTTAGCAATGAAAATAGGCATCAATAAAGTATCCACCCTAGAAGCTTCTCTGCTAATACTGCAGTGTCTCCTAATGTATATCATGGTGATATTTTCCCCTGGCCCCTCACACTGGGTAACTATGTGAACTATTATTTTTAGCTGGAAGAAATTCATGCATAACTTACACACTATCTGCAGCTATAAACCAGCTTTGTCAGGTGCCTGAAATCATACTGAATCTGCCTCATTAATTTTCCCCCTTCTGTACAATATAGCCATGCAGTATATTAATATTCCTACAGCTTACATAGTCTTGACCCAGCAAAGCAATGAGAATCCCGTAAATTCTGCATCTGAGCACTGCTCGTAGTACTGTGTACTTTTACCTTCACTCAGGCTGTTACAGTCACAGGTGGATGTAATTCAAGGTACTTAAGAATTGAGGACACACTATAAAACCCACTGAATTTTAAAAGCTATTTTAACCTATTTGGAAATACTTCATGTATCTCAAGTCTCTCTGTTAGTGTGAAAATTCAGGAAGTAACAGAAGCTTTTAATCACCTCTGCAACAGCTTGAGACTGATGCCATTCTTTCCTCATGGTAAAGTAAACTTTTATTAACCATTCTTTTGAATGACAACTCCTAGGACTAACTTTAATACCACAAACGTTGGCAACTTGGTTTTAAATTTCACCAAAGTTTGGGGGTATGTATTTGGTTGGTTGTAGTTTTTAAATTTGGTTAGTATATATTTCAGCTATAGCTCTCTTATCCCGTTTAAACTATTTAAACCAATTTTCAGAATTGGTACAAGCCAGACTAGGTGTGTTCCCCAGAGAAAACTAGCAAAATGCAGCATAACTGCTGGGTTAGAACTGGTTTATGTAGCTGAATTGGGGTGATAAATTGGCATACAATTGTTGCTAAGCTCCAAAAAATCAACATAAAATACTACTTAAATGTGAAAAGTGCCGTGGGATTTCTGCTCTAATTAGTGTGCTGCTTTATCAGAAGTGTATTTGGTAACCAAAAATGAAGACTTTGCCACATTAAGAAGACAAAAGCAAGGAGAGCTGCTCTTGGCTTTCTATTTCTATTTCATGGCATCTTCAAAAGAATGTTCTGTAAGCACAACTGACTCAGCTGTTTTGCTACTGCTGCTTCTGTCCCTTCCATGTCAACAGTCCCCTCTCAAGACCCCCACAGCCTCTCAAAATATTTACTTTTCTTGCTTCTCCAATTATATTCTTCTTTCCTGTTTCTCCAACAATATTCTGTCTTTCCCTGTCAATAAAAGACAGGAAATGTCATCCCCGGGCTGGAGTTACACGCAAACTGGCCAGAATGTTCTACTGCTGATTGATCATTCAGCTGCTGCCAAAAATAACAGATCATATCTGAGTTTTTCTCACCTTCCCCCCAGCGGGAGATTAACAGGTCTCCCACCATTACTGAACTGCTGATTTTCACCAAAAGAAAAAAAAAGCAAAAACCCAAACAAACAAACAAACAAACTCCAAAGCAAAACAGAAAAGCAGAAAAGGAAAAAAAAAAANAAAAAAAAAAAAAAAAAAAAAAAAAAAAAAAAAAAAAAAAAGGCAAGAATTTAGTACCTTTGATAATTTAGGCATCTATTAAACTTTTCTAAAACAGGGTTCAAATGTTGTTGGAGAAAAAATAGGATTGATTGTTGGACATGATGATTACAGACATGTTTTTTTCAGAAATCAAGCTCTTTCCCTGGAAAATCCAAAACCTCCATCAGCCATAATGGGCTTTTCAAACTACCATGATAATAAAAGGCCATTTTTGGACAAGGCATCAACCCCCTCAAACTAGAAAATACAGGGAAAAAAATATAAACCTTACTGCTAGAAAATATAAGCAAACATTACACTGTTTTGTCTTTTTCATTTACTATCCAGGTAAAACAGCCGTATTTTATCTTGGCCAAGAGAAAACTGTCATGGTTATTAAGATGCATTGTGCTGGTCATCTGCTGCCCAGCCCTACATCTTGCCCAAGGCTCAAAACTAAGAGACAAACAAAAAACTATGGGCTTAATTCCAAAAATTAATTTAAAGTAATAAAAAAAAAGGTTACTACCCTCGGGACATTTAAATGAGTAATAAAACTGTTACATTACTGATTTTATCTGGAGAGGTCAGCAATTCTGTTTGGGGTCTATGTTGTAAATCAAGCTACAAATCAAGCAAAACAATAACCTTTCATACTTTGCATTAATGTCTGATGGACAAAATAGTCCTCCTGAGCATTAGGTTCTTACATATGACAGCAACAGCCCAGAAAGGTACTCAAGTCCATGTAACAGTGCAAGGTCCTACAGACAAACACACACCTGCACAGGCATAAATGGGAGCTACAGTAGTTCAAGCCTAAATGCGGGAGGATGACATAAATCAGAAAACAACAAGCCCAAAAAAACTTAAACCAAAAACCTCCCTAAAAAAATCCTAATAACTCCTTCGATTTATACCTTGCCCAAGTGACTGCTGAAAACCAGGAAAGCAAAGCTCATCACTTGCATTGCAAGAACAAACCTCAGTTTAGGGTTGATCACTGAGGAAAATTGTATATATGAGTGTAAAACTTTCCTATTTATGACCCAGCAGTTGCTCTAAAATCATGCAGAAGCAGTAATGGACAAAAATCCCTCCACAGCAATAACCATGTAATTTTTTTTTTCTTCCTACCAGTATTAATATTTTGGTTTAATGTTCTGCAAGTTTTATTCTTATTAAAAGTGCCTTTTTAAAAGTGTGTCTAAAGATGATCAGCATTTCCAGTAAATCCAAAATGCAAGCTTGGAATACTTCACCATTAAAATGCTGCTAAAAATTGCATGGAACAATTAAAAATTCTGAGAAAACTTGGCAACTGAAGCTATTTTTTTTTTTAAGAACTGGGGGCAAAAACAGTCCTTGAGTCCTCCAGTTAGGTCATACGCAGAAGAGAATTTGACCTTGTCGATTTTTTGTTGTTATTGTGGTTTTTACAGGGCTGTTTGACATACAACTTTTTTGGTAGCAGCTTGGCTGAATTAAAAACAAAGAACATCACTTTAGGCTGTTAGTGCTGATTGGGGCAATAAACTGTATAGTGAGAAAGAAAAGCACGCCAATGTTTTTAATGCAGGAACTGCCAGAAAGAAACACCCATTAAAAATTTAAGTTGCCAGTTCATGCTTTGGTTTGGGGTAAATACCAGATGCTGAATGCTTTTCCTAGAAAACATGCTAGGGAATTCAGGACCAGAGTGCTGAAGTCTCCATACCAGGGCATGTACTCCACACTTATTCCACACTCCTTTTCCCTATCACTGATGTGGCAGAGAGCCTCTGAACAGTGCAAGAGTCTGTTCCCTATCTGCTAATATTAACAAAAGCCAAGTGTAACATTACATTTTTACTTCTTGAAAGCCTTACCCTGTGCCCACAGCTATTTGAAATAACCAGCAGATGTCAAGACTAGAAAAAGTAGTTCTGGGGGAGGGATCTGGAGGGAAGTTAATACAGAGCTCTGTCTTTGGAGGTATAGGACAAATGACTGGTTTGACTTTTTTAAAAATTATTTTTAGATTCTGAGTGACATCTTAATCCCTTATTCCAAATAGTCTTCAAAGGATGAAATTATTTTCTTCCTCTTCAAAGCATCCTTAAAGATTATGATTGGTCCTTCCAGTAGAATTTCTTGGTAATCTCAACAAAATACCAGATATTTCGTCTTCATTAAAGTCTTGGAAATAAATTAAAAAAAAAAAAAAACACCAAAACAAACAAAACCAACCAACCAACCATACCCCAACCTTTTTGGAAAAGGGCTTAGAAGAGGTTTGATGGCAAGCATAGCAGAGATACAGTCATGAGTGATGTAATACCTAAAGAATTAAATCAGAGGGGCTCTGAACCTTGACATAAAAAATCAAATAACCATGAATATTTTTACAGAGATGTAGCAGAATGGAAACATTGGTAGCTACATCTTAAAAAGATGAGTCCTCAGTATGTGCAATTTAAGGGGGGGAAAAACCCAATGACAATGGGCATAACCTTCGATTATGACAGGACGGCACAATAAAGGGATTTTCTTCTCTTACGCTAGAAAACTCTTACACTATGTGTTCTAGAAAACAGTGTAAGTCACATTTAGCTTACTCCATATAGACTTGAAGGAAATTATACTTTTTATGGAGGCATTTCATATCTTTGTGTATTTTTTCAGTCCCCAGCCCATGTGATGTTCACAGTAACACTGCAGGCCATTCCCACAACACCACAGACAGGGCTAGAACGTGGTGGCGGCTCCCTGGGGATGAGCCATCCCTTCCTGAATGTGGAACACTGGAGTCCACAGCACATTTCACTCTGCTGAACACACAACACTGCTCCCCAAAAGAGGTGGGGAAGAGCCACTACTGCCTTTGCTCAGCTCACAAAGACAGAGCTCTCAAAGGAGCAGCTTTTGGGATCTACCACCTCAAGTACAGCCACTTAAACCTCTCCAGGTTCCTTAAAATCTCGATGGAGCAGAGCTCCAGCTCCAGGCTGATAGAGCGAGAGCCCCAAACCCTCCCTTCACAGCATATTCACAGCAGGCCTTGCCAGTTCCTTCTGACTTCAGATCACCCATGAGGAACCAAGAAACTTTATCCTTCTTGGTCAAGTACGACAGACAAAACATGACCCATCCTCTGAACAGGCTGTCAATTATGTTCCTATTTGTTCTGAGCCAGAAGCATTCTCAGTTTAGGGAAAGGGCAGCTTCATAACTTCCCTCCCTCCCCAGTAGTATTGGTCCCATCATTTTGATAATGGGATTTGTAGATATAACTGATTCAGTAGTCTAAAGTGTCTGGGAAATATCCAAGAAAACATGCATGAAGTCACAATTACTTCAAGAAAAGAAATTCAAAATTGGATGCTGCCTTTATAAACTCCTTGCATGGGGCAGAAATGCTAGAGCATTAAACAAATCTGGTCTGGCAGTGCAATAAGCCTGAGTAAGAAATGGTGTTAATTAAACCTGTTAAGGATCAGAATGGAAGTTGGAATCTCTCCAGTTCCAACCCAAAGCTGTGCTAACGGGTTATCTACTGTCTTTGCTGTGCCCTTGCCTGGATCAAATTATTTTTTAGCTTTTCTATTGAATGACGAGAAGGAGTTTAGCTCTCTGAAGAAAAAAAAGTGTAAGAAATACCTCTAAGCTGCAGATGATCTGGGAGAGCTAACCTATGACACAGAGCTCATTCCATATTGTTGCTCTGAACTTCTGAGGATTCAAAAAGGATTTTTCCCCATTGGAAGCAAGTTAATAGAGTTGGAGATAAGTTTCAAGGATGTGATAAAGTTAATTCCCCACCTGTCCACTCCTTGTCATATATCCCCTGACTTACTAGCAGCTGAGTCCAGCAGCTGGGGCAGGGGGGGCCAGGGCATTGTGTGGCAGTGACCAGGAGAGGAGCAGCCACAGTGAGTGATTTGACAGCAATCACTGATCAACAGGACAGTTATCTGTCCATTCTGACACAACAGGACAGTTATCTGTCCATTCTGACACACTGGGAAACAATGGTGGTTGGTTTTTTTCCCCAACCACAATTGGAAAGTAAAAAAATAAAATAAATTAATAAAATAGCCAAATCAAGCAGGCTCAAATGCTTATACAAACCCTGTAAAGGTGGCTTTTTGAAAGTTCATGCATTGTTTCATGCTTACATCTACTGGCTTTCTCTTCTAAACTGAAAGGGAGGGAGGAAATATGTTGACTAAATGCTGTCATCCCATGTTAATAAAAAATCACCATTCAGTTTGATACTCCTGAGTGAATTTTTTCTAAAACCTTATCTCTAGAACATCAGTTTACTTGTGTCACTACTTCAACTTACTTAGAGCATGTTAAGAAGAGTGTAAAATTTGCATGGAAGACACCACTAAGTATTACATGCGCTAAATGGAAATTCCTTCCCCATTGAGAACTTTATAACTAGGGTAATGAAATTTTTATCAGGTCATAACTTAGAAGATTAGGAGACTGGTAGCACATTACTCTAAAAATCAAATCTGATTAATGTTTAATTGTAGCAATGTGCAGAGGTATTAATTAGGTGTACTTTCTATGACTCATAAATAGCTATTAGAGCAAAAACAAGAATAATTTGAAGATTAGCATGAAGAGAATGGTATACTTGAGTGGTAAATTATAATTAAATTGAATGGACTTTGTGTAAAATAATAGAAATTGTCATCCAATATAATAATTTTGATGCATAATGCAGTTATAACAAATTTTCCAGCAATCAAGTCTGACACCTTTTCCTCAGGATATTTTTTTGTGCAGAAGCCACAGGTGTGAATTAAAAATTCATTTGTGCTTTCCAGTGAGAACCACAGGGCAAATCTTAAAACCTGTTTCCGGCGTTGGGTTGTTACTGCACCACTGAAGCATCCATGCAAGCCTTGTTAAAAAGTGGGGCACAGGTAAGGCTCTGGATTTGTATATTCAAATAAGTGTTGCAACTGAACTTGCAACTCTGAACCCTTGCACTTTGTAGGGTATTTTGTTTGTTTGATTATTGTTTGTTTTGGTTTTGGGTTTTGTGTTGTTTGTTTGCTTGTTTTTTTTAAGAAGTGATCCTCGAAGCCACACGGAAGTTATAAATCTTGTTTCAGAACTGCATTTCTCCAAAGAGACACTTTTCTGGTGCCCTTGTTACTGAAATGGTGCCCAGGAATATTTTTGCTGCTCATTCCCCTCCCTACAGCCTTGCAGAACCATTTTTCTCTCCATTATCTGTTCTGTAAGATATAACTTACACTGCATTCCTTAAAATATTACTTCTGCTAATAATAAATAAGCACCTACTGTTCATGATCTTGCAGAAAATGTTGAAAAACTCACCAAGAGGCAGCAACATCTGAAGTGTATCAAATGAAGCCAAGATTTCTGCTTTTTTATGCCAACATAACTTTAGGTATCTGCTTTTGGCATGAGCTACATTTTCTAAATGTATTTTAACTAAAACAATTGAAATTGGAATTCACTTCTACTCTACAGGTCTGGAACAGTACCAGAATGTAGAGCAAATACATAAGCTTGTGCCTAATGAGGAAAAAAAGGCAAAAAGGCATGAAACAACTCATCCTATATCTCTTACTTATAAATTATATCTTGTGATTACATTTCTGTCATTATTTAAAACCCTAAATGCATAATCAAAGAGAATGTAAGTAAATGGTCAAGATTTAAAATTATTATTCAAAAACCAAGCAAACAGGGCAGTGATGTAATACCAAAGAAACTTACTTCCATTTTTATTTTCATTTGATATTAAGATTAGTGACTAAAGTCAAGGAGTTGCATGTTGGCCAGGTGTTCCTCTGGATTACTTATCTCTAATGCTAGAACCACTTTTTTTTTTTCTGTTGCCATGCACCAAAAATATCTTTATGTGGCAGGTCTGCCATGTGAAATTGAAAAGTTTATATTTCTTGAAGGCCCAAAATACACAAGCATACATGACAGGTTTCTATCATGCACTGAGTACCTGCTGAACTAGAAATATCTTGGAAGTGAGAATAGAATGAAACAAATTATTTGGCACAGTCTTTGTTAAGAGTATTTTAAATTTTCAAGAAACATCAATATTACCAGCAACCATACTTAAAATATTTTCTATTATTCAGAGAATGTGAGGTGAGGAAAAAATGACCAGAATGTTTTGTCTCAAGAGTGATACGAGTTTTCTCCACTTACACTTATGTCAAATACCCTCTTAATTGCATGATAACCAATAGAAACCCAAACCAACAACTTAGCTCTCTAACTTTACAGCCTTGACATACTTACAGCAGGAACTCGTTTTGAGCAGGAAACAAAAGGGGGACTTGCAGCTGGCTTGAAAAAGGCTACTTATTTTTAAACCATTAAATTGTCTTCTAAAAACATCTTTCATTCTAATGTATTAGTTTTTGGTTGTAATTACTGATTTTTTTTTTTTTTTCATTTTATAATGAGTAGTTGATACAGGGAATTATCACTTTGCCTATGTTAATAAATCAAGAAACTAGGAGACAGGATTCAGATTTAAAGCATCTCAAGCAGCTAGATCTCTTAATAAAATTTTTGTAAACTCCTTTCCTAGCTAGAGAAATAGCCACTAAAACATGTAAGAGAATGTGTCACCTAATTGCTCTGTCTTTTCCATCGCTACAGTGCTTAATCATCATGTCCCTGGTCCTCATCTCCAGACACATTCAATTGTGCTAGAGGTGATAAATTCAGCAGTCTTAACAGATTTAGAAAAGGTTTTTACCTTTGGAAACATATCTTGGATTCTAGGAATTGTGGATGTGCCATGTTTCACGTTAAGAGTGGATGCACTATGATGTTTTTCCTTTAATCTGTCCCTAATGCTGGGCAACTCTTGCTGTGCTCTACAAGTTTCTTGCCTCCTGCACACCTAAGCAATTCTAGAAACAACAGTTAGGAATCCTGTTTCTTCATTTTAACAAAATACAAAGTGAGTTTCCACCCTGAATTTTGATAAAAACCTTTCAGGAAGTTGTTGGTATATGGATCCCAATTTTAGAAAAAGCAAGCAACAGCAATCACTATTGTAATGGCCATAAAAAAGACCATTTTGTCATCAATATAGAGAAGATGTGCTTTCACCAAAATTGACTAGAAAACACTGTCTTTAATATATTTAATAAAAAAGAAAATTTTCAAAACCCTCTCCTTCCTAACACACAGTAGGGAAAATAAACCATCTACATTTGTAAAAGCAAAGAATGAAGCAAAGATTCAGTCACCGAAGTGAGTCAAAAGTTGAGTTCTGAAGCCATGTCGTGGGAGTCTGGATCAGGTCCCTGTCTGAACTAGGTGGGGAAAGAATTTGTATCCAGTCCCACTGAAGCCAGCACTGGCTGGTTATTAGTGCCAAGCAGAGTCCCTTTGCATTCTGCCTGGTACCTTTTATCACAACCCAGAAAATTTTCTGCATTCTGGTTTCCATTGAGAAATGAGACTGGGGTGGGGGGCGGAAATCATTTTTCTAGCTTACAGAACACTTCTACCTTATTCAGACCGCTGGTCTTTCTCCTGCTGCAGCCAGTTCCTGGCAAGTTCCTGGAACAGGAGCTCACAGACAGCAAATAGGTAACCCTTGATTTGCCTCTGCAAAGTTTAATTTTGGTGGTTTTAACCTATCTTATATCAAAATACCAAGTTTGAAATCCCATGAAGTTTTTCCTGAGAGCGGTGTACATGCTTAAGATGGGGGAAAAAAACCAACTAAAATAAAGGAATATGAGCATCCGAACCAGGACATTTATAAAAAAGTGAGTTGAACAGCAGCAGAAAAGCCTGCTAACTGCCTAAAAATCAGCCCTAAGAATCAGAGCCCTGCTATTACCTCTCCAATAGCACAACTACTAGATTTTTTTTCTTGATACCATAATTTAGTATCACTCAGAAGCTGTCAGGCCCACGAGGAAGCACAGCAGAGTGGGGTGCAGGGAAGGCTCCACCACCTTCTCCACCTCCTGAAGAGACTTTGTGATTATACTCTGCTTTCTCTACACCCTCTCCACCACCACAGGTTAGTAATGTGCCTGTGGCCAGGATCCCTCTTGCAATCTGACTCTTATAAAACAATTACAAAATACTCCAAACCAGTAAGCTTTCTAAAGCTTTCCTGATGTAGAAATCAACCCTGGCTACAATTCAAAAAAAAATACCAACAATGTTAGGAATGATTGTGATAGTCCGATCAGTAGTACGTGTGTGGGAGAATATGATTCATGCCAAACCATTTCCCTGCCTTGATTTTTCATGTTACTGTACAGTACAGGAAAAAGGCAGCACAAAACTCTCAAATATTTTCAGTGAGAAAAGGGAGGACTGTAGGGAGCCAATTAGACTTTAGTAAACCAGAAGTGCCTGTGACTGGTGCCTCTGAAGGTCAAAAGTAATAAATGCCATGCCCCAGTATCCTGATATTACCCCTGTATCAGGGAATAGTGTAGATTAATATCATCATTAGAAATTCTGAAGAATATCTCCATTACAAGACAGATAAACTGGCAATCCTTACACAGTCACAGCAACAAATTCATTCTTTTTTTTTTTCTTCCAACTCAATGAAAGGACATACATTATCAGTCTGGATAACTTCTAATATTTTGGGGCAATGAAGCAAATCCACGACCTACCTTTGCAACTACAGAAGTGCAAAATAAGCTGGTGAAGCTGCATGATACAGCTTGGGGAAGAAGAAGGTTAGACAGGGTGGTTAAAGGTGGGTGCTACAGAGGAAATCCCAGAACAGAGCCCTCTGACAACAGAATGCACAGAAAATCGAGATTTAGTCCCAGCCAACAATGCCAAAGAGATAAAACCTCTTCCATGCTTAAAGCATACTGAGCTTTTATGATACAAGCCTGAAGCTGTGACAACTCTTAATAGACAAAGAATTTTTTTAAAATCAACATTCCATTAAAATCATTAGAAAGCTGCATCACAAATAGTCAGCAATGTTAAAAAACCAGAAAGTTTACATTAGAAATGAAACAGGAAAGCTTATCTTCCATGACTTGTGAGCGATTTTTTATCTTTTAGATAAACTTCATGCGCTGTTGTGACGAGAAACCTTAAAAAATATTCCACAGAGATGCACTGCTATTTCTGCAGCCAGTGAACTGGCCAAATAGCTCAAAAAGCTGAAAAATAAATTCATCCCAATTGCATATTATTTTTGCAATATAATCAAATGTGTTTTGCTCAGCAATCTATTTAGCCCATTGGGGTTATTTTGGATTTCCACCAGGATGGTTCAAATTACCTCACCACTCCCACACATCAACCAAAGCAAACACTTGCTAACATTTGAGAGGTGGGCGAGGAGGCAAACTTAGTTACATCACCACCACCTTTCCCACAAGCTGACGAGGAGGCACATGCCAACAGTCAGGGAGGAACACACCAACAGGGCTGGAGAGCAATTCCCAGCCTTACAGATCCAAGTTTCTATCCCACATCTAGCAGCAAAGCAGTTCTCTAGCGCTAAACAAGAGGGGATGTTGGAATGGCAGAGGGAGAGCAGGTTCTGCCTGATGCTGTTGCACAGTCTTGGAGTTTGCTGCTGACAATGGATATTAAAAGAAAATGCTCAGCAGCAGCTCACTCTCTCCCTTTCCTGGGTCTCTAGGAACGACATCAGAGAACCTCACTGTGGTTACACCCAAGCATTCCTCTTAGATCATTCCTGGACCCAAGCCTTCCAGTTAAAAACTGCAGCATAAACGGGAGCCTGCTGCCTAGGAAGAACCTGCTCTACCCACCCCTTGCTGGCAACAGTGAGCACACCCAGGCTAGCTTTAGCAAAAACACACAGCAGAAGTCTCCGTGGCGTTCCCATTACTGATAGGAAGGGAGCCTGACCTCGAAAGAATAAATTAACAGGGCCTGCCTACAGAGCCAGCTCCACTGCTAGCCATCAAGCAGAGAGAGTAAGCTTCTTCCAATACCCAAGAGCAGTGTTGCCATTAAACCAGCTATTTCTTACCTTTTGCTGACAGACAGGCAACACAAATTAGCCGTGGTCATGATTTTTAATAACCTCTATGTACTAAAAGGTGGTTTTCAGACCAGTCACTCTGTCTTCTCTTTTATAAACAAAACAGAGCCCATTCCTTCATTTTCTTCTTGGGAATTTAATAAACTACAGCATTCAATAGACTAGAGTATATTGCTGATTCTTTTAGTAGCTGCCTTCTCTCCCTACCTCCTTTTGAAAAGCAAAGTACTCAAAACTGGACGTCCTTCTTCAGCTAAGATCCCAGCAGAACTGTGCAAACATCAAACTTTTCCTCCTCTGCCACCCCCTGTGTTGTCAATGCATCCCAGATTGATGCCTGTCTGTGTCTGCAGCAAATTGCAATCAGCTGTAACTTAGAACTACTTCTAGGCCACAATTATTCCTCATTTTATAGCTGTGCATTTGATTTTTCCATCTTAAGGTACAGGAATCGGCGCTTTCCTTTGTAGAAATTCGTCTTCCTGATTTCAGATTATTTCTCCACTTTATCAAGCTCATTTTGAATTTTAATCAGTTCTCCACAGTGCTTGCAACCCCTGTCTCCCCTCCTCCCACACTAGCACAGCTTGGTGTCATCATGTACCACACTACAGCTGTGACAGGGAGACGTGCTGGTGGGTTTTTTTGAGTTTGAATATGCAGTGAAAAGCAAGAGGAAAGAAAAGAAAATCAATGCCTTAAGAATTCCAGTTTAAATAGCCACCAAAATATTCAAAAAGTAGATTAGGAATAGAACCCCGGAAATCCTAAATATCTTCCAAAGGAGCATCTCAGCTGACCACTAAACTGTGACAAGCTTTTAGCTCTGAGGGAGATACTTGCCCATTGATTTAACCCTTGGCAGCACCTATCTTTAAGTATATAGCCACATTAATAAGGAAATATAACCAAGGGAGTTTCTGTGTTCATTTATGGACCAGGCAATATGTGGTAGATAAAATGATTTTTCAGCACTTTCAGTCTTGTTTCCATCTTAATTATATTATTCTTACAAATTTCCTGGAAAGAAATACCAAAATCATACAGCCATGGTTTCATTATCTCTCTGTATTATCCACTGATTTTTTAGAATGTATTAACAGAAGAGCCATCTTCTTTTAGCCTCAGAGGACATACCCAGGTGGTTTTTTAAGCAATTAGAAGATTGGAAAGTCTTACAGAATGTTCCTCTGTATTGTTCCATGGAGAGCAAATCTAGAAGCACCAAACAACCTCAGCATCCCACGGCACTACTACATCCACGAATTACTGCTCACTGTGCAAAGTGACTTGCAGATGTAGACAAAAAAATTTGCAATTAAAAGAAAATAAAAATCCTCAAATGGGAAGTCACCTCCAAAAACCGGCATAGTTGCTATCCCACAAGCAGTCCATGCATATGGGTATATGGTTCCTGCTAAAACCCAACTTTTTTCAGCTCAAGGATGGGCAATTTGACATTAAAACATGCTTTATATGAGCTTTATTAGGAATTTCATAGCACATTCCCTGAAACATCAGAACGCTGCTTGCTTTGGAAACAAGCAGTAGAGAATTCCCTTGCATTCTCCTGTTTTGCTGAGTAGCAAAGCAAAAACACTACAGAAGCCTGGGATATCAGAGAAGGCTCTCTGGGAAGGAAATAAACCACAACCAACATGGCAAATGGGACTCCCTGCTGCTGCCTACCATGTGGTGCTCTAGTGAGCTGCATCTGTTCAGCTATTAAACATCGTGGTGAGTATGATACTGACAAGCAGTGGCATTATCAAATATGCTGAGTGGTTATTAAGGCTCTCTAGAATAATTTTTCCACTTTTTATTTTGGTTGGTAGAAGTTACTGCAAAGTAGCTTCACGTGTGATAATGCTTGTCCCTAAATGAGAAGGCACTGCCACATAATCCACTGACAGCCTTAAAAATCCCATCTGCTATGCAAGGGAAACACTGAGTACTTTTGCTCCAGGAACTCTCCATTGTTCCCTGGAAATCACTGGGTCAGGAAAAAAAAGCCCCACATGGGAACAAGGACCGTGATGGGGTTNGGCAATAAATTGTAAATCCATCAGGGGGTAAATGGACTAAAAATAAGAGATTCTGGACCCAAAGTGGAGCATGATGATGTCTGCTGAGGCTGTAATGCTCCATCCCCATCCTTCAATCCAGAGGCCTGGGATGAAGAGAAGTACCTGACAGAGGGAAGAATTCCCACTCCTGCACAGGCAGCTTTCCTAGCCCACAAAGAATGTGTAATGCTGCAGCAGCAAGTGTGATTTACATCTCCCTGAGGGAACATCTGGACTTACATTTCAGCCTTGACTGAGCATAGATCATCACCTACAAATTCCAGCATGAGAAGTTAAAG
>VZTR01026928.1:0-29084 GCA_013400775.1 Chaetops frenatus | reverse complement strand
AGAATGAGAAGTTAAAGCCACGTTGGTAGCTTCATGCTGCTGCACTGAAGGCTTCGGGGTAATTTCACGGAGGACTGGCAAAATTGAAGGGCTGTGTCTTTTCTTTGTTCCTCAGCATCCCTTATTCAACGTAAGCTAGGTAATTACCGAAAGCCAGGAAATGCATGAGTCAGTTCCTTCAGCTAATCCACCCTCTGAAGCATTAGCATGTTTCAGTGTAAATGGGCTTTCACAAACAGCGAGATATTTAAGCCTCTCCAAACACTTAACAGGGAAATTCACCTGTTGTTAGTGGGATTGTTACATTAAACATAAGCCACCGGTACACAGAACACTGTCAGTATCAGTTCATTAAATCTTTATCCTGTCTGTTATTGTTGCAGGAATTCCTCTGAGTGGTATGATCTAAAGGGGAAAAAAAAAAAAAAAGAAAAAAAAAAAGAGACTTAGCAGCAGCAGCAGCAGCAGCCCACTGTCAAGTGGGAAGAATCACTGCTGGATTCAAAGGGAAGGCAAATATTGTACACTAATGGTTGTTGCTGGGAGAGAAAGCAATAGGCTGCTCACTGATCCACCAGCAGTGGAGATGGACTGATGTCAAGGGTGACAAGCTCAGGTAAGAGAGGCAGTGATTAAAGAGCATAGGCAAGTAAGTGAAAGGAAGATGAAGATATAACTGGCAGCCAGGGTTTCAAAAAACACAAATAGGTTCCCTGCTCTGGCTCTGTTTCCTGCATAACCCTAGTGCAATGAGCTAGGGCCAAAGATTACAAAAGTTAAGTAAATTAATTGGATGAAGGCAGGAGCCAAACCCTGTGTGTCCAGTTCCACCCTCCCCTACACCCATCCAGTGATTTTACTCCAGTTCCTCCTCACTGATACAGTGGTGTAAAGAAATGGGGAAAAGGCTCAAGACCATGACAAAGTCCAGAAGGAAAAAAGCACAGTAGTATTAAATATGAAAGGAAGTTTACAATTTTGTGCTGACACTGAGGCTCCACAGAGCAAAACCTGAATTAAGTAAGTGGTCTAATTAACTAATTGTGAGTTACAATTAAGGTGATATCTCACAAAACCAGAATAGTATTAAGATGAGCTTTCCTTATTAGCACAAAGTGATTAACTATGTTAGCAATATTTACTTAAACAAATGACTGAAGAAAAGCAGCAAGCTCTGTAAAATTGCTTCTGCACCTCACCTTCCAGCAGTAATTTTCTGGTCTGATGTAGATCCTCCTCATACTTACTCATATTTCTGTAATATTTTCAAAAAAATCGATAGTGGAAGTGGTGGGATGAGAATTACTTGGAGTTAGGATCAGAATCTGTTCAGGCCATCAGCAGCACTTTTGCCCTGGTCTTGTTCTGCATCAATAGGCTAATCACTCTCACTGGTAGTAAAAATAATATTGTTCATACTGCATGTCCACTGAAAAACTGCTACACTGGTGCTTTGTGCTGCAGTGCACACTTCATCCTTATCCTCACTTAGAGCTCATAAATTTAAAAGACAGGGAGTTAATGGGCCTGATCTTGGATTCTGGCTTTTACTCACAGGAAACAAACCTTGATCTGTCCTGTGCAAACTTGGCCCTTCTTCAGTGGGTCAACAGCAGTCTGAGAGTCACTGCCCCTTATTCAAGTTGCCATTAGGAGCTAAAAGCATAGTCTAGAATAAAGTGATGCCATTGTTCCAGTCTGTCCTTCTTTTTTATTTATGTATTTTTTTTCTTCTTCCCAAACCACACATTGTCAGCCCAAAGTGCCTGAAACCTGTCTCCAGCCTGCACTGTCATAGCTTCTGACACACTGGGTACACATGTGTTCCACTTGGTGTTGAGCCAGGCATGCCCAGTAGGGAGGAGGGAGTGCAAATCTTCTTGTGCTTTTCTAAAATTAGAAAAGAACCAGGCAGGAATAAGCTAGGAAATTATCAGGTCTGACTCTCTTATATAGTATAGAGAAGTGTAACAAACTCTGTATGCTTCTTATATATATAACAATATACTAATAATATAATCATATAATATAGAGAATATTATATTTATGTCTAGATATAATAAGCAGAATATTACAGCCATAGGATAAGTGGACAAAAGTAGACTGCTCCTGGATTTCACTCCCAGCCATCCAGAGCTCCCATTCTCCAAATAATGACAATAATTTCCTGTATTTCAGTCCCTCATTTGGATGATCAGCCAGGTTACAGTGAGCACCTCAATGGCTGTGCTACTGCAAATAGTCAAGTATCCTTTTAATCTTAATAAAGTTGCTAAAATGCCTGCTAAGTTTTTCATCGGTGCTTTTTATACATGGCAATGTTCTGGGAGAGTTGGTGCCAAGTTATTAAAATATCTGTAACCTTCATATGTAAGGATGTTGGCTTGTAGCCAATGCCAGGAATTTTGAATTACAAGTATGTGATTAGATCATGATGGATCTAAAACATCAATAAGAGGATATAATGTTAAGTAGGAAAGGTGGGAGGCAAGATGGTCTATTTATTTAGCTGTACATCATAAACTAATTCTTGTGTCCCCTTTTCTGAAGCCAGAAATGTGTTATTTATATGTGAAAAGCCTTGACACAAAAGGATAAACCTCCTAATCCTGGCCACATGCTTATTTGCTTTGTTGTTGCTGCTTTTGTTTTTTAATTAGGCGGATCTTATCAATGGCTCTCACCAAGTTTTTCCATGTGAGTACACCCTACAGTCACCACCTGAGGCGACTCCCCAGTTCCTTCCTATGCCTCATTTCATGGGAAAGAAAAGGTGTATAATCCCTAAGACCCCTGGATGTTTGCCACCTGTTTTCACTGGGGTTCACTGGGACTGCTGAATTTGCACAAGACACGGATTTGTGCTTGAGGACATGGCAGAAGAACAAGTAGTTAGGGAACAAGGGAAAGGGAAGAGAAAGAAAGAACGCTTGAAAATATGACTGGATGTAATCCATAGAGTACTTCAGAGCTTTAAAAGTGACAATGTAAAAAATTAGAGGAGCTTTATGAAGAGGTCATGAGCCTCTTCAAGTTTGTGCTAGTTAAATATGCTTGCTTTTCCAAATTGGTCCACTTGAGTTCTTAAAAGTGCAGAATTTTTGTTATTAATATAACATGACCCAGGCCAAACCTCTTCTATTCCTAATCTTGATGCTTTTTTTAATCTCAACAAGAAAATTAAGTTCCATGTTTCTGTTCTCTCCTCATGCCAGATCTAGGTTCCATTTGTGCACAGTTTACAATGGTAAAGTCATATAAAGACTTGCCCCCAAATTCAGTACCAAAGTTTTGTGTCTTAAGCAGTTCTGCCAACGGATGGATTCAATTTCCAGTGTAATGTTAAGACATGTGGGATCAGAAGGGAATTTAGAATCCATGACCTCATCTGTACAATAATTTCATACAACGCCATGGCTACATGCAATTCTTTCCACCTTGTTTTCAGATGAATCTGGTATATGTGGGCCCACCAGAAGTGTTTTAAAGGTCTGCCCACCCTCAGCCAGGCTTTACACCTTTGCTAGAAGGAAGCACTTGAGGAGGTTCATCATTGTTCAGGGCTGGAGCATTGTGCCACTGACATTTTAGCTGGGAAGTTGGGTCCTACTGGCTGTGCAGTTTTCTCTGGTCAAGGGGCTGGCAGGTGTAATGACCCCATTTACACAGCATGCTTTTTTGGGAAGGAAGCTTGTATTCTCCCAAAAGCACAAAAGGAGCAGGATGCAGAAATTTGCCAGACAGAGGGAAGTGGGGAATTTCTATTTTATCCCAAGATAGGGGAAGAAAATGAAAGGAGCTGCCTCCCTCAAGCATATTTCTAGGCTGAGGTACCAGACAATCAGCTGGGAGATCAGACCTACCACACTGGTACACTGGACCTTCCATAAAGCTTCAGGATTTCTCCTTGCACTTCTCCATGATGGCACTCTCAGTCAAACTGCTGAATTACATCGGCTGTACAAATTCCATTCATATTTTTCATACAGTAAGGTATCAGTCTGTTCTGTGCCAGAATTAGCACATTTTCATAACCTTCCCTCAGCAATTTGGCCTGTTTATGGCAAGAACAGACCACTGTTGCTCAAATGTGTGATAACAGATTGTGCAGAGTATTCAAGAGGAGGCATTAACAAATAGCTTATATAATAAAAGCTCTTTTCAGAGCTTTTTCAATCTTTGTCTCTGCTAATACAAAAGAATAACTTAACTGCATGGTTTCAGGCATGACTTGACCATCTCAGTGATTCATTTATTTTCTTTCCTCCAAAGTTAGATCTTTAACCTGATCAGTGAGGTAAATGATTGCTGCATTTAGCACAAATTCCCTAGATTAATTCATTGCTCCTGTTCTAATTAACTTAATGTTTGTGTGCATTGAATTGCATTCTCACCTGCCTGTCTAGTCCCATAAATGACTCTTCTTTGATTGCACTGCTTTTTTTTTTTTTTTCAAACCCATAAGAAAGTCTGGAAATCCTTCTTCAAGAGTAATTTTTTTTCAGTTTAAAGTTGAACATATAGTCTGGTTACTGAGTTTTTTGTTCCCTAAAGAAACCAATCATTGTCCATAATAGTTAAACTTCCTATAGCATTTTTTTCATTCACATATATAAATGAAAAAAGAAATCACAAATAAATATCTCATCTATAGGCATAATAACAAAATATCAAGTAATAACAGAATTCTAGATTAGATAACATCAGCCTTATGAAATTTTCTTGTGTTTCAAGGTAGCAGAATATTAAAAATCACAACTCTGATAAACATAATGTCCAAAGTCTTTCCAGGGCTCCAGAATGATCCCTGACGCCCACTTAGCTGATATGATGATGACCTGGTTTTCAGAGGTGCTGAATACATTCAGCTTCCATTGACTTTAGCCAGTGTTGTGCATGTCCAGCACTTCTAAAATATCAGATTTCTGAAAACTAGGTCTGCCCCTTATTTTTTTAAAATATTTTCCTGAATGTGAATAATTCAATTTTGAATTCATTACTGTTTCATGAGTATACAATCCACCACTGGCCTTCCCAAATCTTTGGTTTCCACAGATATGCATATAATAATAAGGAATTCCAGATTTTAATGATGATTATTAGAAGAAACAATATTCTAGAAATGTTATTTTTAAAATATTACTAAACTCTTCCTAGGAAAATTAATTAGCTCCAATACAAATCAAAGGTATTTTTTAATCTCACTGAAAGTACATCCAACTCTCTAGGAATTGATCCAAACACAACCAAGTCAATAAAAATCAGTTGACTTTCCATTAGACATTAAGCCCAAGATATGTGACGTATTCAAAAGACAATAACAAATGCATTTATCGTAAGACATTGCAGTCCTTTCCCTGATACACTCAAACACAGAACTCTGATCCTCACTTCAGTTTTTCTCCTTCTGTTCACTTGAGGGAAGATCATTATACTTGCATAAGTTAAAATTATCCCTATTTTATGGATATGTACAATAAAGTCTAACAGAGTCAGCTGTTAAAAGCCTGGTGTAGCAGAGTACTGCATATGTATAACTAAGAGACAGAGGGAAGGGAGTAGGAAATAATACTAATTTTAAGTTTGCCGAAAGTTTAAAAAAAGTTTCAAATAAAAAATGCCATTTCTAGGATATATTTTAATGTATCTAGTATGTAAATACTTGGGACAAAGAGCATGAACTGAGTTTACTCATGATCCAAAACTCTATTTTCTGTAAGACATACAAACTTTCCACTCCCTACCTCAGTCATTAATTGCAACTCTGAAGGCTCCACAGACACATCTTGGAAATCTAAAGATGATATTGATTAATGCATCATGCCAGTAATGCTAAATCTTCACAGTATTTCAGGTTAATTGTGTTGTGCCTTGCATATATTGATACCATCTTTTTTAACGATACCATACTTTTTCAGGTAATTTGGTAGCAGATCCTTTGAAGTAGTTTTCCATGCTTTATCATAACAACATTAATCTTACGGGTTAACATTTTCCCTAAAATATTGTTTCCTAGTGGCATGAAATAGAATGAAACAAAAACTATCTAGTACAATCAACCCTGAGTTTTATTTCATTTTATTTTGATATGTTTTCTGTATCCTAGGTATAGACACACTGTCGCTGTTCTCTCACTGGAATCACAGGACATTTCCTCCCACTTTCCCCCAGAAGAGGGTTAGGAAAACATTCAAAACATTGCCATATCTGCCTTATTCCTTATTCTAGACCTTTGAATGTTTCCCATCAGAATGATCATCACCACTTCACCTAATTCAGCAGGTCCACACCTGTAAATGATATTAATTAGTACACCCTGCTTGAATTAAGAGAAGTGACCAGTTCAGCTTACATATCTCTTGTACCCTAGGCTGAGTATCTTCTCTGGAGTGCCAGAGCTCTATACTTTTAAATGCTCTGCTGGCCTTATCCTCTATACAGACTTCTTGTTCCCAACTTCAAAATCAGCCATCACCATAAAAACAGCTGCTTTGTGCTCTGCAAATACTTTGATTTTCAAACAAATGACACAGACAAAGAAAACACAGAAACTGCTGATTCTTTCCATCAGGCAATATGTTACATTCTGTTATAAAGTCTTTCATTTTAACAATGGAAGATGAAAATATGGCATAATTTATAATTTTTTTATAATGGCTGAAGACTGTTGATGGAAATATATCCTCCTTCTCAAGCACAGCAAGTACCCCTTGTGCCACACAGGAGAATGCTAATTTCCTATGCCACCAGCCTTGACAAAAAGAGCAATTTAACAGGACTTCTTAGCCCTTTAGGTGATATCTTTGTTCCTCATCATAGGAAAGCTAAAAATTCAAGGTAGCAACTGCACAGTGCTTGTGGAAGACAATGACATTCATATATTCGTACACTTTGCTTTCTAATGGCTTGGGATAACAGGGTGGGAAGAGAAAAGTGGAGGTAGGAACAGGAATCACTGACAGAATTACCTATGGGCACTAGAAGTCAGGCAAAAAGTCTGACAGGAGTGCACATGGTGATTAATTGAACATTGCATGAAAAGCTGCTGCCTTTTTCCATGTGAGATGGAGATGGATATGGACCATGTCATGAGGAGAAAAAAAAAAGGAAGCTTGCAGTAATTATCAAAGCTATCTGTCCTTCATTTATCCATCAACAGGAGAGGAAGTGGCAGTAGACTTTTAGGTACGGTATCTATTTCCTCTTGAACGAGATCTCCCAGCAGAGACTGCACAGGAGACCACTTCCATAAGAGAAGTCAAGTGATTGAAATGAAAGCTAATTGCTGCAGCTCTGGACTAGAACATTTTAAAATCCATTTCCTGAAGTACTGTGATGCATATGTATCATACACACAAACAGTCCTTTATATTTATGCTGCTACAGTAGAGGTGGAGTTTTATAACAATCCATCTTTGAATTTAAAATATTTGCACTAGAACTGTTAAGAGTCTGGTAGCAATGCAGACTACACATTTTTAAAAATGTTTCTCATAACAATGATTATTTGGAGAGGTTAAATGATTACTTTAAATAAATATCTTACTAACCTAACACCAAAGCTATGATTCAGATGATCAAGCAGCATTTTTTAAAATCAGAATTTGCTACAAGCTTGATTTCATTGTAAGGTTTACATTGTCTTTAAGTAAACAGAATAATAAAGAGGGCAAGCACACACTGAAGTGCCATAATCTAACTTGTAACTTCCTTTTTACATTTCTAGAATGAAGGTTAATAGCAAGTTACCTCAAAGCTCTCAAGCACCCTCCCCAACATGCTAGTGAGGGCTATAATCCAGGGTTTTTTAAAAGCAATAGCTTCAGTGCAACTTTTTTTGCCACCACACGCAGGTGAGTTATCCATGCACCGTGCATCTCCAGGGACACAGGCACTTATGGCTCATGCATATTCATGGCACAAACAGGTGAGTGGGAACATGCAAAAGAACGTGCAGAATTAAACACTTCTCTCCTTCCTGTTTTATCTCCTTCCACTGTCCATATCTGGTAGTTTAGTAGAGAAGACGCTCCTAGTGGCATCTCAACATTGGTGGAAGAAGGAAGTTTTGAATGACAAACCTACCCCATTGTTTTTATTACAGTTTAACACAGTAGCTGTCAATATGGAAACACTTAGATCCATTTAGCTGTTTTTCAAATCTAACACAAACATAGACCTCCCTGTTTCTGTGTGCTCTTCGTTTTTATAACTGTGATATCTCACAGTATCTTTTTGAGCTAAAATAGATCTGAGGTAAAATTCTCAGATGTATCTGCAGTTCAACTGACTTTAATGAGATATATGGTCTTTGGTGTCACAAGTGCTTCTGAAAATACTGCCTTTCAACTTCCCTTTGAATACTATCCTTATTTGAATTAGATTCTGGGAAATTATATCCCAGTAGTTTTCCAAGCTTTATCTACCACCTACAACCCTTATAAAAATCTTTGCCAAATGTCTTAGGATTTCAGGTCAATCCCTCAGTGTCTCCACTCTAGGGACAGACTACACTAAAGCTGCTCTCAGAAGGTCAAACCTCATTCCAGTGAAATTTCACACAGTTACCATTTTGCTCTGAAGCAGAGCAGGCTTCAGGGAGGTTCCCAAAGTCCCTTGCAAAGGCAGCAGGGGGAGGCCAATATCACCTCACAGAGCAGGATGATAAAAGGCTTTACTGCTTCACAGAAATTTCAAAAGAACCAGTAAATTATAATTTATCATTTTCTCCATCCCTGTTAAGCCGGTAGTGTTTCTGACCATAGAAAACTCTCAATTATTCTTTTTTTTTACCTTCTGTTGCTACAGCATGGGTATAAGAAAGTTATTTGACAAAAAAAAAAAAAGAAGAAAAAAAAGAAAGAATGAAAACCACAAGCATTTACGAGCAGGTAATAATTTTTGATCTCAAACACATCATTAATGAACATCATCTTTGCTTTCAAATAGAAAATCATGGCTAGATGGAAGAGCCAACAAATATTATAGTTTTGATAGACTTCAGGTATAGTAAAATTACAAGGAAAACATTCCTTTGTATGCTACTGAACAAGAAAAAACTCTAAGAAGAAAGCAACTCTATTGACCACAGAGGATGGGTTTGCTCTGAGATTACAAATAAAGAGGTAAATGATAACAAGGCACCTGGTGTTTGCAAAGCAAATATTTAAATTCTATCTAGCAACACAATACTTGCCTTGAAATATGTAGGCTCTCAGTTTTTCTGGCACCTGGAAGAAGTTGCTTTGTTCACATTTTTAAACTAGGATTGCACAATACCAGCCAACTATTTTGTCTGTGTGATTCAATGTAAGATAAGGGTATAGGCAACCTCTGAATTTTATTTAAGGTTTTCTTTCTGTGTTCATTTACTCAAGCCAGTAAATAAATAAAAAAATCACCTTCATCCACAATGTAAGAGTGCTTTTGCAGAAAAAAAAAAGAGTTTGGGAAGATTGAATACCATAATCCCATCTAATTTTGAAAAAGATCGCTGCTGAATGTTTTCTGAGGGCAAAAGTGTAATTGGTTATGGATCAATAAGTAATTTCATTCAAAAGGAACTCAACTCTTCCTGAAAGTAGAGACATTCTCAAATAAAAATCAAACCAACACATTAACAAAGTTCAGACTAATCTAAACAACAAAATTTTATACTGCCCTAGTTATGTTTTTCTCAATTGATCATTTATTTATGACGCAATAAAACTCCATATGCTTTCAAATTTGATTGCTAGTTCCTTGCTTTAAGGCAGCTGAGCTTACATTTTTAGACTTCCTAGCCTGACTGTCTTCCTTTCTGCTTATGGTTTACCATCACAAAAGAGTGGAGAAATCAGAGGACAAATTCTAATACTGACAACGAGCACAGTCAGCTGTGATACGCTGCAATTCCGCCATCAGATTCCAGAGTAAATCCCCCAGGATAAACATACCTTCCTCTGACACTGCTGAATTCTGCTCCACGTAATTACACTGCAATAAACCGCTCTATCTGTACAGGTATCCCGGTATGACTTTTTTAATTGAGAAGCCATGAAAAGTAGCAATCAAAAGGCATTTTGAGTGTGCCTGAGACCCTGTAGAGCACCACACGCTGCAAACCGGTACCATTTAGCTCACTGTTGACCCCAAAATGTTCCTTAACCGCCCTTAACTACAAAGGAAAATAAACTTCAACGCCAGGGACGTAGAGAGCGACCAAGACAAGGAGAAACCCCCGTGGGCCTTCGGTGCCGATACTTACGATGTGCAGCTCCAGGTAATCTCCCAGGCCAGTAGAGCTGTCCACTCGCACCAGCACGGCCTCCTTCTGCACGGTGCTGAAGCCTATGGCCAGCCTGTCGGCCCGAGTGCTCGGCCGGTCGTTGGGAGGCCACGTGTAAGTGATCTGTCCGCCGCCCTTGCTGAAGATGTACGTCGTCCCCGCTGCGGGAGCAAAAGGAAAAACATCATCAGCCCACCTGCACCGGGGCAAACCCCACGTGGAACCCGTGTGCCTTACGAAAAATCAGGTTCTCACGTAGCACATGGATTCACAGGCTGTATTTCAGCATGAAGTGGTCTTTATCTCTAAAAATTGCGCGGCAAGTGAAGTATCAGTGGGTTTTATATTGTGCAATCAGCGCTGAATATAAGTTAATTGCAAGTGAAACAACTTGAAATGCCACAGCTCTGATTCAGAAATGCATATCTGTTTGGAAGGGTTCTTAAGCTTATGCTTGGTGAACATATTTTTGTGATGTGTAGAACAGGGATGAGTTAAACCAAATGCTTTCCTCAACTGGACCTATGTGGAGACATCAAGTAATTCCAGTTGCCTCATGGCTGACAAAAAAAATGCAGCTACTTACTTACACAGTGAAAATGATACGTGATGGTGGCCAGCAGAGCAAGATGTTAACAAATACATTCAGATAAGACTTTTACAGATCTGAGGTTTATCATCTTGTGACAGATGGGGATAACAAGTGGAAACATACTTTACTTGTATGTCAGGACAAAGAGATTAGTCTACCATCTGAGTAAGCAATGGCTTATTTACATAATGCTCAATGTACATCTTTTATAAGTGGAAATCTTTACACATTACATCCAGGGTGCACTTACAAAATCTATAATCTGTTTGAAACAAGTGGTGTAATCCAAAACCACTTAGCACTCAGGTGCTTAACTTCATCACCAACCTATTTCCTCAGAACTAAAATAGCAGCATATCCAGACATTTTCCATTTAAAACTTGTATCTTAACAACAGCAACAGCACAGAGCAGGCAAATTGTGCATGCACTTGATCTTTCACTGGAAAAGTAACTACAAGCTGTCTACTCCTTTCCCATGAGGATAGATCAAAGCTTAGGGAGAAAGGTTAATGCATTGTAAATACAGATGTCTAGTTTTACTATCTGTCCTAAGCTGTCTCAAAGTGTGGCTACTCTCAATTTTATTGCATTTTATCTATTTTTATTACATTTTATCTATCTTACTAAATAGGTAATGATAGGACAAGTGGGAATATTTTTAGCTAGAAGAGAAAAGATTCAGATTAGATACCAAGAAGAAATTCTTTACTCAGAGTGTAGTGAGGCACTGGAACAGGTTATCAAGAGAAGTGGAGACCTCATCCCTGCAAGGCCAGGTTGGGTGGGCCAACCTGACCTAGTGGGTGACATCCCTGCCCATAGCATGGGAGTGGAACTAAATAATAATTAATGTCCCTTCCAAGCCAAACCATTCCATGATCCTGTGAAAAGTAATTCAGTTTATTCCACCCAATGATCTCACTCCATACTCCCCGTGTCCATGTAAGGAGACAGTGCATGACAACATAATTGTAATTTTCTCACTTCCTTTCAAGGTTGACCAAAAATGCTGTGAGCATTTAAAGGGATCTAAAATCCCTTGAATGTGCAGACTTTTAAAGCCAAAGCCAAGAAAGACTGTACAGTTACACAACTTGTTCAACTCCAAGATGTCTCAAAATCCTAATGTATTGCTGAGCAAGACTGCTTTGTGTCAGTCATAATACAAAAAGGACACTTGGTCTTTTTGAAAAGATCCCCTATATTTATTTCTAACATCACTTTTTCTTTATGGAATTGCATGTCTATTAATTAGGGGTTTTTTGCAGTGCCATCAATCTGCATGCACTAAAACCACTGTAAATCTCATTTTATATTAATACACTTGTGGGATAGTTTCACTGTGCTTCAAATAGATCAGTTGGCTTTTCTCTTGATGCCAAAATTCCAACCAGCATGTGTTTCAGGCGAGTTTGTCAACTTCTTCAGAAAAGACAAACACAATAGCAAGTCTGTTATTTAGGGTTTCATTTAGACTTTAAGTGAAATCAGGTTTTATCTTTATAACAGAATTTTGTGAGGGTAGTGAAGATTTGGGCTGTGCCAGGATTGGTAATGGACATGAGCAAAAGGTGTCTGGTTTAGGAGTGTGACAAAATCCTCATGTCCCGCTCTCCCATCTTTGCTTTCCTCCTATACAGTGGTCTGAAATGCACAATAATCTGCTGTGTGTCATTAATCTCCAGTTACAATACATCCTGAAACAAAGACACACTAGGCAGGTGATATCACTGCTGATGGTCCCCAAGTCCTCCTCTTTGCTGCTGCTGTTGACTTCAAATCTCTGACTGACGAGTTGGGACCTTCATGGAGTTTATGTCACTGTGGTGTCTGGAGTGAAAGCGTTTGTTCCGTGTTGATGAAAAACTGAGGGCTTGATCCAAAGCTCATTAGAAACAGTGACAGCCTTTCTGTTGACTTCATAAAACATTGTGTCAGGTCATGAATGAGGTTCTTATAAGTAACAAAAATGAGAAAGCTAAGAAAAAACGACTCCTTACACCTCAGTGCCACAGATGAAGCTGTTAGAATAGTCTGTAAGATTTAAGTGGCAGTGTATAATTCTCCTTTTCTTGGTCGTAACAGATGTGTTTACCCAATTTAGAAGACAAAGAAAAAGCCTGCCAAGCACGCTGGAGTCATACTGAATACAATGACCCAGAAGTAAGTCTTCAGATCTGAACAATGAGAGGCTCTGCTGTTCTTATTCAGAGTGAATNTTTTTTTTTTTTTGTTAAATACTGCCCTTCAAATCAACCAGTGAAGAGCAATTCATTCCACACTGCTGCCGCATTGAAGGCAAGGTCAATGTCAGTGGAGCTGGATAAATCTAGCTGTAAATCTTAAACTACACAGAATAAACATCAAAGTTAAAAAAAGTATCTTTTATCCGCAAGAACATGTGGCTTATGGGTTTTTATGAGAAAGCTTTCCCTCCTTTATAACTGCCCATTTTGTAGCTCTTCGAGCTAACTGTGTGTCTGGTAAAAGACTAATTAATCCATGCTGCTGAATACAGATCTGCCTCTGTCTGAGCTGTACGGGGAGTCACGTTCTTTGAATTTCCTGTATTAATTATGAAAAAAATGGGTCGGAAGCCATTTGAGAATAGATCCTCTGGTGTTTATATTTCAAGAAAGACAAATATAATAATGTAAAATTTATTACTCTGGGATTGATCTCAGCTTATAGCCCGACCTCCCATTAACCATTAACAGCCAGAAACTGAGCAGTTGTTGGAAACAACCCTCCTTACGATCAGTTTTGGAGATGTTAAGAAACAACAGAGGAAGCCTAATTCACTTGCTTCATAAAGGCTTTTATGCTGTCTGACAAACCTCATAATGTCTCTGCCTCTCTTTCAGAACATTGTCACGAAACCCCAGCCATCTCCCTTCTCTCTCTTAGCTTGTGGCACTGTGTTGTTTGGGGTTTATCATCTCCAGAGAATTGAAAGCAGAGGAATTATAATGTCAAGAATAGCAATGCCATCAGCACAGTACTTGTAAGCAGGCAACTTTGTAACGTGCCAGTTATATCTCTCAGCCACAGAATTTACTGCATAATTCTTTATGCTTCCATGCATCCACACAATGTTTAGGAAAAACGTCCACAGAGCTCTTTGAAATTCTTACCCATGGAAGCATAGTTCCCATTGTAACAAAATGCCAGTGGTCAAGATTCAGTAATGTTTTTTAATGGCCTGGGTCTCTGAAGTCCTACTTGTTTGCAAAATTCATCTTTATGAAATAGTGCATTCATTTCAGCACAGTCTGGCAGCAACTCAAGGACATCTGCTTACCTCTACAGTATTAAGCAGATAAATATTTTGTTTAGTACCCATTTACTGTATTTATTATTGTTTATGACTGCAAAGCTTTTCAATATTTATTGCTCTGAAGTCACATTTGATGTAGCTTAATAGTTTGCTCAAATCAACAACAAATCAACAGCTTTTTGCCCTCCTCATGTTCATTCCAATTTTGAGTTTAAAGTATATTGCACTGAAGGGTAATGTACATAATTCCATTTTTCCCGTATAATGTAAGTGGCGTAATGTTTATTTTCAACATTCACATCAGGTTTCAGGAGCTGATGAAGTGAATGCAATGGTTTGATTGAGCTCTGGACCCTAATAAACTATGATTCCATCACACTTTGTGTCTTAAAAACTGAAGACTGGAGCCTGTAAAGTTCAATAATGAAAACTATTAGCTGCACTTTCATTAATAAAAAAGAAATTTTTAACTATTATTAAAAATATGAAAGGTAAGGACTGCTAGTAACAAGAAATTACCCAATCATGTAATTTTCCTCTTTGTCTATCTTATCAGTACCTCATTCTGGGCTACAATGTGAACCCACTTATTCCCATTGGTAATTAATTACTTACATTGATAAACCTGCTGAATCCAGTGAGACTATTTATGCAGGCTACTATTAATTACCAAGAATGAAGAATTTACAATATGAAAGCATGTATCTATCTGTCTATCTATAGATATATATATACACACACACATGTGATTGTCCAAACATCTATATGAAGGCATTAATTACATTTACCATGTTCAGAGGAGCATATAAATCTCCATTAATACTCATTTTTACATATTCATCTATGCATTTTCAGCCTGCACAAGCTGAAGTTCAGGAAAGTACACAAAATTTCTGTACATCTATTTGTACAGATTTTGTAAGTAATGGAAGGAATGCTTCAAGACAGAAATATGATATGCCAGGGGGAGAAAGGGAGAGGAGGGAGTTTCAAAATAATCCATGTGGTGGATTAAAATACAACCCTTCTGTATTGTTGACTTTGGTGTGTTATTAATTATTTACCCAGAAGAGAGACTATATGCCAAAGGGTTGAGGTCAGGAGGGTGTGGCCATTAGGGTTAACCATGGGAAGGAGATGGAAAGAGCTGCTGGAAGAAATATTTCAAGCTAAAGACCAGATTCAACTGAGTGCTTCCTGAAGGCATTCTGATACACTCTGTCCCACAAATCTGGGCAGGAGCCTGAATATGGATTGTAACTGCTCTCCTGAGAGAGCAACATCAGGCTGTTTAATAGCAGAAGAAGTGTATTGCATGGGGAAAGAGAAAATGTTCAAGTGGATTATTGGCTGTAGCTCTCCAAAGAGCTTGAGCCACAAGGGTAGGAAGGGATGTTGTATTTTCTGGCCAGATTCTCTTAGATTTGTGGGTAATAGGGACTAGGAGTGTATTTGTGGTGTTCCTTTGACCAAGCTTTGCAAACGTTGATAAAAGTTCAAAGGTTTCCTGGAAATTGGTTGCTGCTCCAAACAGTTTCTAGTTAGGTCCTTGAACCCATCTAACTGCATGCCCAAACTAGGACTTCTACAAACAGTCTTAACATTTGTCACCTGTAAGGTCACAAACTGCACAGCATAATTCCTTAGTAATTCCATTATTTTGTTCATTGATCTTCCCTTCTCCCAGAGTAACTCTAAGAAAGCTCACTGACCAAAGCACCAGTGACAAAGGTCATTGCTGGGTTTTGTTATTAATACTGTCATTAATGATCTCATAGTCTCTCTTCAGGTAAGGATGCTGAGGAAAATAAAGCAGATAGAAAATGTCTGTCTGCCTCCTGTCAGCCTTTTATGGAACCCACATATCACTGTGCTACGGCTGAGCTCTAAAATTCAATGTTTCTGTAGGAGAGGCTGGAGCCATGTCATTCCATCACCTCAACCAACTCAATCAGCTGGAGCAATTAATTTAAATGAACCAACAAAGCAGCATCTACTACTACTAATTCAAACACAACTCTACACTGTGTTATAGAACTCCCCTTCCCAAAGCACTAAGGTGACCCTGATTTGCTTTATCAAAGCCTTTATTACTTTTCTTCACACTGCATGCAATTTTTCAGAGAGATCCATGAACCAGTGGTGTGTGTGGTTTATTATATTCAGCTATCCCTAAGAGCTGTCTCCAGGTAAAGGTCTAAGTGATAATAGAACCAGCACAATCTCAAGTCACGCTGAGCATCCTGCCCTTTGAATTGGCATTTGTTGAAGATTCAGGATATTAACACAGAAGCAAAGTTTTTTTCCTCAGACCACAGAAAACCCCCTAAGAAAACCACTCCTTTCTCTACTTCTCCTTTCTTCCAGTCTATGGCACTGCTATTTGGACAGCTGTTTATGTTTTACCTTCCATGCAATAATAAAGTGGGTGACAAAATACTCCATTCCTGTTCCAAAAGTTTTTATTATTTAAATTCCCCAGTTGCTATCAAGCTCTATTGAAAAATAGGGTCACTAAGTGACAGATAATTAAAATCTGTGAGTAAAAACAGCTCAACAAACATGTATATCTATAAAGAACAACTCTTACACAGCTTAGTATCAGCATTCCAAGTCAGCATCATTCTTAGCATCATAAATGACATAGTTATAATAAAAGTTTCAAAGAATTTAAGGAATTTTCCAACTAGAGTGATTTTAATATTTTAAATCAAGTAGCATCTTACACCTCGAATGACCCCACAGATTTAGATTAGATCACTTATCTGGAGTAAAGTGCTACTCACTTTGAGTAGGGACATTGAACTAAGAGCCTCCAATTGTGTTTAAAATGAAAATAATTTTGAGAAGGACCTTAGCTAAGCAAGAGCTAGCTGAAAGGACTCCTAAGAGATTAGAAATTAAGAGTATCTGTTCATCTGACTTATTAACAAAACATGAGTTGATTAACTGAGTGTCAATGGACTTGATAGTATTAAGGTACCTATTCTGTAAAATTATTTTGATTAGCTTTGAAACGTCCACAGGAAAAAAGTTCTTTGGTTTGTTGGTCTCATAAATATGTTCACTTACACAAAAAAAATTAGTATTTATTTTATTAAAGGATACAGTCTTACACAAATCTAACACAAAGTGATAAAAGAAAATTATTGTTCTTCTCCAGATTCTGTCAGTTTAAAAATTTTATGGGCTGCCTATTACCTATCACTTTTCCAGTATAAACGCTGTTCAAAATGAATTTTAAACATTTCCGTATGAAATATAAGGCAAGTAACTCCTCATTAGGGCTTTGGACCTTTATGCAATGTAGATGGTTAGAAAGTGATATATTTTGGAAATTAAAGCCTGCTTTAAATGTCATATTGCACTCAACATGAAACATTTTAATCCATTATAACTCTATTAAAGGTAACAAGGATACAATGTGTCTGATTCTTAAAGCTTGCCAAAAAGTCAGATGGAAATTAAAAGCCAAGCATCTATAAATAAGGGAAGGTTTTATTCCTCCTACAACCTTGTCAACGTATAGTTAAAGATAAAATTCTTGAGTGCTGTCTAGGGAAGTGGAAATTGTGTGGTGGAGAAGCACATGAGGGAAGGCAATGGATTGAAAAGTATTTCCAAACAGATAAAATGTAAAGGCATTGTTAAGGAAACTTCCCTGTGTGACCATCCAGGAGCCAGTCTGGAGCTGGGACTGGGGCCCCTTCCCAGCTTCACCCCCACGCTCCCACCAAGTCTCTTCACCAGCTCCACCCTGGGCTTCCCACAGCAGAGTCCCAGACCTCCACAGCCTTAAAATAATTTAATCATGGTGCAATAACTAAAAAACAGAATAACAAAATAAAATAACAGCTCAAGCTGGTGCCTTTAAGGAGGGACCTTGACCAAAGGAACCCCTGGGCTTTTACAACCTGACAGTCCAAGCGTGCCAAAATCTGTGTGGTCAACTCCTGCTGACCCTGAGTGTCCAGTCATCTGGCTGGGCCACAGGTTCCCCAAGCTCACTTGGGCTCAGAGTTGGATTCCTGGCCCTCACTGCCCAGCCTGCAGCTCACACTGCAGCTGCAACCCTGGCTACCTGCACTAAATGTACTCCCCAGCACCACTGTCAGATTGAAAGCAATAAACTCAAGTGCACTCCAAGCCAAGAGGACTATTCCAGTCTCCACTCTCCTGACATCAGGAGATGTCAAGGTCTAAACTCCAATTTAACCCCAGCTGCAATCAGTTCCATTAAAATAAGTTAACTGCACATGCACTGATTTGCTTCTTATGGCTTATTAGCTGTGCCAAATCCAAAATTAACACTGCTGGTTAGTTGCAGGGATTTGTAACAGGATGCAGGAACTAGGACGTTAGTTCAAATACTATGCAGGTTGATAGAGACCAAATGTTGTCACCATCTGTTGGTGCCCTATGTGAAGTCATTCAGTGGTTCCAGTCCAGGGACTTTACAAACTCAACAGATACCTGGCAAAAGTAAAAAGTTCCCTAAGCCAAGTGACTTGAGCTATTAGAGTTTCCAAGGTTGCTGACTCAGCTGGGAAGCCAGTAAGTTGAAGACAAACCAGAACCTGAGCATCTCCCACAAAAGTAGCTCTGCACAGATGTGCATGTAAGCCAAAAGCCAGTGAAAGAAAAAACAGAATTAAAATTTCTCAGTATAGGTCCATCAAAAGGCAATGTTCTTTTCAGAGAAATAATAATTATTTGTAAGTCATTATTTCATGCAAGATGTTAGTGCCTGAAGTTACGTTTTTATTCAAGCACCTATGGCAGTATCCTGATTCTCAGAGGTGTTGTTGCATTCCTGGCAACCTCTAAAAATAACCCTCCTGTTCTTTAAATGGGGATCAAAACATTAGAAATAGCTGGCCTTAAGTCCTTTAATAGTGTTAGAATGGACAGGAGCTTGGCTGCAAGTGCTTAGCATGCTTCTAGGCTAAAGTCTTTATTTCTTATTGGCTTTCTTACTAATACAATATTCCAGCTACCCAGTCTTGCATTAACTTAGTTATTTTTAAGTGACGTTTAGATTATGTTCCTTGCTAAATTGTGCATCTCATAATTTAATCTTGAAAAATCCTTAGAGAGCTCTCAAAAGTAGCCAAAACTTGTCTTAGAAGAAAGGCACAGCATGCTGAAAATGAAAGCATTGCTAACTGCAAGCCAACTAAAGTCACTGAAAAATAATCAATGCCCAAGGATGTCAGATGCTGGACTAAGATAAGGTGTTGCTGTTGCTTGCAGCAGGAAGATGGTGCTGGCAACACCACAACTTACAGGATTTGCTGAGAGGAAGCCTCTGCTGAGAATAGATAATTATATTGTGGGCAATGTGCAATGAAGTTTAATTTTGCTTGTTTGCAAAGGTAGTGAAGAGTAAGAAGTTCTGTGGCATACATGCTCTCCTACTAATTACTCAGCTACTAATATTTAGCAGACAACATATTCTTGTGGCAGCATTTCTGAATGTTTTTGAGTAAACAGACATGGGCTATGGCTGAAGAAAAATAGAAGGAACACAGTTTCTTAGAGACGTTACATCCTGAAATGCAAAAATAGCAACTGTTCTTCTTGTAACAAAAATGTAATCAAATTAAATGTAAGAGATTAAATCTTTGGAAAAACACCAATCATCCTTGAAGCACATGGATCCACCCCTGAAGCAGCTGTTCAGAGACATCTCAGAAGGAGACCTGGCACAGGGAAGGACTGATGAGCAAGTTGCATACTGACTGCTGTCTTTGTGGCATTGTACCATCTCCCTAATTCCAAGAATGAACAAAACTTCAGGATATTTCAGTTAATACACAAAGCAAGTTTTAAAGCCAAAGCTAGTCTTCTTCAGCATTATATATACTCAAATCTCCAAAAAGTATCAGGTAAAAGAGGAACATGATATAAAAATCTCTGCTTTGTTGTCTCAAGGAAGTCTGTCAGCAAGTAGCTACAAATGCTACTTTAATTTGGAGAGTTTTCATAGTCATTATACCAAGGATTGACTTTGGAACATCAATGTTTACTTACATGATCAAATCTGTGTGCAAAACAAACAGTGTTTAATAGGGGTACACAGACACAGCTGTATTTGTACTTGAATTTTTAAGGTTATTAGACCATTATAATAAGAGCTAAACAGGGGCCAGCCAGGTTGGGCCAATTCACTTCCTTCCCACTCCATTCTGTTCTACTACATAATAGATTTTCAATTGCAGCCTGGCACAGAAACACTACATGCTTTGTCATTATCATAATTGCTGTCATTCTTCTTTGCAAAGTCCTTATGCCGTTGTTTGTAAGCAACAATTCTCCGCCAGTTTCAGAGGATAAAGAGCTGCAGTGAAAATTATGCATCTTAATGTTTTTCAGTGGGTTACATAGTGAAGTAATCAGAGAGCATGGTCGAACCGCTGGAATCCACAAAAATGTTTAGAGAGAACCTGGCAAAAGAGTTTTGGGCTCCAAACTGTTCAATCATCTCACCAGGGATTAACTCAAATGTTGGCTCTGACACTCCATACACCAGTGCTATCAGCTGTAACTTAATTCACTCGTGTATGCAAGAAAGATGAGCAGTTAATCGCCCTCTGAAGACTAACCCAGACCTAATAGGTGCAGTGATTTTGTGTAGGCCACTCACCTCCAAGGATGTGGCTGCAGAAAATCACGATTGCTTTTAATATCCTGAAGTGAAGATCAGCATTCAATAGTTTGGAAGGCCTTACTTTAGTATGATACCTTATAGTAACATGCACAAAGATGTCAAGAATCCTTCAAAACTGTAAGTGATACCAACGCATGTGGAAAATAATTCTGTGAAGAAATGTGCTCAGAGATAACCCATNTATATATATATATCATCAACCCAAACTAAAACAGAATATTTCCCTTCAAATACACTAAACACCAGTCCTGCAGCATAACTACTTGGAAGTTTTGAGGGCTCCTGCACTACAGTATTTCTGTAACATGGATTATGTTTCTAGGTATGTTTCTGCATCTCACACAAAGATCAATTCCATTGAAGACATAAAAATATTAAGATAGGGATCACATGCTATTCGACTTGAAATTTGTTAAGCTAAATTTTAAAAGTCATAAGAAGGCTCTCTGCTATTCACATAACGAACATCAATCAGGAATTAAGAATCATTATTTAAATCCAGAAGGTTTTGTTCATATCCTGTTTAGTTCTCAAAGGACACTACCTACTCGCATGCTGGAATCTCAGTAAGAGGGCTATTCAATGAGAGGCTGGCTTTGTAATGGTATTGCCAGCATTTGTAATGACAATGCAACCTAAATACTGCAATTAAACAACAGAGTAGTATTTTTGGAATGCCCCCCCCGCTGTTCTAAAGTGCAATGTGAATATTAACATATTCCAGTAAATTAGTTTGTGCTCGTTATCATAAGCAATTACTTACTGTTTAGATGCTGCTGATATTAAATTGGCAAGCATTTTGCAAGAACTAATACATAACATAAAAAACTTTTCAAAATTCTAACAGTATAAAAAGACAAGTGTTTCTAGTAAGACAGTCCCTTACATGCAGATGTCTGTCTCTCTCTAAAAATTCTGTGTATCACTTCCTATCAGTTATCTTTTTTCAGCAGCAAGTGGATAACTAACTACCTGAGGCTCTGTGACAAACTCTTTATATTTGATTCTGTGGAGTAAATCATAAATACCTCAGGCCAAATGCGACAGTAACATCTCATTCACATCGAAAAAAGAAAGTGTTTTCATGCTCATTTTTGAAAATAATAGTTTAGAAAATATATCAATGTGAAGTTCTGTTCTCTGCTCTCAAAGCTATTACTTTCCTGATGCAACACTGTCAGATGGTGAGGGTAAATCAACACCTTTGTCTTCAAGATGCAGCCAGGAAGAGAACAAGGCATGGAGAACCTGTCCTGCTTTTAGCAATAACAACAACATAAGCCTATTTCTCTTCAGTCCAAGAAAGCAGCAATCCCAAAGGAAATAACCTCAAAAATAAATCCCCAAGTTAGGAAAGAACCAGGACTACTTTTCTGAGGGACACTTGGTGAATGTGACAGACATTCCTAGCCCGGTGTTCTGCTTAGCCCCAGAAAATGCACAGATCGGGTACCGTGAGCCAAACACGACCCAAAGAGCTTTGTGGGGAGCCTAAGACAAGGGGAACAATTTCCTTTGTTCCTTAGTTGGCATCTTGGCCCCAAGTTTCAAGTGAGAAACACTGCATGTCTTTTGGCTCATGCCACAGCACAACCAAGGATAGGGGCCAAATGAGATGGTGTGGAATAGCTCTGCTATGGTGCACTTTGTGCCAAAGTCTAGCTGGCAAGGCGCTGATCAGTCAGAGATTGAGCTCAACGATCTTAGAGGTTTTTTCCCAACTTCAATGATTCTATGAATAGGTTAACCCTTCCCCTGAGCCAGCCTGTACAGCCAAGGAGCAAAGATCCAGCAGCCAACGGTGCTTTCAGCCCTCAAGGACTTCTAAGCTGTCCCTATAGATACAGGATGGGGAGCTTGATCCTTGTGCTCCTGGTGAGCTGAAAGATCTCAGGATGCCCAAGTGGGATTTGAGTCGCAGGTTTCAGTGATACACTCGTTCATCCTGATCTGGTAGGAATAAGCACTTATTCAAACCACAACCTCAGCTGAGGGTATGAGACTGCAAACTACTTGTATGGGCATTGTGCATACCTGTTTATGCTAAATTGCCTTTAGTACAACTGTGAACCTTAATGGGGACCTTGGGAATCCAGCATAACATAAACAAACCACAGTAGTTTAGTTTATTCCCAGAATACATTTTTAAAAGTATAACTTGTGATCTCAGGTCTCAATCTTTCAAGCTCTTTCAGTCTGGAACCAATTACTATAACCATCTTATCTTGCAAAATACACAAGACTGTAATAGAAACACTAATGCACCCTTAGCTCCACAAGCTCAATGGTCCCTGTCTGCTGTGCTCAACTTTGTACTCTGCTGTTATAGATTATTGGGTTGAAAATATCTTTGCTAAAAATAGCCATAACTTTAAAAAATAATTTAGTCAGTTCTTAAACATATTCTATCTTATTCAAAGCCGGAGCACTTTTAGCACCTTTCTTGTTACTACCCTTAAAAAAAATAAGTTTCTAGATGATTGTGTTTTTAAATCAAATCTTCCAATTAACTTTGTGAAGTAAAACCACTGACTTTTTTAAAGATGGTGTGTGCCTTGGTTTCTGAAACAAAGTAATGAAGTTCCCATCTGATTAGCAAACCCACTGTTTTATACTTACTGACCTTGAATAGAAAAAAAAAATCAGCAACTGTTTGTAATGAGAATAGGGCTTCAGTCACTTCCTATTTCCCCTTTCATCAATCCTCCATTCCTTTCTTCTTCTAATCCTAATCTGCAAGAATTCTGACAAATTGTTTGGTTTCTAACAATGCTGTAGCCACCGTGAGCAGCTCTGAGAGTCAGGGGCCACACCTCCAAACTATTTTCCCTCTTCTGCTTGGGGGGAAAAAAAAAACTTACAGCTGATGTTCAGAGTCAGTGTCCTTAAGCTACTAACTCCTTGTAGGCTAAAAGAGAAGGAATGGAAGCATCAAATTACATTTTGATAAATAAAAGATAATGCATAATAACATACAGGGAAAAAGAAAATTTTCACAAATCCCAAAAGAGCTATTTCTATGTTTTCTGGAGAAAGCCCAGCTCATCTACATTCAGGATCTTGGCTTTACATGACATTTAGACACAGGATTGTTAAACTGGAGCTATAATGAAAAATGCAAGAATATTTCCTTAAACAGCAATTTCTATTCATTCCAATTAAACCTCCTTAATGTTTGTAGACCCAAACATAGCTTTTTCATATCTGTATTATACAGAATCTTAAGAGTGATGAAAAATGTCACATTTCATGAACAGGATTCCTCCCTGAAACCTCATAATCTAATAATATCAAAAACTAAGGTAATCTGCACTTTTACTAAAAAAGTGGATTGTTAGAATTACCAGCTGAAATGAGAATTTGCATCTATAACTCCAAAATACCCTAAAGACACCTTAAAATACAAGGAAAAACTCCTCATTTTCAAATTCAAATAACAAAGCATTTCTATGTTCCATAGCAGTTTTTCATCCTCTCTCAAATTTAACTCACATGTGAGCACTTCCCTACACAGATCAGGAGTGGGCTTAAGGGAAAGCTGAGGGTAGACACATGCCACAAATAAAGGAAAGACACAGAAAAAGCTTTGGATTAGGATTTCACTGCACCCTTCCAAGAGTAACATCAACAGAATGAATCTGACACTAACAAAAGAGTCACAAGCGGGCACAACCAAGGAAGAGAATGTTATGACGTAGTTAAATTTACTGTGTGAGCCTCTTTATGCTTATGAAAACATGCATCTTCAAATATAAAGAACAAGTCTTGCTCTAACTCTTGTGCTGGTGGCTGGAGAAGTCTGCTGTTGTTAGCTCAATCTGGTAAATTTGACATAATTGTAAAGCACAGCCAAACCACATGCAAATCCTCTGAATGCATGTCAAACAAGCCTGGATCCCTCAGGCCCCAGACTGTGTTATCCCTATGTTATCCCCCTTCCCTAGGTCAGCAGTAGTATCCAAGAGACTTAGTGGTTCACTGCTTCAGGAAGCTGATGCAGCTCAACTGATGCCTCTTCCTGCCCTGGAATAGCCTGGACAGCCCTATCTGAGTGCTGTGAACTTAAGCTGTCAGTGCCCTCTCCTCCTGACACCTATGTTCAGGAACACCTAAATATTTTGTGGATGTTTCCGCTGCTCAAGGGATTAAACTCACTGTATAAGACAAAAATGATAAAAAAATAATGAAAGTCACAAAACTGCAGATAAACAGAATCCACAAGGTTCTGCAGTAATGCAAATGTTAACTGTCAGTTTCTACAAAACCTACCTAATTAGAGCTGCTATCAAAATGAAGGTCATGTTAAACAGTAGTAAGCACACTCTGTACTTACATTGATATTCATGTTTATGTTCATCAAAGTAATTTCTGTTTTAAAAGGGATGATTATTTAGTACCATTATCAGTCTCAGCCTCAATACTATTCTAATATGCAGAAACCTCAACTTCAGAAAAAGATTTATTATCTCAAGTGCTGAGTCAGTATGAGCTCTTTATCTTGGACAAATTATGGATTCTGCACAGAAAAAAACCGATTCTGTTTGAGCAAGACACTGTGCCCCTTAGTGTTTCCTTCACTTGAGGTGATGACCTGGATCCTTCATCAATAAGTCAATTTATTAATTCTGGACAGCTTATAGTAAACTGCTTTCTGTAGCAGTTTGTACTGATGGAGGAGAGCTATTGAGGAACTTTCTCCTCCTTTAAAGAAGACATTTTAGCTGTCATATCCTGTATAAAAATCAATGTTTCCCCTTGCTCTTTTCAGCTGCTTTCCAAGTTGGCAGTCTTAAGAAAGCGTTTTCAAAAGAAATCAAACTGTGTGTTTTTCTTGTGTTCTTCTATGCAAGATTTTATAAGGGAATAAAGTGCCATTTCATCTGAAAAGATACTCTGAACTATTATATTTTGGGATTTTCTGCCTCAATGTGTTTCATTTATTTACTTGCACTCAAGACAGATAGTAAAAGAACAAGCAGCCTGACCTTTGGACAACTGTCAAAAAGCCCAACTCTGCAACTACAACAACCAGTGTGACCTTCTTCTCTACCTTCGGCAGCCAACGATCACACACAAGGAAGGAGAAAAAAGCAGCCTGGCCTGTGTGGAAAACTGGGCTAGATCAGGTAACACAGCCTGTTCTCAAAGCACTTGTAGGTGGGCACTTTGTGAACCCTCTCAGAGCATCTGGGGCCTACCAGCTGAATTCCAGAACTGCTCCCTGTGATGCCCTGCCAGCAGCAGCTGCCAGTTTTGCCAGAAGAGATTTACTCACATTTCTCTGTCCCTGTCACCTCAGACTGGATAGCACGTATCATCTGTTTTTCTGAGGGCACCATAAACACCTTATTATTTGTTCCTCCATGGTCCATATCCAGTTTTCACAGCTGCATGGGCACAGAGCTGGCAGGAAGGTTTTCTGAGGGTTTGGCTCCATGCACAGAGACCTGAGAGTTTCCAGTCTTTACTCAACACACCACTAGAAACCAGGGTAACTTCTTCCCAGCAGCAAATGGGCTCCATTATTGGCCACAGTTTGCTTCCAATAGATTTCCAAGGTCAAGACCACCAAAAGCATATATTGCAGCAGTGCTAGGAAGTAAAACACAAAGTTGATATAAATAAAGAGGAAGCCTATCATGACTGCTGTTAATTCTCAATAGTTCTACACTCCAAGCAAAATACAATCAGCATGTCAGTCATGCTCTTAGGAATAGAAAAAGCCACTGTATTTACTGACTCTTTTCTGCACTGCAACAAAAATGGCTTGGTTTTATTAGGAGAAATATACAGTGCAATATCCTATGCAATGCAATATGCTCCACAACTCAGAGGGCACGTGGTTGATTTTATTGATTCAGTTTTCACACTACTGTAACCCCATTATTGCCAGCAGAGCAATAGGAAACTGCAAGCAGATTCTAGATTGATAGACTCTGATATTTCTAATTTTTTAAAGTATACAGCTAGCTTTATTTCTTTTCCTTGCCTTTTTTTTTTTTTTAAATTTGGATTTTTCTTTCTAATATACCCACTGCTGTGGGACACCTACTCAGTAGTGCTCTAGTAAAAAAGGGACAGAATTCATTCCATTAGAGGCATTTATTGGTATGATTAGGATTTTACAACATGATAGCATAATCTATCCTTTGCCTGAAGTAAACACTCTTAAAAGAAAGTCCACAGGGAGAGTAAAACTGAAGCATTTTTGAAAGTGGTGAATACTAATCAGATATATAGCTGGAGGAAAAAATAATGTTATAACAGGAAGATACAGCAAGTAGACCACGCGACAAGCATGATACCAAGGAATCAAAATATGACTGTAGCATATATTTTGTAGCAATTAGAGGGGGAAAAGAAATCAAGGACAAACTGGCAGGAGGAAAATATGACTGTCACTATTAGGAGCTGGAGAAGAAAAGCTAGGACAGAAAGGTGAAGATTTGAATGCTTACACTGAAACCAGCACAGTGGGAGACGAGCCAAAGATTTCCCAGCTTGTGTCTCCAGGCTCTGTTACAGCTCAGGAAGAGGCTACCAGGGTTTCAAGCTCCCACCCACATTGTAATGATTGGAGGATACCTGGATTCTTATGGATTTTGTTGGAGATTCTTATGGATGTGTTGCAGGACACCTAGACTGTTAATCACCATACCTCTGCTATTCAAACAGGTCCAACCTTTCCTGTAATTTTTCTAGCTCTTTATTCTGTTTTCCCCGATGTTTGTATTGGTCTCGATGCTATCAGATTCTTACCCACAGAAACGTTAACTACACTTGGGGCCTCTATAGAAATACTTGGTAATAATGCAGCCAGTCATTTACTGAGCTCAAAAGCAGAACTGTAGCATAAAGTGCACACTAACACTGCCTATTTAGATTATCTGAGATAATAGTCTCATAAATTGTGACTATGCTTAAAGTGATCAACACTGACTCTTTTTTAATAGGCCTATTACAAGGTCAGCAACAGAGGATAAGGAAAAAAACAGTGTTTATAGCCTCTACTTGTTTAGAAGCCAGGGTTCCCATTTAGTACTAAGCAAAACAAAACAAACAAACAAAAACCTATACTGTACTCATACAACAGTTTCTGAAGTATTAGGAAATACCATTTAAGAAAACTTTTCACTTCTGACTATTTGCATTTTATTAAGTTAATATGACAAAAGTAAATGCATTCAAAGCAAAAGTGTTGATCCCAGAGACTGTTTCTTCTCTCAGAAGCACCAAAGTAAATTAGGAATAACTCACCTGAAGACAACTGAAGAGAAACCACCACACTGAAATAAAAACATACTGTCTCCAGTGATGTAAAACTGGAAGCACCACTTGGAAAGGGTGGCATATCCTGTGCTACCTGCCCGGGGTAGACATAGACACAACAGATTGATGCTTAGATTAAGCTGCTCTCTTGGAGGAAAGGTGTGGAAACACATCTCCAAGAGTTGTGTCTCCCTTGGTTGCATTAGCTCTTTCCTAAAGAGCTAACTGGCAATGGAAGGAATTCCTCCCTGGGATGCCTGACTGCCTGTGGCTAGCTTAAACACAATGCCTAAAGTTTAGATGGTTGTTCCAGATGAGACGATTCACACTTCCTCAGTAAAGCCCAAAGCTATTTACTCTGGTTAAAAGCAGGCAAGAACACTGCCAACAAGTTCAGCTGCATGGGGAGGGGCTGGTTTTCCCTGCTAACAAAGCTGGGAGAGGAGGAGCAGTTCAGAGGACAATAAGCAGCAAAGCAGAAATTCCCAAATTGGTGATTAAAAAGAAAAAATTATAGCAACAACAACTTGTGATAAATAATTATTTAGGCTTTGTTAAGGGATCATCAGACGCAGACAGGCACAGACAACACAGAAGCTGAGAGAGGAGACACACAAAAGATTTGCTTTTCCCCAGCCCCGAGTTTGTACAGTGTGAAGCTTACCATTAACTTTGTAACTTTGACTAAGAATTAGTTGTTTCAAAGTTGTTTGTAAAAATCTGTAGCTCTGATTGATTTGCCAGCATTTTTCCTTTCAGTCCATACAAAGGTAATAGACAGCACAGGGAGCATGCTGCTAATCAATCTCGTCCTCAAATCACATCAATGTTGGATTTGTATCAACCCAATTTTACCTAAGTTAAATCACTGCTTCAACAATAAAAGCCAGAAGTTATATATTTGATGAGGAGTAAGGTGATACATAAGACTTCCTCCAAGATCTTGGGGAAGTCCAGAATAAATGCCCAGTGGAACAGAATAACAGAAAAAGAAAAGAAAAGAAAAG